>CM077025.1:8724901-9268373 GCA_039090855.1 Macrothele yani | reverse complement strand
GACGGTTCTACCGCAAACTAGACTTCCATAGTCCGATCTGTGGTTTGATAGAATGCAGCTTATTGCTGCCCTGCTGAGACCACGAGGACTGCCACTCGTCCAGGAGAAATGTCCGGATCAAAGGTCTAAAATCACGGAAAGACAGTGGCAGCCGAGCTGGCAACATGAAGGAAACAGACCTGGCAGAGAGATCTGCCAGCTCGTTACCCGGATCCCAACATGGCCAGGAGCCCAACAGAATTGGACCAGGAAGCCATCACCCTCCAACATTCCAAGAAGACGACGGACATCACGGATGACGGACTGGGAATCGGAGCAAACCAAAGCGCGCCGATGAGATCTAGATTGTAAGTGACACAAAGTGAAGTGTACCGCACGCATCTCTGCCGAAAAGACGGTGAATTAAGGCGGAAGCCTCTCAGCATGGGAGGCATCCCCACACATGAATGCGGCTCCAACAACCTCACCGGATATCGACCCGTCAGTAAAGACAGGCACGAAATCCGGGAAGAGAGGCTGTTTCTCGGCAAAGAGCTGCTGGTACACCAGAGCAGGAGTGGAAGACTTTGGCCACACAAAGAGGGAAAGGTCAGCCGTTGCTTGAACCCGCTGCCAAGGCGGTTCATTGCAGAACCGGGTCAAACCAATCCTTGACAAGTCTAGACCAGCATCGGGCACCATGGCAGACATCCGAATCCCGAACGTCGGAACACAGGAGGGGCGGTTGGAAAACAAGCGGACACAGTCAGGTTGGAAGATGGAACCATACAGTGGATGATCAGGAAAAGATTTCAGTTTTGTATAAAACTGAAGAGACAGCTGCATACGACGGATGCATAACGGCGGCTCATGAGCCTCCGCATACAGGTTATACACGGAGTCCAAAGGTTTTAAAATCGATGGACGCGCTGAACCGTACGTAATGCATCCGAAGTCTAACTTTGACCGAATGAGAGAGTGGTAAATGCGAAGCATTGAGCACCTGTCAGCCCCCAAGATGTTTGGGAGAGGACCTTCAGGATACTCAATGACTTTGTGCACTTCACCTTCAAAGACTGGATGTGAGGTCGGAAGGTGAGTGCTCGGTCGAAAGTTAGCCCAAGGAACTTGGCTTCTGACAACACGGGGATGGTAGAACACCCCAGACAGAGGCTGGGGTCTGGGTGAAAACCCCGTTTGCGGCAAAAATGCACGCAAACGGTCTTCTGGGTCGAGAAGCCAAACCCATTTTGGGAAGCCCAGTGAGAGATCTTGGTAATGGCAGACTGGAGCTGTCTCTCGATGGTGCACATGTTAACGGAGGCTCAAGAGATCTGTAGATCATCCACGTACATGGTTCCACGAACCGTCGGAGGAAGCAGTTTGAATATGTGATTCACACGAATCACATATTCAAACTGCTTCCTCTATTTTATCAGTGACTGATAAAATAGAGCCGTGAGGTACACCCTGTTCTTGCGGGTACATCGCAGAGAGGGTCGACCCGACGCGCACACGCAGTCCTGGAGAAATCCGGCGATGAAAGATGGTAAGTTTCCCGCAATCGTGCAGATCACGGAGAATGCCGTATCTCCAGGTACGATCATAGGCTTTCTCCATGTCGAAGAACACGGAGACCATGTGCTGACGCCGGACAAACACCTCTCTGACAGATGTCTCAACGCGAAGATGATGATCGGTGGTGGAACGATATCTACGAAATCCACTCTGATGAGGTGAAAAAACGTGATGACACTCCAAATAAAAAATGAGTCGAAAATTAATGATACGCTCGAGGACTTTGCAAAGGCAGCTCGTCATAGCAATTGGCCGGTAGTTCAACGGGTTGGTGGGATCTTTACCAGGTTTGGGAACAGGAACGACAATGGCAGTGTGCCAAGATTCGGGAAAAGCACGCTCTTGCCAAATCCTGTTAAACAGGATTAGGAGACATTCAAGAGAGGACGGAGAAAGGTGCTTCAGCATCTCATAATGGATGTTATCTGGTCCGACAGATGTCCGACCGGACCTATGCAGAGCGGTCTTCAGCTCCACGGCAGTCAGCGGGCTGTTATACTCTTCGGAAGAAAATGGTCCAAAAGAAATCTTGGACCTTTCAAGCCACGGCTGTAACTGCCGGAATGAAGCAGGGTAATTGCTGCTGCTGGACACCAAAGAAAAAGCGGCGCAGCAATACCCAGACAGTCAGCAATACCCTGAGCGTCAGCAACCGTTCCTCCATCACTCTCAAGAATGGAGATTTCCCCAGATGGGTACAGTCCCGAATCCTGTCCCAAACGATCTTAGGGCTGGTAGTGAAGTTAATCCCGGATACATATTGTATCCAGGACTCCCGTTGACTACGCCTACGAACCAATCGCGCGTAGGACTTGGCCTTCTTGAAAGCAAAGGTTCGCGTCGGTGGGGTACCGACGAAACCTACCCCAAGCCCGATGTTGGGCCTGACGAGCTGCCATGCAAGTGGAATTCCACCAAGGTCTCAGGCAACGTGGAAGATTAGTCGACGTCCTGGGGATGGTAAGTTCTGCCGCTTGCACAATACAATCCATTACCGCCGCAACAGCGTCATTGACCGTTCCTGAGGTCACCATGGCTGGAGTAATACATGCCGAAGCCGTGAATGTGTCCCACTTGGCTCGCTCAATATTCCATCTAGCAGGGCGAGTAGGGTAACGGTACCCGCCACTCGCTAGACGGAGAAAGATGGGAAAGTGATCGCTGCCGAGGGATCACCAGACACGCTCCAGGACCAGCCAGGATATAAAGAGGGTGAACTCAGAGACAAATCAATGGCTGAGTACGAGCGGGTGGGTTCATGAAAATACGACACTGCCCCGGTGTTGTGGAGACAGAGGGACGTGTTGGAGAGAAGAGACTCAACAACACGGCCCCTGGGGTCTCGAGTGGTAGAACTCCACAACAGATTGTGTGCGTTGAAATCTCCTAAGATGAAGAAAGGAGGCGGCAGTTGGTCGACCAAATCTTCCAGATCCGAAAGGCTCACAGCTTCATCTGGTGGTATGTAGACAGAACACACCGTGAACAGAGTGTTCACAGATAATCTCTGCCACTGCCTGCAGAGTCGTCCGAAGGGCAACTGCAGTGACAGGAACACCATGAGGAACAACAACGGCCACTCCTCCGCAGGCGATAACGCCATCCTGGTGATCTTTGCGGAAAAGGGAATGTCTCCGCAGCGAAGGAGTGTCCGTCGTGCGAAGCTTTGTCTCCTGGAGACAAACACACACAGGTGTGTGCGAAGACAGTAAGTCTTTCAAATCATCAATGCGTGATCGCAGACCTCTGCAATTTCACTGAATGAGCGTGGCCATAATGAAAAATGAAGTGAAATGACAGAATGAAGACAGACGACTAGTAAGTCCCCATGTCGTCAGTCACCTCCAATCCATCAGCAATGTCTGGAGGTAACACGGGGCTGTGCTTACCCCCTGTGTTGAGAGGTGGTTTTTGCTTGCTCTGTTTCGGGGAGGATGAACCTGGTTTTACCGTTTCCGGCTTCTTCTTTCCAGTGCCCTGGACCTGGGTCCCTGTGATGGCCGGAGATGTTTTCGGCATAGAGGGAGGTTTAGGCGACGATGTTGATGTGGCCTTGGATGCAATGCCGCGAGACTTCAGCACCTCCAATCCAGCAGCAACGATGTCCTCAAAATCATAAGGACACCGCGCTGAGATGGTCACCTCAGTCTGAACCACCACTGAAGCCTTTTGCACCACAACTGAAGCATAGAACCGCCGGCCTGGTTGTAAAGAGGCGATCCGCCGTCTAGCCTCGGGATATGAGAGATGCTCAGTTGTCTTCAGGCGTTGGATTGCCTGTTCCTCTATCCACTTAGGACACTGCTTAGAAGAAGCGGGATGAGACCCTTCACAGTTCACACAATGATCAGACTCTGCAGAGCATTCCGCCAAAGAGTGTTCTGTGGAACCACAGCGACCACACTTTGCAACATTACGGCAAGACTGCTGGGAATGACCGTAATGCTGGCACCGGAAACATCGCAAGGGGTTCGGGATATACGGCCAAACATCAAGCCGTAAATAACCTGCCTTGATGGAAGTAGGCAGGGTTGCGGAGTCAAAGGTGAGGATGATGTTATGGGAGGGAATAGATTTCCCATCCCGCCTGAAAAGAATCCGTCGAACCCCAATGACATGCTGTTCACCAAGTTCCTCCAGCAATTCCTCATCGCTGCAATCAAGCAGGTCGCGGGAGTTGACTACACCGCGAGAGGAATTGAGGTAATCATGTGGGTAAACCTGAACAGGAACGCCAAGCAAAACGGTCGTTTCCAGCAAGGTGGCACTGTGGCGTGGATTAGAGGTTTCCACGAGAAGATCCCCTGAAGGGAGCTTCTTGACACTCTTTGGAGAGCCAGAAACTGCCTGCACGAGATTTGAGTAACAGAAACAGAGCATTGCAATTAGTAGAGACAAGTTTCTTTGTTGAGGAAGGTGTACCTTCCTCCACAGGGCGCTTTAAATTTGTAGCATGGGAAACACTATGGTTTGCCATGAAGAAGAGAAGAAAATTCGTCCGCCGACCTCCCACCCACTACCGAGCCCAACGAGGGAGAGCCGGAGGTCCGCAAGCCCAAGAGGATGCTGGACACAGCTCTAGGGATAGTCAGCGGATATAGCAAGTTGGTAGGGCAGACATACGCTCGGCGTGCACCCAGACTTTCCCGTGCCCGGGGAACACCCCTTTGGCATGCCCACCATACCCCCAAACTCACCCTACCGAACAGAACGACAAGCCGCTAGAAGTCTGGACGCCACTCGGCCACAGACTTCCTGACTAGGAGTGGGTTAGCTCCCAGCCTCCCGTTTAGGGTGAAGCAGAGGGCAAAGAGGAGTGTTGGCATCTGGAGACAACTACAATCCGGCCCCCAGATACCTCAGCATCCCCATTTCCACCTGTACGGGTCACCACACACGGCAAACGTGCAGGTAGGTCTAAGCTAACCAGCTCCGGAAAAAACAGAAAATGTAACATAAAAGAGAAAAGACAGGGAAGGGAACGAGGAACAAACCCCGGAGCTGGCGCCTCATCACAAACTCAGCAGCCTACAACTGAGGCGGGTACATGTCAAAATATGAACGAAAGACGAAAAAAGCAAAATTATAAGAGAAAATCGGCTCGGGCCGTGGGGACGCCATCCCCCATCAGCTGGATGAACAGCTGTCCCTTCGGTGATATAATCGTCAAAGCCGCAGAGGCAATAGAAACCGTCACAAGGTTAGCTCGGGCCGTGGGGGCGCCGCTCCCCAAATCACTGGAAACCCAGTTATCCCCGTGCAGGGTTTAATTGGTTAGTTAGTGCTTAGTGGTAAAAGATAATGGAATGATGTGTTCCATGTGTATAAAATATGGAAAGATATGACCCACAAACAAGGAAGTGACTTAGGTGACTATACTGTGCAAAAGGCTTCAAAGAGAAAGTTTAATTGACCATGAACATAGCAAGTAACACACTGATTCAGGTCCAGATAGTATTTAGAAATGTATAATTGAAGAAACTGGATTAGGACAAATTTAACGATCACTTTCAGTTTGGAAACTTCCAGAGAGATGTTTTGGTAGGAGCTTTACAATCTATGTATTGTTTGGCAAAAAACGAACTACCAAACACTACACTGTAAGAAAAATTGTTTGAGCAATGTAATGCTACGAGTTTTACATGCTTTAAACTATCTTGATATTGGAAAAAAATGCACATCATACTTCGAAAAGAATAACCCAAAAAAATTTTTTGACATTTTAGCTTCAGAAATTAGATGTGAAATACTAAAAAATGTTTATTCAGCAGATTATTTCAGCATTCTGTGTGATGAGATGACATACATCTCAGTTTTGAAGCAGCTTATTATAAACATTAAATATGCTCGTCAGCTAAGAAGATTAGTGTTTTATAACAACGTGTAATATCATTGATGGTAAAGATGAAACTATAACTAAGAAAATTATTAAAACACTTGGTAATATAGGGTTGAAAACTTAACTTTGACAAAGGAGTAGCCAATGTACAAACCCCGCCTGGCTCTTGCTAGTGCCCAAGCAGCCACTGAGGTGCTTATTTAGTGAAATTTAATGATATCTTAAGAAAACTGTTTGTCTTCTTCCAAAATTCCTTTGTTAAGATGGCTAGTTTAACTGAAATCCAGTATATACTGAACAGTCCTCAGATTAAACTTAAAATGGCCAGTTACACTAGATGGCTGTCTCTTGACTTTGCTGTTCAGTCCTTAAAGAGAATCCTTGTTGAGTGTCACTGCTGCACTCGAAAGAGAGGCCACTGAAAAAATGACATCACAGCTAAATTTAAATAGACAAAGTCATCGCTCTATCCACCTTTTTTTCAGATAAGCACACATAGCACCGTAGATTGTTGGCACCATAGCGTAAGGAGAACACTTTCGGCTAGTTATCCAGAGATCTAGGGTTCGATCCCGGCGGAGTTGAAATACAATTTTTTGGTTGCTGTGTGTTAAAGAAAAACATGGATAGAGCGATGAGTTTGTCTATTAACATTGTCTCCACGTATATGGAAGATTTTCACCACTTCACGACATCACACCTGAAGTTAATGTAAGCAAATATGAGAACATACAATTTCATAGCTTCACTTATGATGCTTTCAAATGTGCTATGTATTTTGTCTAAATTGTCCGAAGTTTGTCAGAGGCAAGATGTTAATTTAACAGAAATAGACCCGATCATACAAGCCACAAAACTATGAATTATGGAATGGAAAGATACACCTGCTCATTTTAAAAATCTCCATCTACATCTTGCAGGTAAGTGGTCAACCCTCCGTATTGATTGTTCAGATGTTAATGCTATTGTCTTTAAGACTACAATCGATGATAAATACATACACACTATTAAACCCCTGGAAGCAAGATTTCTCGATATGCCAATCATTTCCTGTTTTTCAAGAGTTTTCAGTCCAGAGAGACATGATTGAAATGAGGCTTTTGCAATTCTTTTTTAATGTTGTTTTAAAAATGGAAGTCCTGCAATCTTAAACTATTAAAATAATAAACTCAAATGGGCAGTTGCATCGAAATTAAGGACAGACATACAAAAATTTAGATTCTAAACAAATAATGCTTAAATTTTCAACAATACCTGAGCTCAAAGAATCTTTTCCAAATTTAGTAAAATTAGCAGCTATTGGGCTGACAGTACTTGTATGCACAGCTCTATGTGAAAGAGGATTTTCTACTCTCAAATCAAATAAAGCCTGTTTAAGTAATTGCCTGAAGCAGAGCACACTCAGTAATCTCATGCTGATTTCACTACAAGGACCAGAACCAACAAACTTTGTGAAAAAACACTGTAGACAACTAGGCCTGTAAGTAGAAGAGAAGAATTAATATATAAAATGTTAATCACTAAATATATAATAAAAATATTAAAATCACTAAATATAAGGATTTCATTCAAC
Organism: Macrothele yani; assembly: GCA_039090855.1. Classification (NCBI taxonomy): domain Eukaryota; kingdom Metazoa; phylum Arthropoda; class Arachnida; order Araneae; family Macrothelidae; genus Macrothele; species Macrothele yani. The sequence goes on along the minus strand of CM077025.1, from coordinate 9,260,904 downwards.
ATCTTTCATAACTACAAATTCTACAAACATTTTTAAAAATTCTATTAAAACATTTTAAATAAAAGGTACATTAATTGTTACAGTTTTACTGTGTTCATGTAGGTGTTGGGTTTTTCAGTTAAAAATATATATAATTAGCCAGTATTAAAATTTTTAAATGTTTTGTTGCACAAATTACTATTAAACCAATATATGTTAAATTATGCAAATAATTTTTTGCTCTAGATCTCTTAAACCACACTTATAAGTAACAGAAAATTTTATAATTTGTAAGTGAAAAATTACATGGCTCACAAACCGGCTACTTTACAATGCCACCTGGCTGGCAATATTTTCTGGGGAGAACACTTGTGTGTATGTGTGTGTGTATATATATCATCATTATCAACCATTATCAATCCTCTGCTGGACGAAGGTCTCCCCAAGTTTCCTCCACAACGGTCTGTCCTGTGCCAGTCTCCTCCATGTCACTCCCGCATACTTTCGAATTTCATCCACCCATCTTCCATGTGGTCTTCTTTTGGGTCTTTTCCTGTCCCTTGGAATCCAATCTAAAATTTCGGCTGTCCATCGATGATCTGTCCTTCTGGCAGTATGTCCAGCCCATTGCCATTTCAGGGATTTAACCCTGATCATGATGTCTTCCACTCTCGTCATTTTTCGGGATCCACGAGTTCCTCTTCTTATCTCTCCTGGTTACACCAAGCATGCACCTCTCCATGCTTCTTTGAGTTGTCTGCAGCCTTTGTATGTCTCTTTTAGTTAAGGTCCACGTCTCTGCACCATACGTAAGCACTGGAAGGATGCATTGATCAAACACTTTTCTTTTAAGACATAATGGCATATTGCTCTTGAAAATTATGCCGTTTCTTCCAAAAGCTCTCCAGGCAAGTTTTGTACGCACATTAATTTCTTCATCAATGTGACCCTCACTTGATCTAAATACGGGCAAAGCACCAGGCAAGGATGGGTTCGACCTCAGCATAGTGAGAGAAATCTACTATGCAAATCCCGGGTATTTTGTGGCGCTCCTCAACGAATGCCTCGGGAGGGGAATCTTCCCAGACTTGTGAAAAACAGCGGTGCTAGTTCTTCTTAACAAGACCGGAAAGAACAAAAATGATCCCGCAGCCTATAGGCCCATCTGTCTTCTCTCGGCGTGGAGCAAGGTGCTGGACAAGCTCATAACGAACAGAGCGCTTGGCTTTCTCATGGAGCAGGGAAAGCTAAACAGGAACCAATTCGGTTTCCTTCCAGGGCGTTGCGCAACGCAGGCAATTCGCAGCCTCCGAGAGAGGGCAGAGAGGAACAAAGCGGAGGGGCTCCATACCTGCTTCATCTCACTAGACGTGAGGGGGGCATTCAACAGTGTCTGGTGGCCAATGGATTTAACCAGACTTAAAGAACTTGGCTGTCCAAGGAACCTGTTCAAACTGATCAGCAGCTACCTGTCTGATAGAAGAGTCGAGTTCGAAGCGGGGAATGGGCAATCCTCGCGTTCGTACCACAGAGGGTGTCCGCAAGGACCCAACTCCGGGCCGCTTTGGTGGAACATAGTTGCAGATGCAGCACTGAATCTAGACCTGGGGCCCGCAGTGGAAATTCAAGCCTATGCGGACGATTTCGTTCTCGTGGTCTCCGCCTCAGGGAGACACGTGATCGAAAGAGAAGCACATAGCGCCTTAGCTGTGCTAGACAATTGGAGCAGAGAAAGCAAACTGTGCTTCGCTCCTGAAAAGACTACTCTACTAGCGATAGCTAAGAGTGGAATAATGAAAACACCACCTAAGTGCAAATTCCAAGGGTGCACTATCAAGGTGCGTGAAATGAAGTACTTGGGTGTGGTCCTGGATCAGAGTCTATCAGGGCTGCCACACCTGAGGCATCTTAGAACAAGGTGCACGGTGATTCTTAATAGATTGAATGGCATGAGGTTATCGGGCAAAACCAAGAAGGCCATCTATCAGAGAGGAATTGAAAGAATTCTGACGTATGCAAGTGGAGCATGGTGGACTCCCACAGTCAGAATGAAGAAGGGGATAAACCAAATCCAAAGGTTGGCCCTACTAGGGATCACCGGTTGTTTTCGCACAACGTCGACCCTAGCACTCCAAGTGCTGGCGGGGTGCGAGCCGGCAGACCTAGTAGTGGAAAGGGAGGCAGCAATGCACTGCCTAAGGTCAGGCGAGGACGCCTACCTTCTCGGTGCGCCACATCGAGCCTCCAACATGGAGATGGAAAGCGTGGACTGGCAGATCCACCCTGCCGAGGAAATTTGCCCACCGTGGGACAAGGAGAAACCCACGGGAGTTGGGCATGAGCTGTTCACGGACGGCTCAAAGTTGAAGGGACAAGTGGGGGCAGGCTTCTGTGCGTTCTCGGATGGGAACGAAGCCACTGCAGGATGCGTGAAATTATCGCAGAACGCTTCTGTCTTCCAGGCAGAACTTCTGGCGATCGAGAAGGCACTCACCTGGGCACTCCCCAGGCGTAGTGACGAAAGGATAAAACTCTACTCGGACAGTGAGGCAGCACTGCAGGCTCTGAGTAGTTTCAGGGGAAGAAACCCAATCGTCCAGAGGATCAAAACCCTCTTGAGGGCAGAGGGAGATGGGGCAGTCAGTTTCCACTGGGTACGAAGCCATGTCGGAACCCTAGGAAATGAAAGGGCAGATCAGCTGGCGAAGGCAGCCACGCTGAAAGAGACGGTTGACGTGCAATGCAGAACGCCGCGAAGGAGTATTCGCGCAGCATTAGCACGACAGACCATGACCGAATGGCAGGTCAGATGGGACACGGTAGAGACAGGGCGGAAGACACACAGAGTGTTTCCAAAGGTCTCGACCAAACGAGCACAGACAAACAAGTTCCTGAATCAAGTACTCAGTGGCCATGGCATCAGCCCTGAATACCTAGGCAGATTTGCCATCAGGAACTGCACTTGTCCCTGTGGAAATAGAACGGCAAGCATAGAACACTGCGTGCTTGAATGCAGTGGCTTCGCCGAATGGAGAAACACACTGATCCTAGGTGTGCAAAGAACGCGAAGATTGGATCTGCTCATCCAATCCTCCGTTAACAGGAGGGGGATAATAGCCTTGGTTGAGAGGCTAACCCTCCAGCAACATACGATCTTCCCCAATCAAACGGGGACCGAAACGCAGGAGGTGAACGTGCACACCGAAAGCGATTCGGAAGAGGAATGAGGGCAGAAGTCTGTGGGAAAGCAGACAAAATTCCCTCCAGTGTACATACTATGTAAATACTCTTTAAATCTCTCAATGTTGTAAGTCTTAAGCATGAGGACAGTGTAATAGATGTGTGTAAGTCTTGTTGAAAAAAAAAATAATAATAAAGGGAAATTATTCCCCCAAAAAAGTTCGAGGGCAAGGAATCTCCCAGTCAACGCTAAATAAATGAACGACCTATCCCGCCAGACAGAGCGGGAACCCAGATAAGGTATGCTAGGTCGCCTGCCAGCACGTCACCATGGGCTGGTCTCTGGGCCACGGGGTTGGCCAGGGTCCGAACCGGCGTCTCAAGGCAGGATAATTGTCGCAACATGTCAAAATAAAATCCAAGGTGCTCAATCATTCCCCGTGGAGCCAAGACATATTGGCGGAACGGGACAATGAAATCAGCATTTTTTTTTATATCTGCTGTCCAAGATATGTGTCTGTTACCTCCAGCTTTTCTCCATCAATCATTAAATCTTCATTTCTTGTAAAAGCATTGAACATCACTTTTGTCTTCTAAAAGTTCAATTTTAATCCCACTTCTTTACTCTGCAGCTCTGATGGGGTAGTTGCAAAAATGACTATGTCATCAGCAAAACGAAGGTGGGTTAGATAATCTCCATTAATCTTTATCCCTTTGTTTTCCCAGTTCAGTGATTGAAAGACATTTTCCAATGTGGCATTAAAGAGCTTCAGAGATAAGGTGTCACCTTGTCTCACTCCCTTTCCAATTTTTGTGTGTTGTATTTTCACACAGCCGAATCTTTGCACTTGCATTTTCATAGATGTTATTAATAATATTAATGTATGCATCTTCAATACCGCAGGATTTCTGAGCCATTGTGTCTGCTGATGGTTTCACCGAATCAAAGGCTTTTCATAATCGATAAAAGCCATGCACAATGGAAGTTCATATTCCCTCGCTCTTTTAATTAGTTCTCTCAGTACGTGGATATGATCTATTGTGCTGTAGCCACTCCTGAATCCAGCTTGTTCTCTCGGTTGAGCCATGTCCAATGTTACCTTCAAGCGGTGTGAAAGAACTTTAGTGAAGATTTTATAAACCACTGATAGGAGGCTGATAGGTCTGTAGTTCCTGAGATCCTCAATGTAACCTTTTTTATGTAGCAGGATCATTGTAGCGTTGTTCCAATCCTCAGGAATCTTCCCTTCATTAAGGCATCGAGTGAAAATTTGGGCGAGTACTGTTTCTATTTCTCCACTTGCTTCTTGTATGATGTCTACAGTAATTCCATCTTCTCCTGGAGCTTTTCCTCGCTTCATGTTCTTGATTGCATGTGCAACTTCTGCTGGGAGGACTGGAAGAACTCTGGTACCTTTCATGATGTCTGGAGTACATGTATCATCCCTTTCATATAATTTGGAGTAGAAATCTTTCACTCTAGTCAAAATTTCGCCTCTATTTCTTGTTACACAACCATCTTTTCTCAGTGCCATAATTTGTTTTCTTCCCTTACTGAGATGACCCTTTGTAATCTTTAGGCTTTGGTTGTTTTCAATTGCTTTCCTCACTAGTTCACAGTTGAATTTCCTTAAGTCTTCAGTGATACTTTTTCGTACTATTTTGAATAGCTCTATATATTCCACTTTGGAAGTCACATCTTCTTTAGTTGTCCTCATCTCTCTTCTTTTTTGCATCAACATTTTGGTTTTTCCTGATGATTTGTTCACATGCAACTTGTTCTTAGACCCAGCTAAATTTGTTGCTGTTTCCATAAGAGCTTTGGTTACTTTTCTGTTAACTTCAGAAATATCCACTTCTTCTGATGTTTGGCCTACTAAAGAAGAGAATCTGTTCTTCAGTTCCAACTCGAAGGTATTATGGTGTTTTTTAAGGTTGGTTATGTTTATGTCAATACACTTTGTTTGTCTTATGAACTTGCCACGTTCGAGTTTAGTGTTGAGGTGTATCTTACATCTCACCAATCTATGGTCACTACCTGTGTTCAACTTGTTCAGCACACTGCAGTCTGCTATGACGAATTTTTTGTTATACATAATAAAATCAGTTTCACTTGTCCCATTTGGTTGTCTCCATGTCCATTTCCTGTGTGGCTTTTTCTTGAAAAGGGAATTCAAGATGAAAAATCCTTCTGCCTCTGCAAACTCAATGAGAGTATTTCCACGTTGGTTTCTGTTGCCGTGACCTAATTTACCTACTGAAGTTTCATTCTGTTGCTGTTGCTATATTTTTGCATTGAAATCTCCCATAATTATCTTCAAGTGCTGCTTACCTTTATTATTTAGATGACGAATTTCCTCATAAAATTCTTCAATTTCTTCTTCAGGATGACTTGTGGTGGGTGCATAAGTTTGAATAATCTGAGCCTTTTATCTTTTCGAGAGTTGGATAACGAGTCGTGCAGCTCCTTCAGAGGAACTTTCAGTTTCTTGTTTATTATAAATCCAACACCACTAGTTCTGCCAGTATCTGTCCCACAAGTCATCCTGAAGAAGAAACCTGTGCTTTAATCACAGGTTAGAATTGTCTGTAAATGATGCCATTAAAGATGTCCGTGGATTTAACCATTTTAACTCGTTTATGGAAAAACTGTATTGTGTATATAATCGATCACCAAAAAACAGTCGGGCTTTAGAGAATGTTTCCCGTGGATGGGGCTTACAATTTATCAAAATAGGACGAGTTCTAAGCGTACGTTAGATAGCAAGTAGTTTTAAAACAATAAAAGCTGTTTGGAGCTCATATGAAGCGCTCTATCACCATTTTAAAAACACCGCTGAAATAGAGAGTGAATATTTGAATTTAAAATCAACATTGACTGGGTTGAAAAAAAAAAAATTGCAAAGTCCAGAATTTGTCTTGGATTTGGGCCTCATGTTTGATATTCTACAAGAATTATTTATTCTTTCTACTGAACTCCAGTCTAGAAAAACAACACTTCCACAGGCTGAACAACTAATAAAAAGGACAATTAGGGTCATCGACAGTTTTAAAGACAACCGGGGAGGCGGGGGGATGCAGATAGCTATAGAAGCAAAAGACAAGTTGCTATTTAAAGATGTTACTTTGGTACATAATTCAAAAATCATATCTATCAATCAAAAGCATTCATTCAAAGTATTGTCGATAGAATGAAAGCCAGACTTTGTTCGGATGTTAATGAAGAAAATTGCCACGTTTTGAAGGATATATCCATACTTGATCCAGAAAAAATAAATACAGGGGATATTCGCCATGGAGAGACGGAGGTAAAAAGGATCTGTAGACGTTTTGGTATAGATGAAATGTCGACTATTCAAGGCTTAAGGGACTTCAATGAAAACGCACAAGTTGTTCCAGAAAAATTGAAGCCTCTTAAATTAAGAACAATTGAAATAATACCATGTTCCACGGCCGAGTGGAACATTCTTTATCCACATTCCTCGAGTACTCTTTCGCTGTGCAGCCTTACAGCATTCTGCTATAACTAATTGTTGTTTCTTTGAAAAAAACTTCAAAAGTGGATTTAATGTTCATGTGTCACGGTGCACCTGAGACACAGTGACTCGTGAAATTCCCAGTGTCGGCACTACTTCCAAGATGGAGTGGCCCATTCGTCGGGCCCCGACAATTTGCCCACGATCATTGGATTTCTCCATATTCACTTTCTCTAAATGAACCTTTAATTTTATCACCTTTTTCTTTAATGATTTTCTAGATTTGTAATATTGGCATGTGGATATTTTATTTACTTTACATTTATTTGGTACTTTTAATTTCCTTTTATTAAAGTCCATTAGTGCAATTTTATTCAGCCAACTTTTTCTTGTAAATTTACAAATCATGCAGCAAGAATCTTTTTTTTTTTTTTTTGACAACTGCAGAACATTTTTTACTTTTAACATTACCATGGATAGTGAGATTTTCTTTTGCTTTTGGAAAGGATTGTTTCAAATTCATAAATTTGACTATCACCTATATATTGACTTGCATTTTATGTTTCTTCTCTAATACTAATGAAATGATGGGAAGGATTCAGTAAAAGTTTCTGGGTAAAATTATCCCCTACAACTACTTTGCACTGTAACAACTCATTTGTTTCGCTAAAATATCGACTTTCTTTGGCTGGAAGATGACAAAGTGTTACAAAGGCTATGGCTGAGGATGATTTGCTAAATTTTATTTTTCCCCCACAGATCGGAAGGAAGTTTTAGCTTTTGACCATCTTCCACAGTAAATTTTGGTTGAAAATAAATAGCGCTTGATTCATCATCAGTTGTATCAATATTACACAATTTATTTTTTTTTAATAGGCTGCATAACTCGTTTAGGAGATGGTCTGCATTTGGGATTAGATGTTAAATATTTTTGCAAATTGGGAAAGATAGTGGGAATTGCATTTGGCGTTAAAATTGGCCGTGCTCGCGGTATTAAAACTTGTTCACCATTTACAATGTGATGGAAATGCCGATCAACAAACTGCTGATCAAAATGAATTTCACATACCATGGAATTGTCCTGAAGTTCACGATCTGTGCGATGTATCATTATTTCCCATTTCTTTGGAGTGTCAGCATCACGGTGACACCAAATACAGCATTTTTTTTTATTGCTTCTGTATCCTATATTGCATCCAGGCACAAAACAATGACAATCATTTCTTTTTCTTATTGGTGGCATTTTTTTTTTTTTTTTACAAAAGCATTACTTAATTATGAAAAACATACGAAGTTCTCGAGCACTCTTCGAAACTTGACTTCTTTCAAAGCTTTGATTGTGTTTACAGTCGCATACTTTGTTTGGTCGCATATTAGTATAGTTTCGATCAGCAGCGCCATCTGGGTTTAAAACGTGATTCCAAAGTAATTTTTTTATTTCATATGTAGAGGATTTTAGGAAGGGAATGTCTGACCCCAGGTCTTTTTTTTTTTTTTTTTTTTTTTTTTGATTGGAGGTTTAACGACCACCGTGAGCAACTCAATGGGCTATAAGCAGTCGCCCGTCCCTAATTTAGGGTCACTGGTTCCAGGGAAGGGAGAGAGCCAGTGCCGTAAGACAAACACAACATCCATGCCTGGCCGGGATTCGAACCCGGACCCCTTACGGACGAATGATCATAGGCCAGCGCCTTAGACCACTGCGCCACCGGGGCGGCGACCCCAGGTCTTAAACAACCCTTAGAAATAGGAAGCTAGGAGAATTGGGCCAGAGTGCCCGATAGGAAAGTGACACGGAAGCTAAGTAGAAAGGGGGGGGAGGGGAGACGCCCTTATTTATTATCGGATGGCCAGTACCCGGGGTCCGACGGCTTAACGTGCCCATCCGACGCACGGCGGATATTTAGTGGATCGAGCGTTCGCACGTGCCTGGGATCGAACCTGAGGTCCTTTCCGCGGCAGTCACGAACGTTGGCAGCCGTACTGCGATCATCACTCTCTTTTATAGCCCTGGATCATCACACTATCTACTTCTACGTTCTACCCACTATAAGTAAATATTCGTAACAAGTGGCGTTGGTAAGTATTAGTATATGTAACAAGTGAGTATACATGAAAAATTGATCAAAATAAGAGTAAAAAAAAAAGGTTATTTAAAAAAATCCTGACGATTAGTCCTCTCTTAAAAATCGATTATAAAAACAAAAATATAGAAAATATATTCCAAATTGATCAAGTATATATATATACAAATTTATGTATGAAAGCCTGTCCCTCCCAAATAACATAAAAACGAATTGACAGTCGGAGGAAATAACATGCTGCAAGTGTGAGAAAATCAATAGATTAGGACTTTTAGTTATGATCATTTTTTTACGAGATTATTTAATTTCTTCAGGAAGTTTCACCATGTATTAACAAGATAATTTTCAAATGATGTTAAAAAAATTACGTCTGATATATATATATCGCCTGAATTTCAACAAACCTTATACTACATAATTTCTAAGACATCAAGAAAACTCCCGAAAAGCTGCTTCGCATTTCCTTAACCAGCTATTTACATCTACGTACTTATCATTAACAACTAAAAAAAAAAAGAAAAAAATGCTTATCTTCAACTTCAAATCGTGGGTCATTGGTATGTATTTGATTTTTGTCCAAGTGCCAGTTTACTTAACTTCAAACATGGTACTCATAGGCAAAAGAACGAACTGCTATCGCCCGTTCTTTACATTTCCTTTCTGGGTGCCTACCGTCAACTTATAGTTAAATTTTTCAACACAGCAGGCATCTTTCTTTGTAGAATTCTAGAAATCGGAAGGTCACATACTATTATGTGAATCTTGAAAATGAGATCGCAGTTTGATAGTCCTCAAGCAGCGTAATTTTCGTGACATGTCAGAGGAAAGAACACAGATTCCTTTCCACAAGTGAAATCACATGTGTCAATACCCTGATACATTGAATATCAAACAGCAATACCAATATATTGAAGATCTCACTGATGTAGTGATTTTCTGATATATCTAAACTTGGATATCAATAACGGACGAAAATATCAATCTTCCAATATATTGATAAATACCGCCCATCTCTAATCGGTAGCCCTACTCACACTGCTTAATTCCAAGAAGTATTAAACCTTAATTCCCAAAAAAGAAATAAAAAATAAAACCAAACACTACAACGAAATACCTATTTACAGTTACATTCTAATGAAATATCTATAAAGGAAAAGGGTTGTTTGAATTATTTAACCTATTTACAATATATAGCCTAAATGAGTTCAGTACTTCAGAAAGAAGTATTGAACTCATTAATGTTAAATAATTCAAGGTATAGCCCAGGTTAAATAATTCAAGGGTGGCTTGAATTATTTAACCTAGGCTGCACTTTCCTTAAATTCAAACTAAACACGTGGTCTGAGCAATGCAAATGTTCCAATACAGCCTAAAATCTCGAAAGGAAAGCAACTTTCCGGAAAACTCTTAACAACTATAAGTAAAAGGAAACTTTAAACAAAATTTTAAAAAATATTAATAATAAACAAGGTGAAATAATTATAAACTTACCAGGGGAAACAATACGTATGAAGCAACACGCAAGCGCACCAAGTCAACAACAAACACAAATGCCGCTGGCGTTGCGCCACCTTGCGGTCAAGAAGACAACCCATTTCAGGAGTTCTTTGCAGTTATGGGTAAGACAGGAAAACATTCCAAACACATCAGGCAATGTGTTGCTGTAGCTCAGAAAAAAACTGTTTTAATTAGCAAAACAAACAATCAGAATACTATGAAATTCCAATTGGGAACAGAATAATCTGTTCCTAATTCGCTTTAAGAGTATTAAATATACCCAAAAAACTAAAAAATTTCCAAACTTTAATTATTTAAATTATTCTATATTTTCCTTCATTTTTTATTTTATACTTTTTTGTATAAGTTTTATATTGTTACGATTTTGAGGTACGGCAAGTAATTCGATTAGCAAGTTTCGCAAGAGGCAGGTACAGCGCTAATTGTTGCTTGCCAAATTAACAGCCAGTGGTTTCCCCTATGAACCGTATGCCAGGCTGTACACTGATGATTTGGGATTCTGCCTTCAAAGGCAGAAGTCATAGCTGTCGGAGCCCGGTGGCGCAGTGGTCTAAGGCGTTGGCCTCAGATCATTCGTCCGTAAGGGGTTCGGGTTCGAATCCCGGTCAGGCATGGATGTTGTGTTTGTCTTACGGCACTGGCTCTCTCCCTTCCCTGGAACCAGTGACCCTAAATTAGGGACGGGCGACCGCTTATAGCCCATTGAGATGCTCACTGTGGTCGTTAAACCTCCAATCAAAAAAAAAAAAAATAGCTGTCGGAGTAAGCTGAACACCCTTGCACTTATTATATTTTTTTTACACAGCTCAGAACGTTATATACGTATAAGTTTTAGATTGGATTCCAAGGAACAAGAAAAGACCCAGAAGACGACCACGTGGGAGATGGGTGGATGAAATTCAAAAGTATGCGGGAGTGACATGGAGGAGACTGGCACAAGACAGACCGTTGTGGAGTAAACTTGGGGAGACCTTCGTCCAGCAGTGTATTGATAATGGTTGACAATGATGATGATAATGATGATGATATATACAGCAAGTAAAATTTTTGTTTATTATATCAGAAGGCGTAAATAATAAAAAGAGAAAAATTTATTAACATACCTGTATAGTTAAAAAGGAGAAAGATATTCCCCAGGTTTAGATATTGACATCGTCGTGCTACGTTTTTTAACGGCAGAATTTATCCATTTGGTTTTCTTTTGATTTGATTTTCTTTCCGACACTAAATCTTTGTTGTGATTAATATAACAATTTCTGATAAATGTTCGTATGCGGCAATAAATTTTCACAGCTTCTTTTCAGGTGCCAAGAAATTTTTCTTCTATTACAGTTTTTAATTATCGAATTATGCCTTTCTCTCGGGAAATCTCTGTCCCGTGAATTGTCTTAAAGATTATTTCAAAATGATCTACCGTTCTCATTTACTTTGGAGAAGGCACCGTTAGTCCTCCGAGTGATAAAGTTTTAATCCATTGAGCAGATGGAAAATCTTCGGCATTTCTAGAAGGTGTATCACGTAAGAGATAGGCAATATAACCTGCGACATAACTCAGAGCTTGTTTCTCAGCATTACATTGCTCATCTTGAACTGTTTTAAGTATGTCGTCGTCCCAATCTTGCGGCCATGGCTCATTACAATTTTTTTCTAAAGCTTCTAATTCTAAATCATTTGTGTTTATTTCTCCAGATACTTCATCAAGAATTTTTTGATTATCAGCTGTAGCGAAAGCTTCTTTTAGTAGCTCTGCTGTCAAATATGTTTGGAGCGTTTTACCTTCTTGAAACTCTGTATTAACTGTTTTGGACAAATTAGGCAATTTATTTGCCAGCAATATGTGTTTTAAACGACTAATAAATTCCGTAGGTGAGGGGTGGTCATAAAAAGCCCCTATGCCTCTTATTTGACTGAACAAACTCTCCAGGGCATCTTGAGTCAAACGAGTAGTTAAAATGTAACGGACTCCACGAAGCGTTAAATTCCTGTAGTGACCGAGAAGAGGAGAAATTGAGACAAGAATGCCTTTTTGAAAAGGCAGCATATGTTTTCTTCCCATTACTCTGAGATTCAGTATTTCTGACTTCAATTTGTTCAGAATTTCCTTTTGTTGTATAAAAAGGGGGTTAATACCAAAACCTGCTTTTAAAGGTTTGCTTTTGTCAGGGTGTGGGTAACTGCTATTCTTTTTTTTTTTTTTTTTTTTTTTGGTTGGAGGTTTAACGACCACCGTGAGCAACTCAATGGGCTATAAGCAGTCGCCCGTCCCTAATTTAGGGTCACTGGTTCCAGGGAAGGGAGAGAGCCAGTGCCGTAAGACAAACACAACATCCATGCCTCACCGGGATTCGAACCCGGACCCCTTACGGACGAATGATCAGAGGCCAACGCCTTAGACCACTGCGCCACCGGGGCGGCTAACTGCTATTCATAATGTCAAAAAAAATGAATCTACTAAATTAAAGAAAACTGCAGCGCTTTTATGCTCTGTTAGATATTCAATACCCTCTGCAGTGGTAGCTGAAAACAAAGTTTTTGCTGGGCCTACTTTTTGCATCTTGTTCTTTTTTTGATTGAAGGTTTAACGACCACCGTGAGCAACTCAATGGGCTATAAGCAGTCGCCCGTCCCTAATTTAGGGTCACTGGTTCCAGGGAAGGGAGAGAGCCAGTGCCGTAAGACAAACACAACATCCATGCCTCACCGGGATTCGAACCCGGACCCCGTTCGGGCGAATGATCAGAGGCCATCGCTTAGACCACTGCGCCACCGGGGCGGCCATCTTGTTCCCTTTGATTGCTATATAGCACAGCAGCAATTTAGGACACAACTTTTCCTCCCCAGAATCCTTCTCGAAAACTTTGAAGATGCCAGTTTGGAACACAGATCTGTTGCCGCCCCGGTGGTGCAGTGGTCCAAGGCAGTGGCCTCTGATCATTCGTCCGTAAGGGGTCCGGGTTCGATTCCCGGTCAGGCATGGATGTTGTGTTTGTCTTACGGCGCTGTTTCTCTGCCTTCCCTGGAACCAGTGACCCTAAATTAGGGACGGGCTACTGCTTATAGCCCATTGAGTTGCTCACCGTGGTCGTTAAACCTCCAATCAAAAAAAAAAAAAAAAAAAAAAGAACACAGATCCGTTCTGAAAGACAAGTCCATGGTCTATGAAATGATTGCCTAAAATTTTTAAATAGTGAGGAGGGTCTGCAAAAACCCAAACCTTAGAACTATTGTTCAGCGGATGTTTAAAAAATTATTTTTTGGGAGAAATTAATAGTTCCTTCCACAAGGTCATACAACCACCTAAATCTAAAACAATCGCTTTTAGTATAATTCTTGGTTTTTTTTTCAAGGTTTACAATTATTTCAAACACAAGCCTTTTATTCGTTGTACGTTGAAAGTCAAAATACACGGGTTGTTTCCAGGAAGACAATATTTCTCTAGCCAAAACAACTAGCACCTTTGAGTACGGACCTAAAATCTTGCTATCAACGTGTATTTCATCAAAGCTTAAGACGCAGTGTAACGTATACTCTAGATTCACTTTCCTTTTGATTTTACTATCTCTGGTTATTTTATTTTTCTATGTAAATTATCTTCTTACTGAAAGAGATGTTATTTCACCCGCTGAATGAGATCTGGCAATGAGTGTAAGTCATGACGTGGTGGTAGCCAGTATAAATAGGCGCGTTCAACGATACCTAAGGCAAATTCGTGCTTGTTGGTGCGCGTGTAGCAGCATTGTTTCTCCTGGTAAGTTTATAATTCTTTCCACTTGGAATGTCTTATGTCTATTATTGCTATTTTTTAAAATTTGTTTTTTTAGTTTGAAGTTCTCTTTCTCCTAAAGTTGTTCAGGGTTTTCCGGAAAATTGCTTTTCTTTTGTGATTTTTAGGCTTTATTCGAACGATGCCATTGTTCAGACCACGTGTTTAGTTTGAATTTAAGGAAAGTAGCCTAGGCTAGCTCTTTTTTCTGAAGTATTGAACTCATTTAGGCAATATATTGTAAATAGGTTAACTAATTCAAGTAACCCTTTCCCTTTTATAGATCCTTCATTAGAATGTGACTAAATAGTTTATTCGTTGTATTGTTTGGTTATATTTTTTATTTCTATTTTTGGGACTTAAGTTTTAATACTTCTCGGAACTAAGCAGTGTGGGTAGGGCTACGGATTAGAGCTGGGCGATATTTATCAATATATCGGAATATTGATATTTCCGCCCTATGTTTCGATATTTAACATTATTATCCAAGTTCATCCATATCAATATATCGATGCGATATTCAATTTATTGCTATTGCTGTTTGATATTCAATATATCAGCGTATTGGCCGATGTGATTTCACTTGGGGAATGTATTCTGTCTCTGGCATGTTTTGAAAATTACGCTGCTTGAAGACTATCAAACTGGGATCTCGTTATCGAGATTCATATATGTGATTTCCGATTTCTAGAACTCTACAAAGAAAAATGTCTGCTGTATTGAAAATTGTAACTATTAGTTGACGGTAGGCACCCAGAAAAAAAATGTAACGAACTGTCGATAGCAGATTGTTCTTTTGCCTTTGGATACTATGTTTGAAGTTGAGTGAACTGGTACTTTGACTAAAATTAATTACATACTAGTGACACACAATTTTTTTTTTTGTTAATGATCAAGTACGTAGATGTAAATAGCAGGTTAAGGAAATGCGAAACAGCTTTTCTGGAGTTTTCTTGAAGTCTTACAAGTTATGTAGCATAAAGTTTGTTGTAATTCAGGCGATATATATCAGATTTGATTTTTTTATCATCTTTTGAAACTTCCTGAAGAAATCAAATAATCACGTAAAAATATAAGCATAACTTAACTTTCGTCTTGATCTATTTATTTTCCTACAGTCTTGTTACCAATTACTTCACAGTGGGTAGAAGTAGATAGTGTGACGACGGCCGTACGGTTGGCCACGGCCGTACTCGATCCATCGAGCGAGCAGTAACGCTTCGCTTAGCTGATCGAGTCGGGCCGTTGGTTGGCAGACAAGTTTTTCTCATTGCTTGCCGCCAAATCCAGATGGCGCTGATGATCAAAACCATATAATTGTAATATGCGAACTGTAAACACTTTGATTTGAAGGAAAGATTTGAAGAGTGTTGGGGAAATTCGTATGTTTTATATAATTAAGTAATGCTTTTGTAAAAAAAAAAAGATGCTTTATGTGGTGTCACGCGTGATGCTGACACTCTAAAGAAATGGGAAATAAATACATCACGCCGATCGTGAACTGAGGACAATTCCATGGTATGTGAAATTCATTTTGATCAACAGATCGGCATTTCCATCACATTGTAAATGGTGAACAATTTTTAATACCGCGAGCACTGCCAATTTGAACGCCAAATGCAATTCCCACTATCTTTCCCAATTTGCAAACAAATATTTAACATCCAATCCCAAATGCAGATCACCTGCTTAACCTAGAGTTATGCAGCCTATTAAAAAAAGAAATTGTGTAATAATGATACAACTGATGATGCATCGAGCGCTATTAATTTTCAACCAAAATTTACCATGGAAGATGTGCAAAATCTAAAACTTCCTTCAGATCTGTGGGCAAAAATAAAATTTAGCAATTCATGTCAACCTTGGCCTTTGCAACATTTGATTTGACATCTGACATTAATAAGAATCTCACATTCCAGCCAAATAAAGTATTCATTTTTAGCGAAATAAGTGAGTCAGTACAGTGCAAAGTAGTTATAAGCGAGTAATTGTGCCCAGAAACTTTTACTGAATTTTCCCGATCACTTAATTAGTATAGAAGAAACAGAAAATGCAAGTCAATGTCACAAATGGAGCTTAATAAAAGGAAATTAAAAGTACCAAATAAATGTAAAGTAAATAAAATATCCAAATGCCAATATTACAAATCTAGAAAATCATTAAAGCAAAAGGTGATAAAATTAAAGGCTCATTTAAAGAAAGTGAATATGGAGAAATCCAATATGAACATTAAATCTACTTTGAAGTTTTTTTCAAAGAAACAGCAATTAGCTATAGCAGAATGCTGTAAGGCTGCACATAGAAAGAGTACTCAAAGAATGTCTTTTGATAAAGAAATGGCTACTGGAGTGCATTATAAAGAGGATGAAAAGTTTGTGTTTATATAAACATATTCGTGCAAATGAAATTCTGATTTTACCAAGCAAAATGTGCATTAAAAATAATACGAACAAGTAGAGATTTCGCCGAATAGCTACTAGCAAATTGCTAGTGTGAAAACAAATTTGTTAGTGAAAAATAATATCAGTAGCAAGTATTGCTAGTAAGGTATTTTTTGGTAAAGGCATAGTTTAGTGTTCTGAATTATTTGGCTACAAATTTTGAGAAAATATATCTTATTTTAAAGATTTTTACTGTAAAATTTACCTGCCAGCACGGGGATGTTAAGGAACCTTACAACAAGCCTTCCCCAGCACTGTCATGATGTCATCCAAGGCTCCGCTGAAATGAAGGTTAGTCTTGTATTTTTAGCATGTCTTTTGTAAAAAAAGATCGTGCTTATGTTATCGGTTTGTCCATCCGCCTGTGGACACTGTATCTCTGCAGCTATTAGTCTGATTTGATACATTCTTTTTGCATTGGGATGCTTGAAATATGAGAATGATGATATTGTTTTTTATGATGTACAGTTTTGCTGCTAGAGGGCCTAAATGCAGATATCGAATTCAAAATAAATTTTATTCCATATATTTGCTGCTGAACAACCTACTGGAAAAAATCTTACTTTTCGATTCCATTTATGTCAGAGTATTTTAGCCATAGTCACTTTTCAAGTTAAGCATATATTTTCTGCTAGGGGGCATAAAAGTAAATTGTGTTTTCCCCAATATCTGTACTTCTAAAATTTGGATTTGAAAATTTTTTTCTTCAACAGATACAGCTCCTGATAGGAAATCTTTTTCATACAATTTCTAATGTTTTGTAAATAACATTAGAAATTGTTTGAATAACATTAGAAATTTCTAATGTTTTGTAAATAACATTAGAAATGGTTTTGCCACCAGGGGACTTAAGTGTTAATTTCTGCTTCTGATGATTTGCCACAAAATCTGAGCTTCCCAAATGTGGATCGAAATTTTTTTTTTCCTGAACCGATGACACTCGCCTCTAACTTTTTTCGGAATATTGTTTTAAAATATTGCATGGTTTCTCCACCAGGGGACATAGATGTTGTTGTGGCAAAAACTGAAAGGTTATGGATATTTATAAAATTTAATGCCAATATAAAAATAGAAGCTAAATATTAAATTTAGGCAAAAATTAGAATTTGGGAGATGGGTAGGCTCATTTTGAAACAAGAGTATTTATGTGGTGGCTATATTCTTGTTAATATGATTGACAATTGTGTATGTGTGAGTAAACCAAATACAAGACAAACAACTAAAACAATTATGTTGTGATCATATTTTCCATTATTATAACATATTTGTAAGTGCACCAAAAAAAATATATATATATATATCAAACAGAAATTCTTGAGGTTGTCACTTCAGGTAGCCCACACTCCTTGAAAACCTGGAAAGTCCTTGAATTTCAAAAACAAATTTCCAAGGCCTGGAATGTCCTTGAATTTCTTTAATTAGCCTGGAAAGTCCTTGACTTTTAAAATCCCACAGCCGAAATATTTCGACCCAAATTTCCTATCCTTTTCCTTTTGTTATCTTTCACTTTTTTTCTGCAATCCCCCATTGACATCAAAAGTCAAAGAGTAAACTTCAAAGCAGCTGCGTCACTAGGAGAAAGGGTGACTGCTGTCTAACGGGGGTTAAGTAGGTTAAGATTGGATCCCCCATCTACTGCAAGAGGAGTTGAGTGTTTGTTACCCCAGAGCACTTGTTCTGCGACGGGGGACATAATGGCATATTGCTTTCAAGACATAATGGTATATTGCTCTTGAAAATTATGCTATTTCTTCCAAAAGCTCTCCAGGCAAGTTTTGTACACCGATTAATTTCTTCATCAATGTGACCCTCACTTGATATCTGCTGTCCAAGATAAACATACGTGTCTGTTATCTCCATCAATCGATAAATCTTCATTTTGTGTAAAAGCATTGAACATCATTTTTGTCTTCTGAAAGTTCATTTTTAATCCCACTTCTTTACTCTTGTCAGCAAGTTCCTGGATCATACTCTGCAGCTCTGATAGGGTAGTTGCAAAAATGACTACGTCATCAGCAAAACGAAGGTGAGTTAGATAATCCCCATCAATCTTTATCCCTTTGTTTTCCCAGTTCAGTGATTGAAAGACATTTTCCAATGTGGCATTAAAGAGCTTTGGAGATATGGTGTCACCTTGTCTCACTCCCTTTCCAATTTTTATGTGTATACACACATAATTAGTGAATCCAGAGTTCTGTATATGTTCAGAGAAGATAAGTTTGTTTTGATAATATGTGAGCGACAAATGTAAACATAATGTAAACACTAAGTTAACAACTGCCAGTATTCATTAGGACTTTACCATGGCTATATAAGTTTGGTTAGTTGAATTGTTGACCTCTACATATGATTTAGCCAGTGAAGGTTTAAAGAAGTGCTAAATTGTTGCACCTTAATGTGTAGTAATGCTCTCATTGCAATATTAATATCTTGGTTAATCATGTTGTGTTGTGAAAATAAATACATGCATTAGCCTTTCAAAAACCACAATTTTGGCACTTGGTTAATAGGTGTATCTCATAGATTCTGAGCCATTGCATCCATCTACCAATGCTTTGACGTTGGCCTAGGACAAGAATCAAAGTTATTGACACAATATATACCAACGTCTATTTAATACAATGAAGTGATGATTACACGACCATTTTTTTATGCTTATATACAAGAGTTCCAAAATTACTGATTTTTCCACAGTTGACACATTTATACACATGTAACACGAATACAGTGTGATGTTGTAACATATAGCAATATTACAAGTGGTGAAAACAAAATTGTATATGTGTACACACAAGCACACTTACAAGTGAAAACCTAAAGAATTTCTGTTTGATATATATTTTTTTTTGGTGCTCTTACAAGTATGTTCTAACGTTCGAAAAATATGATCAGAACATAATTGGTTTGCTTTATTGTCTTGTATTTCGTTTACTCACACATACACAATTGTCGGGATGTAAGGTCAGGTGATGCGTAACATCACAGCCTCTCCTTGACAAATGTCAACCCCGCCTTCTCGTGGTGCATCCTGTTCCCACTAAAGGGGCTCTGACGACCGCCAATAGCGGTATAACTATACCATCGGGATCGGAGGAAATGCTATTCCACACTCACCAACCCGCTTGGCCAGCGTGGTGAGTTATGGCCAAACACCTCCAAAATGACTCTACAACTTAAATCTTGGCCCTCAGTCTCCGGCAGCTGGAATGTACCTGGCCAAGGCAGCGGCCAGTGCGACATGAAGGCAGAGGGTGCTAAGAATCCCCGGAGGACCGGACTAGGCTGCCATTTGATGCTGACCTTGGCTACCTATAACGGACGCTCCCTATCTTCTGATTCAAGGCTTCTTGAATTGGAAGAGGAACTACAAAGGATCAAGTGGGACATCGTCGGGCTAAGTGAGGTAAGGAGAAAAGGAGATCTCATTGAACTGAAAAGTGGACATCTCTTCTATTATCGTGGGACAGATACTGGCAGAACTAGTGGTGTTGGATTTATAATAAACAAGAAACTGAAGGATAAAGTGGTAGAAGTTGAAAGTTCCTCTGACAGAGCTGCACGACTCGTTATCCAACTCTCGAGAAGATGCCAGGCTCAGATTATTCAAACTTATGCACCTACCACAAGTCATCCTGAAGAAGAAATTGAAGAATTTTATGAGGAAATTCGTCATCTAAATAATAAAGGTAAGCAGCACTTGAAGATAATTATGGGAGATTTCAATGCAAAAATAGGGCAACGGCAACAGAATGAAACTTCAGTAGGTAAATTCGGTCACAGCAACAGAAACCAGCGTGGAAATACTCTCGTTGAGTTTGCAGAGGCAGAAGGGTTTTTCATCTTGAACTCCTTCTTCAAGAAAAAGCCACACAGGAAATGGACATGGAGACATCCAATTGGGACGACAAGTGAAATTGATTTTATTATGTGTAACAAAAAAATTCGTCATCAAAGACTGCAGTGTGCTGAACCAGTTCAACACAGGTAGTGACCATAGATTGGTGAGATGTAAGATGCACCTCAACACTAAACTGGAACATGGCAAGCTCATAAGACAAACAAAATGTATTGACATAACCAACCTTAAAAAACACCATAATACTTTCAAGTTGGAACTGAAGAACAGATTCTCTGCTTTAGAAGGCCTAACATCGGAAGAAGTGGATATTTCGGAAGTTAACAGAAAAGTAACCAAAGCTCTAATGGAAACAGCAACAAAATTAGCTGGGTCTAAGAACAAGTTGCATGTGAACAAATTATCAGGAAAAACCAAAATGTTGATGCAAAAAAGAAGAGTGATGAGGACAACTAAAGAAGATGTGACTTCCAAAGTGGAATATATAGAGCTATGCAAGACAGTATGAAAAAGTATCACTGAAGACATAAGGAAATTCAACTGTGAACTAGTAAGGAAAGCAACTGAAAACAACCAAAGCCTAAAGATAGCAAAGGGACATCTCGGTAAAGGGAAAAAACAGATTATGGCACTGAGAAAAGAAGATGGTTCTGTAACAAGAAATAGAGGCGAAATTTTGACAAGAGTGAAAGATTTCTACTCCAAATTATATGAAAGGGATGATACATGTACTCCAGACATCATGAAAGGTACCAGTACCAGAGTTCTTCCAGTCCTTCCAGCAGAAGTTGCACATGCAATCAAGAACATGAAGCGGGGAAAAGCTCCAGGAGAAGATGGAATTACTGTAGACATCATACAAGAAGCAAGTGGAGAAATAGAAACAGCACTCGCCCAAATTTTCACTCTATGCCTTAATGAAGGGAAAATTCCTGAGGATTGGAACACCGCTACAATGATCTTGCTACATAAAAAAGGTGACATTGAGGATCTCAGGAACTACAGACCTATCAGCCTCCTATCAGTGGTTTATAAAATCTTCACTAAAGTTCTTTCACACCGCTTTAAGGTGACACTGGACATGGCTCAACCAAGAGAACAAGCTGGATTCAGGAGTGGCTACAGCACAATAGATCATATCCACGTACTGAGAGAACTAATTGAAAGAGCGAGGGAATATGAACTTCCATTGTGCATGGCTTTTATCAATTATGAAAAAGCCTTTGATTCGGTGAAACCATCAGCAGTTGCAATGGCTCTGAAATCCTGCGGTATTGAAGATGCATACATTAATATTATTAATAACATCTATGAAAATGCAAGTGCAAAGATTCGGCTGTTTGAAAATACAACACACATAAAAATTGGAAAAGGAGTGAGACAAGGTGACACCATATCTCCGAAGCTCTTTAATGCCACATTGGAAAATGTCTTTCAATCACTGAACTTGGAAAACAAAGGGATAAAGATTAATGGAGATTATCTAACCCACCTTCGTTTTGCTGATGACAGTCATTTTTGCAACTACCCCATCAGAGCTACAGAGTATGATCCAGGAACTTGCTGACAAAAGTAAAGTGGGATTAAAAATGAACTTTCAGAAGACAAAAGTGATGTACAATGCTTTTACAAGAAATGAAGATTTATCGATTGATGGAGAAAAGCTGGAGATAACAGACATACGTATGTTTATCTTGGACAGCAGATATCAAGTGAGGGTCACATTAGTGAAGAAATTAATTGGCGTACAAAACTTGCCTGGAGAGCTTTTGGAAGAAACAGCATAATTTTCAAGAGCAATATGCCATTATGTCTTAAAAGAAAAGTGTTTGATCAATGCATCCTTCCAGTGCTTAGGTATGGTGCAGAGACGTGGACCTTAGCTAAAAGAGACATACAAAGGCTGCAAACAACTCAAAGAAGCATGGAGAGGTGCATGCTTGGTGTAACCAGGAGAGATAAGAAGAGGAACTCGTGGATCCGAAAAATGACAAGAGTGGAAGACATCATGATCAGAGTTAAATCCCTGAAATGGCAATGGGCTGGACATACTGCCAGAAGAACAGACCATTGATGGACAGCCAAAATTTTAGATTGGATTCCAAGGGACAGGAAAAGACCCAGAAAAAAGACCACATGGGAGATGGGTGGATGAAATTCGTAAATATGTGCGAGTGACATGGAGGAGACTGGCACAAGACAGACCGTTGTGGAGGAAACTTGGAGAGACCTTCATCCAGCAGTGGATTGATAATGGTTGACAATGATGATGATGACACAATTGTCAATCACAGTAACAAGAATATAGCCACCACATAAATACTCCTGTTTCGGAATGCACCTTACCCATCTTCCAAATTCTAACTTTTGCCGAAATTCAATATTTACCTTCTATTTTTATATTGGCATTAAATTTTATAAATATCCATAACCTTGTTTTTCACCACAGCAATGTATATCTTATTTGTGATAATATCTCTACTCCAAATGGTCCGATTTGAAAAATTCCTTCATTGGATAGTTTCTGGCACGACATGTTTTTCATATAATTTCAAAATTTCCATGTAATTCATAGACTTTCCGAAAGGGGGGTAAAGGTAAACTGCATTTTCCATGGTATTTCTGCTTCTAAAACTACGATTTGAAAAATTCTTCATGCATTGCATACAGCTCCCGATAGAAAATGTTTTTCCTATAATTTCTAATATTTGGTAAAGAATGGTGTGGTTACCAGGGGCATAAGTGTTAATTTCTGCCTCTGAAGTATTTACAGAAAAATCTGAGCTCCTGAAAATATTCTTTCCTGGATCTATACTGCTCAAATCGAACAACTTTTGCATATACCTTCAAATAATGCACATTTCCCCCGTCTCTTGGCATAGATTCATATTTTAAGTCTATCTTTGCTTCTAAGAGTCAGATTTGAAAAATTCTTTCTTTGTTGGAGAGCATTTCCACTAAAAAATGTTTCTCATAAGTTTTTCTTAACACACAAGTCTGCAACCAGAGGGCAAGAGTTCACAATTCCGTTTACAGCAATATCTGCGGGATTAAAAGCCCGATTGAAAAACTTCTTTCTTTGGTCAGATACTACTGTTTTCCATACCGTTTCCAATGACTTTGGATAGCTTTGATAAATTTAATTCATGTCAGAACGGATTCAAAAGATGTGCTCATTACACCCGAAAATTCAGTGTCCTCTGTCTTGTTTCCTTTTGCTTTTGTAATAATCTTAGACAGAGTTTTAACACCTTTTTCTAGAGACAATGATAAATTTCTAATTATTTTCCATAGCAGTGTAGATTGTTGTAAGATACAAAGGTCAGGGCTGGATGGTATAGATCAGGTGTCACGTAATAGAAGCCGAGCTACTTTGAAAGAAATTTTTTGACATCCATATAGGTAATTGTGACCTTCCTGAAGCAGACATTTCACTGTAGACTTTGCAGTGTGAACAATGGCATCGTTAGTGAGGAACTGATGTGGTTACAAATGATTAATGAAGGAAATTGTTTTCAAACAATAGCAGGCGTTCATCAACAGATAAAAGTTTGCCGTCACAGTGTTTCTCTTTTAAACATGGGGAGTGATTTTTTACATTGTGCATGGAGAACCATTTGTATATATTTTTCTAGAAATAATGGATCTTTCCACAAATTTTAAGACCATTCATACCATATATTGGACCATGCTCGTAACAAAAATTAATGATAATAAAACTTAATTGAAATTACCTCAATAGGAAATAACTACTGCCAATGTTATACTCATTGCCTGCATGTATTTTAGATGCAGATATGTTTTCTGTAATAGGACATAAATTTTATTACCCAGAGTTTTGGATCTTTTCTATGAAACTTGTTTTAAGTTCATTATCATGGCAGACAGCTTTTTTTTTCTGGGATACCAGTTGATTACGCACACATTTAGGTACATGAACAAAGTCATGATATAGCAACAAAACCCCACTAGGACCAATAAGATGAAAAATCTGTGAAACAACAGTACCTTTACATATGTTTTGGGAAGTAGAAATATTTGTGTGGTTGTTATTACTGACAGTATCATCAGTATGTATTACTTTAATTCCTGAATCTTGAATCACATTTAAAGTGAGATAATGCAACAGCTTTACCAGGCAAGGATGCAAAAAAATCAGACAAGTATCCTGACATACCACTTAACAAAAAAAAAAAAAAAAATTGAACAAGCAGTGTTGGAATTACTCAGTGGTCCGCGGGCCATTGGCTTGTAAAAATTCCATTCAACCACTGAAAATTTTATGTTACTAGCCCAGGTGGCCAGTAAGCTTTTTTTTTCCAGTTTATTTTGGAATTTGTAAACTTATAAAGAATTGAACTGCAGATTTCAAAGAATCCAGGTTTCACTTTAGCAATTTTCAGATTTTTGAAATTCAGATATTCTACTCAAACACTGAATATCAGGACTGCAAACCATACTTTAGTTTTCTGAAAATTTTGGACTGTAGGAAACAGGTCAGACTCAAAATATTTGCATTAAGACAGGCCACATTATTTTGCCCAAGTGGTGACCGCAGAGTACGAATGGGTCTTTTATATATAGTTTCCCAACTGAATGTCAAAAAACCATTTATGCTCTGACTGCTAAATTGTATTTCGGTCCGTGTGGGAAAACCTCCTGCCTTTCACACTGAAGCAAGGTATTCCATGAAGGTGGCTATTGGTATTTAGCAAAGTGCTTCATTATAATCAGTGCACTGATAGTTCAGTGTTTCATATCAGTTCCCTTATTATTAGGGTCAGTGGCACACCCAGGAATTCTTGTTGGAAGGGGCTGTATATACGTACACAATGTGTGTACATACGTATATATAGTGTACGCCTATAGTTTATACTGTATACAGTTGTAACATACGTTGCTTTTAATCTCCTTGGGGCTTTGGGAAGAAGACCCCTTGTAATAGAAGACACTATGTAATTTTTTTGACAATATTTTTGAATGTTTAATTTGTGATGTACTTCACTATTAATCTCCTTGGGGCTTTGGGAAGAAGACCCCTTGTAATAGAAGACACTATGTGATTTTTTTGACAATATTTTTGAATGTTTAATTTGTGATGTACTTCACTATTAATCTCCTTGGGGCTTTGGGAAGAAGTCCCTTGTAATAGAAGACACTATGTCGGACACTGTAATTTTTTTGACTATATTTTTGAATGTTTAATTTGTGACGTACTTCACTCTTAATCTTTTTGGGAAGAAGACACTAATTTTTTAAACTTTTAAAATAATATTTGGGACATTCCACGTCAGATCAATAAAAAAAAATAAGTTTTTGACCTCACCATTTCTGATTTTGATGAAATTTGGTATGAAGCACACATATGACAAGGTAAGTAATTCTGCCAATTTTCAGATTTTTATTTTGAAAATTGTCCAAGATACACAATAAAAATTGAAATTTTCATAAAAAATGACAAACTCGCACGCTTATAAATGGCTGTAATTTTTTTCCTAATTGTAGTAGTGACAATTCAAACACAGATGCAAAGCTAAAGAATTGAGCTTTCTATAGATACCATATATGACCTTCTTACAACAGATTAAAGTTTTAAGGTCATCCACTGTGACCTTGAATATCTCAAAACATACCATCTTAAAAAATTACGAAAAAAAATATTTTATTGCTACAACATTCTTCTACCCATGTGCTAGATATTAGGCTGGCACCGCTATGGCAAGGCAGTGTAAGATTAATAGGAGTGTCATGCTGCACCCTTCTGTATGTAAGGCACAGAGACATACCATGCAATAAATATTTCGTATGTTGAGGATTTGTGTTTATTATACATGAAATGTGTATATATCATAACAGATCAACAGATTTATCAGAAATATGCTATGTGACAGCAATTTTACTTGATGGACACAATTTTCAGCAGTAAATAATGTCAACAAATCTTTGAGATCAGAGATTGAAACTCCACCCATTTGAGCCAATGGCAGGGCTTCTTATTAGAGCCAATGACAAAGCTTCTTATTAGAGCCAATGACAAAGCTTCTTATTAGAGCCAATGACAAAGCTTCTTATTAGAGCCAATGACAAAGCTTCTTATTAGAGCCAATGACAAAGCTTCTTATTAGAGCCAATGGCAAAGCTTCTTATTAGAGCCAATGGCAAAGCTTCTTATTAGAGCCAATGGCAGGGTTTCTTATTAGAGCCAATGACAAAGCTTCTTATTAGAGCCAATGGCAGGGTTTCTTATTACAGCCAATGAGAAATCTTACTGGTACCCCATTTTACATTTGCTGTTATTTCAATTCTGAGCTTGTGAGTGTGTGGTTATCAATTTATCTGTAACATTGTTAACTGTTTAATTGTTTTATTTTATCTTTATTGTTATCTTTAATCAATTTCTTTTTATCAAACTATATTTATTTATCATTTTTTTTGCAGGTGCAGTTTCCTTAACCAAAATGGACTTTAAAAGTCAAATTTTTTGTTGCAATCTTCTGGGTAAAAGTGGACACACAAGGTTTAGAAAGAATCTCAGAAAAGTACAGCCTTGTATGGTTCAGAAATGTCCAAATATAACATTAGAACAGAAAATATGTAGTTCATGCAGAAAATCTATCTCTGAAATGCCAGGTCCTTCATGTATAATTGAAACAGATGCAGAGGCAGAACAACCTCGGTTAAGTGAAGATAATTCAGGAGTGGTGAAGAGTGAGATATGGACTGACAGACACAACTTTGGATAGTCTGAATGATAAGTTACTTTCTCTAGGCGAATCTCCTGTGAAAAAAAAGAGATTATGTGTTGGACAGTACAGTAAGAAGAAATATCAGAAAATTGGTGAAGTGATAAAAGACTACATAGGTGTTCCAGAATGTGATAATCCTGTGACAGTGTCTGATGAATCGGTCATGATTTCACAGTTGAAAGATTGACAAAATTCTTCCTGTTCTTATATTGTGAAGCTGCACCATCTGAGAAGTAATAGATGTGTTCTACTTTCTTGTCAAAATGTGATGATATAAACTGCAACAATTGGCTCTGGAAAAGGTGAACACTGATAGTGTCATGCTTAAGACATTCTGAGATGACAACAAAAGAAACATGATCCAACTGAAGTGTGTGTGAACTTCTGTAGTACACGACGAAAGGGTGAATAGTAGCTTGGGAATTGTTCCAGTGGTATCCTTGGACTGCATCCTGCAGTATGAAGGAATAATTCTCAGCAAAATCACACAACACAACACAGATTATCATAGCTATAAAAAAATGTGGCAATGGCCTTCGATTCCATGAAATCATCAGCAGTAACAATGGCTTTGAAATCCTGCGGTATTGAAGATGCATACATTAGCATTATTAATAACATCTATGAAAATGCAAGTGCAAAGGTTTGGATATTTGAGGATACAGCACAAATAAGAATTGGAAAGGGAGTGAGACAAGGTGACACCATATCTCCCAAGCTCTTTAACGCCACATTGCAAAATGTCTTTCAATCATTGAACTGGGAAAACAAAGGGATAAAGATTACTTAACTCACCGTCGTTTTGCTGATGACGTAGTCAACTTTGCAACTATCCTTTCAGAGCTGCAGAGTAGGATCCAAGAACTTGCTGACAAGAGTAAAAGAAGTGGGATTAAAAATGAACTTTCAGAAGACAAAAGTGATGTACAACGCTTTTACAAGAAACAAAGATTTATCGCTTGATGGAGAAAAGCTTGAGACAACCGATTCCTACATTTATCTTGGGCAACAGATATCGAGTAAGGGTCACATTGATGAAGAAATTAATCGGCGTATAAAACTTGGATGGAGAGCTTTTGGAAGAAACAGTACAATTTTTAAGAGCAGTATGCCATTATGTCTCAAAAGAAAAGTGTTTAATCAATTCATCCTGCCAGTGCTTACGTATGGAGTAAAGACGTGGACGTTAACTAAAAAAGACATACAAAGATTGCAGACAATTCAAAGAATGGAGAGATGCATGCTTTGTGTAACCAGGAGCAGGGTGGGAAATTAGAAAAATATTCTAGGAGCAAAATGGCTCCTATAGCTGAAATTCTAGGAGCTGATCTTAGCAGTGGCGTAACTAGCACAACGTGCGCCCCCTCCCTCGCATGCCACTACGGGGGTGGTAGTTACGCCACTGGATCTCGGTGGTCCATAGGAAGCACTCGCCAGATTAAAGTGAAAAGTATGCAAAATTTTGCTACTGCAAATCCAAAGAATTAGAAAACACTTACATGGAAACTGAATTAATCCAGATCTTCATAAAATTCTTCCTAATTGAATTAAATTTGTGCTCATAAATTGTTACGCGGATAAATTGTTACGCGGATTTGATTTAAAATATTTAAGTAGGTTTTGAATTCCACAAACACTGACAACCAACAAATAAACATTTTTAGTATTGCAAAAAATATATACATTTTCAGTTCTCTTACAAATTTTTGTACCTGTTTTGAGTTGACATGTTGAAGAAACTACATTAAAAAAAGTTCTTCAGTAATGTATTGTTTCCTTAGTAGTCAACTATGACTTCATGATCTGGACAGCGAGTTCGTCCAGCTGGCACATCTTCCCACCAAATTTTTATAGCTGGTTTTGCATCGAAGTCATCCATGCTTTGACCCTTAATTTTTATTGTCAAAATATCATTTAAAGTAGTCACTTTTAATTTGTTTCTGATGTCTGTTTTTGCAAGGTTCATTGCACTAAAACCACGTTCACAAATTGCTGTGCTCATTGGTATGCATCATAAAAATGTAATTATTGTCAATAGGTTTTATATTCTCCTGAAAATTCATTATACAGTCTGTTCCACAAAACATCAGGTTTCTGTGTAGCTTTGGTTTTGCCCAGTTTCCAGTCCAGATATTCTTCTTTGATTTCATTACTACAGATATTTCTACACAAGACGGTAAATTATCTAGAATGCTGTCCAGTTCTTTCATCCCATATGTAAGTAAATCATTATCTTTATCTGGCAAATTAACTGCATCAAATATATGGACACTGCTTAAAACAGCATTGGAAGCAAAATCACTATACCTCTTCTTGGAAAACTCACTAAGCTTTTCACAAATGGTCACTCTGTCATTATGAAATTGTGATTTCATATCATCATTTTTAAGTACGACACCTTTGAAGATGCCACTTCGCTGACTGAAATTTTGTTCAAATTCAGTAAGTACTTTCCATCTTCTTCCTTCATAAGGTTAAACTTAACTTGAGTAGACTGCAAAATGATTTTACATTGTCAACAGATATAGCAGTCTTTTGAAATATTTTAGAAAGCCCACTCAATGTAGTTGTAACATCCAGCAGAAAGTGCATGAAGCGAAGCATTTGAACAGATTTCAAACTTTTCAGCAAACCTTGCATTTTAGCTACTTTATTTTTATCACTTTCTCCAGCAGAGCAGAAATGTTCCATATGGCAAATAATAACAGGTAGGTTGTTAGTCATTGCCTTCAGAGCTTGAATTTTGGAAGAAATCCACAGAGTCAAATTTATAATAGTATTCTTATATAAAACATCCCCGAGAACTTCTGCTACTTCTTTCAGCTCCCTAAGAAGCTTTGGACTGTTATACATTTTGTACACTGATTTTAATAATTGTTCACATTTTGAAGCAAAAAGGCACTAGTTTCAAAGTGTCTGAAATAACAAGTTCCAGCCTATGGGCAACACAATGAACTGGAATGATTCCTTGTGACTGAGAAGATAACTTTGTCACAACACCATTATATTGTCCAAAATTCACGCCTGCTCCATCAAAACATACAGCCACAAGCTTATCTTTCCATGCTGGGCAACTTTCTTCCATTGCCTCATCAATAGCAGAAGTAATGCATTCAGCAGTACCCATCTTCAATTCTGCTAACTTGATAAAATTAGTTTGGACCAAACCGCTTTCGTGGACAGCCGTGGCATAAATGATTTCTGACTCACAGGTTGAGATGTCAGTGGATGAATCTGCCATTACAGAGATATATTTTGCATTTTTTATGATATCTGCATTTTCCTGACGGATTGACTCGGCAATATAATATATAAATAAAGCACAAGATTTATGATTGATGTAATTATCACCAATGTGCAATCCATTTTTCTTTTGTAACTGGCATAACCTTTCAAACTGATGGAAAGACAAATTCCCATCAACCACAGAATAAGCTGTGTTAAAAAGAGCAATCATTTTCAATAAAATTTGCTCACTCATAGAGGAAATACACTGCCGAAGAGATAAAGTTGCATTGCAGGATTTTCTTTCACAATTTTTGGGGGTCCGGACAAAAGCCCACTGGACATTTGCCCACCGGACACTTGCCCACTATGGATGATTTGTAGATAATACGTAACTTCAGAGAAAGTTTCCGATCAGGTGTAAGAAAACTGATCGCATAAATATTTATGGATTGTATAAAAATTGCTTTTTGTTTTACAATTATTAAAACGTACGTGGGTTACCCCCAAACCTAAACTAATATCATCATCATTGTCAACCATTATCAATCCACTGCTGGATGGTCTCCCCAAGTTTCCTCCACAACGGTCTGTCTTGTGCCAGTCTCCTCCACGTCACTCCCGCATACTTTCGAATTTCATCCACCCATCTTCCATGTGGTCTCCTTCTGGGTCTTTTCCTGTCCCTTGGAATCCAATCTAAAATTTTGGCTGTCCATCAATGGTCTGTTCTTCTGGCAGTATGTCCAGCCCATTGCCATTTCAGGGATTTAACTCTGATCATGATGTCTTCCACTCTTGTCATTTTTCGGATCCACGAGTTCCTCTTCTTATCTCTCCTGGTTACACCAAGCATGCACCTCTCCATGCTTCTTTGAGTTGTTTGCAGCCTTTGTATGTCTCTTTTAGCTAAGGTCCATGTCTCTGCACCATACGTAAGCACTGGAAGGATGCATTGATCAAACACTTTTCTTTTAAGACATAATGGCATATTGCTCTTGAAAATTATGCTGTTTCTTCCAAAAGCTCTCCAGGCAAGTTTTGTACGCCGATTAATTTCTTCACCAATGTGACCCTCACTTGATATCTGCTGTCCAAGATAAACGTATGTCTGTTATCTCCAGCTTTTCTCCATCAATCGATAAATCTTCATTTCTTGTAAAAGCATTGTACATCACTTTTGTCTTCTGAAAGTTCATTTTTAATCCCACTTTACTTTTGTCAGCAAGTTCCTGGATCATACTCTGTAGCTCTGATGGGGTAGTTGCAAAAATGACTGTCATCAGCAAAACGAAGGTGGGTTAGATAATCTCCATTAATCTTTATCCCTTTGTTTTCCAAGTTCAGTGATTGAAAGACATTTTCCAATGTGGCATTAAAGAGCTTCGGAGATATGGTGTCACCTTGTCTCACTCCTTTTCCAATTTTTATGTGTGTTGTATTTTCAAACAGCCGAATCTTTGCACTTGCATTTTCATAGATGTTATTAATAATATTAATGTATGCATCTTCAATACCGCAGGATTTCAGAGCCATTGCAACTGCTGATGGTTTCACCGAATCAAAGGCTTTTTCATAATTGATAAAAGCCATGCACAATGGAAGTTCATATTCCCTCGCTCTTTCAATTAGTTCTCTCAGTACGTGGATATGATCTATTGTGCTGTAGCCACTCCTGAATCCAGCTTGTTCTCTTGGTTGAGCCATGTCCAGTGTCACCTTAAAGCGGTGTGAAAGAACTTTAGTGAAGATTTTATAAACCACTGATAGGAGGCTGATAGGTCTGTAGTTCCTGAGATCCTCAATGTCACCTTTTTTATGTAGCAAGATCATTGTAGCGGTGTTCCAATCCTCAGGAATTTTCCCTTCATTAAGGCATAGAGTGAAAATTTGGGCGAGTGCTGTTTCTATTTCTCCACTTGCTTCTTGTATGATGTCTACAGTAATTCCATCTTCTCCTGGAGCTTTTCCCCGCTTCATGTTCTTGATTGCATGTGCAACTTCTGCTGGAAGGACTGGAAGAACTCTGGTACTGGTACCTTTCATGATGTCTGGAGTACATGTATCATCCCTTTCATATAATTTGGAGTAGAAATCTTTCACTCTTGTCAAAATTTCGCCTCTATTTCTTGTTACAGAACCATCTTTTCTCAGTGCCATAATCTGTTTTTTCCCTTTACCGAGATGTCCCTTTGCTATCTTTAGGCTTTGGTTGTTTTCAGTTGCTTTCCTTACTAGTTCACAGTTGAATTTCCTTATGTCTTCAGTGATACTTTTTCGTACTGTCTTGCATAGCTCTATATATTCCACTTTGGAAGTCACATCTTCTTTAGTTGTCCTCATCACTCTTCTTTTTTGCATCAACATTTTGGTTTTTCCTGATAATTTGTTCACATGCAATTTGTTCTTAGACCCAGCTAATTTTGTTGCTGTTTCCATTAGAGCTTTGGTTACTTTTCTGTTAACTTCCGAAATATCCACTTCTTCCGATGTTAGGCCTTCTAAAGCAGAGAATCTGTTCTTCAGTTCCAACTTGAAAGTATTATGGTGTTTTTTAAGGTTGGTTATGTCAATAAATTTTGTTTGTCTTATGAGCTTGCCATGTTCCAGTTTAGTGTTGAGGTGCATCTTACATCTCACCAATCTATGGTCACTACCTGTGTTGAACTGGTTCAGCACACTGCAGTCTTTGATGACGAATTTTTTTGTTACACATAATAAAATCAATTTCACTTGTCGTCCCAATTGGATGTCTCCATGTCCATTTCCTGTGTGGCTTTTTCTTGAAGAAGGAGTTCAAGATGAAAAACCCTTCTGCCTCTGCAAACTCAACGAGAGTATTTCCACGCTGGTTTCTGTTGCTGTGACCAAATTTACCTACTGAAGTTTCATTCTGTTGCCGTTGCCCTATTTTTGCATTGAAATCTCCCATAATTATCTTCAAGTGCTGCTTACCTTTATTATTTAGATGACTAATTTCCTCATAAAATTCTTCAATTTCTTCTTCAGGATGACTTGTGGTGGGTGCATAAGTTTGAATAATCTGAGCCTGGTATCTTCTAGAGAGTTGGATAACGAGTCGTGCAGCTCTGTCAGAGGAACTTTCAACTTCTACAACTTTATCCTTCAGTTTCTTGTTTATTATAAATCCAACACTAATTCTGCCAGTATCTGTCCCATGATAATAGAAGAGATGTCCACTTTTCAGTTCAATGAGATCTTCTCCTTTTCTCTTTACCCACTTAGCCCGACGATGTCCCACTTAATCCTTTGTAGTTCCTCTTCCAATTCAAGAAGCCTTGAATCAGAAGATAGGGAGCGTCCGTTGTACGTTGCCAAGGTCAGCATCAGATGGCAGCCTAGTCCGGTCCTCCGGGGATTCTTAGCACCCTCTGCCTTCATGTCGCACTGGCCGCTGCCTTGGCCAGGTACATTCCAGCTGCCGGAGACTGAGGGCCATGATTTAAGTTGTGGAGTCATTTTGGAGGGGTTTGGCCATAACTCACCACACTGGCCAAGCGGGTTGGCGAGTGTGGGATAGCATTTCCTCTAATCCCGATGGTATAGTTATACCGCTATTGGCGGTCGTCAGTTCCCCTTTAGTGGGAACAGGATGTACCACGAGAAGGCGGGGTTGACATTTGTCAAGGAGAGGCTGTGATGTTACGCATCACCTGACCTTACATCCCAAACTAATATATATATATCTCACCTTTCTTATGGATTCAAAAAGCTCAAACTTAATTCATAAGACAACGCCATTAACTGACAAACAACAAACTTGACCGACTTTCGGTATGCCCCCCCCACAGGTTTGCTGAGTAGGCACATACCCTCAAATAATGTGTCGAGTTATAGCTTGCTAATGCCAAAAATCTGCCGATCGGACGAGAAATTCTTCATATTTTACACTTTTGAAATTCCCCGCCGGGTTTGCTGAGTAGGCACGTGCGCTCAGAAAATTTGTCGAGTTGCAGCCTGTTAAATACTGAAAATTTTCCGATCGGACGAGCAATTCTTCATATTTTACACTTTTGATATTAACAACCTCCCCCCCCTCGCCGACAGGTTTCCAGAGAGTGCACACATGCGCTGAAGAAATTGAAAATTTCTCGAGTTGCAATTTGTAAATGCTGATGATCTGCCGATCGGAAGAGAAATTCTAGATATTTTACGATTCTGGTATCCCCCCCACTAGTTTCCTGAGGCAGCAGATGCCCTTAGATAATTCGATGAGCTGTAGCTTGTAAACGCTGAAAATCTCCCGATCGGACCAGAAATTCTTTATATTTCAGGTTTTAAGCCCCCCACACACACACCCGACAAGTTTACTGGGTTTGCTCATACTCGCAGAGAATTTGTTTAGTTATAGTTTATAGAAAAATATCGTAAATAAGAAAATACGAATATTTTATGTGTGTCAGATAAACAATCTCGGGGAGACGTAGCCGCGGAGCAACCCAGAACATCATTTTTATACAGCGCCTATAAATTTTTGTGGCCAGTTCTCCGCATAGACTTGCTCCGAAAATCATAGAAATATCTAAATTTCTTACTGAAAATGAAATATTAAAAAAAAATTATGAACAATAGTTGCTCAAGTAGTGGGGAATATAGCCACATGAAATTTGTTCATGCAGAACAATTTTATGGCACTGAAATTCCAATGTGTCCAGTTTTCCGTGTGGCAAGTTCTCCGGTAGCCACTTCTCTGTACCCGGGTCCAGTGGGCTCGTGTCCAGTGGGCAAATGTCCAGGTAGGCAAGTGTCCGGTGGGCTTTTGTCCGACACCCCAATTTTTATCTGGCATGAATCTTTATGAATTCTTGATTTCTCATGTTTAATTCATGCTTGAAGTTGCTATAACCAGCAACAAATAATGTTGTTGCAACAGTTCTCTTTCTCGATGTTTCTGCTTTGTTATTTTCCCTGCATACTGAACAATACTTCATATTACCTTTTACTTCAATTCTTAGCCATGAGAATTCCTTTCTCTATTTTAGTAATGTTGTTTCACCCACATTCTTTCATCCTTTCGCTTCATTGCAGCTTGGTGTTCCTGGGCATAAGAACTCCCAACAGCTAAATCGTCCTGAGTACTGTTTGTATTAACATCCTCAGGAATAACAGTACTTTTCTTTGTAGATACAAAGAAAAATTCACTAATTTTTCTTTTGCTCATCTTGCAGAAATAATAACTGAAACAAAGGGAAGCAAATTCTGACCATAAACGCTTCGCGTGAAGAAGCTCAATTCTCGTAGAGATAACGTAAAACAGGCGACAGCAGCGCCACCATGTAATGCAGCCGTAGATGCTCTGCGGGAAAGTTAACATTCAGGCGCAAAAAGCGTAGGGGACATGGGACGGGAAGCCTATTTCACGGAAAGGAAGCGAAGCTTTGATCTGCGATTGTTTCCTTCAGTCTCATTGGGTCTACTAAAGCATTTGTTTTTGTTGTTCTTTTCTGAGTATCCCTCCTGCCCCTTCTTTTGGTGAAACAAATATATACATTAGCAATTAATATTATTTTAACGAAATTTCAGCAGTTTTATTCTCACTTTAAGCACCATAGTAATACCAGGTTGCTTGGCATGAATTTCATTTTTACAATATACCTTAAATGTCAAAAATGCTGAGGCTGGTTTTGAATTTCCATAGGATTCATGGTACTTCGTATTAAAAATTGTTTGCATGGAATTCTCAGTAGCAAAACAAAGGAATAGGTTACCACAAAACGTAAACATTAGGTACCCAGCAAAAACAGTCTTGCTGGGCCAGCACTGTCGGCCTATTTCCCAGTAGTAGCAATAATAAAAAAAAGCAAAGACAAAAGCTACAATTTTTTTTTCTGTTCTTACGAAGCTTGTAAATTAAATGCGCTACGCTGGGGAAATTTTTCTCAACAGATCGGAAAAACACCCGTTCGTATCTGAGTAGGTTTGAACCTGGGCCGTTGGCGTGATAGCTGAGCTCTCTACCGACCGGGCTAACTTGTCACGGTCGAGTACATGCTTAAAGCTGTCTGTTTGGTATGCAATGTGTAATCGAATGCTTCCCTCTTTAATTTTACAATATTACGAGGTATTTTTCATAAAAGTCAGTTTCATATAATTGATAAATAAATTTTTTCAACGTAAGGATAGTTTTGTTTTTTTAACCTTAAGGGAACTTCACTCATTTTCAAGGCGTGTACAGAGTCGCTTTCCAAAGTTTTGTACTGTCTTGCCATCTTGAAAAGAGATTGTTGAATAAATATGTTTACACGGGTTCATGTTACATTTTTAACGTTGTCTTTCCTTTCCGTTGTCCGAAGCTACATTTGTTTTAGAGTAAACCATATTTTATTTTACTTGTTATTTTTAGAAGCGAATTCCTCCCAGTCTTGTGTATTCAACAAATTGGATGAGTACACCACATAGCGTTGCTTTTTTTTTCTTTCAAATAATTAAGGAATTTTGTACGCGTATAATTTTTTTTTCTCAACAAACGTTGTTTTAATGGTTTTCCAGGATATTTGTTTCAAGCGGTTTCAAATTTTTTCTTGTTATTCATCCACTCCATTCCCATGAATAACTAGGTGTATTTCATGGTTGTAATATAAACGCAGATCTAGATGAGAACAACAAAACCTATGAACAGAACGCCAACACAAACAAGCATTTATATTCTTTGAACACAAACACGCATACTCAGTCTGCTCCGGCATCCTGCGGCATCAGCCTGTAATGTTGGCTTCTGTGTAATACTTTCGGCAATTCTCTGCCGCATAATATAGTGGCGCTAGTTACGTCTCGCTAAGCCTTACCTTCTTATTGTTCTGACTTGAAGGACTGTATGAATAAAACTAAAGAGCGTTTACTGGTTTGAAATCGCAAAGTACTCTACTTCCAGCAAGTGAGGGTCAAATGGGTCAACCTTTCTATGGCAAGCTTCCCTAATCTTCTGCTTTCCCACCCCACAAGAGCAGCGGGCATGTCCCCTTCTCCCTCCCCCATCCAGCCCAGCAAAGAACCGGCTCCGGCAGTAGCATATTCCCCACCTTGTTCAACTATGGAACTAGATAAAAAAAAAAATCGGAAAGCTATCTTCACGAATTCTTAATAAAACTGGCTGAAATTTTTATACACAGGATAAGTATATAATAGAAGCCCACCCTGAAAATTTCATGTGAATCGGTAAAATACTTTTTATTAAGTACCGTATTTTTCAGCATATATTCCGCAGACGGCAAAATTCAGCGTGAGAAAAAAAACTGTATAATCTGCAGACAAAATTCATAGCAAAAGTTAAAAAACATGTGATCCACAACAGTTTTACAATATATAGTACAAAAAAGTAATCGCCAATATTTTCACCAACACTTTTTTCCCAACGCCAAAACTTTCTTTTTCGCAAATTGCAAAGAATGCGATCGGATTGAAGGTTTAACGACCACCGTGAGGAACTCAATGGGCTATAAGCACCCGCCCGTCCCTAATTTAGGGCCACTGGTTCCAGGGAAGGAAGAGAGCCAGTGCCATAAGACAAAACAAAATTTTGTTAGTGACCTGTTGTGTGCAAGTACCTGGTTTACGTAGCGCCAATTACACAATTTTTGGATGGCTTCAGAAACTTCATAAATCTGGCACTCGTCCGGTCCCGTAGATGCCAGATTAGTTACGATACCCCGCAACTTTCAAACGGTTGTGATATTTATTTTTAATTTCTGTGGGAATCGCGCTGTAACTCTGAGTAATGTTTAAAATTACAGCAACTACTGAAACACTGGTTTTCAGATCGTAAATAATTTGTGATGGTGTCGAAGTTCTCCAGTCTTGGAGCTGAAGTGCCAGTCATTCTCTTCGAAGTAAAGGAAAATAAACAAGTGGGGGAAGATTGTGTGTGTGTGGGGGGGGGGGTGACATCACGGGTCAGAGTGGCACATCTCAATGTTTTATGGAATTGAAACCGTACTCCCCTTCAAGGTCAACGCGCTTTGCTGAAGGCAATGTTTCCTGCTCTTAACTTTTACAAAGCAGAGAGGAAATGTTTACACAGACATTTACACACAGACCTTCCCAGAGAGGAAATGTTTACCCACAGACCTTCATGTTTAATGTTTACACACAGACCTTCCCAGAGAGGAAATTTTTACGCACAGACATTTTTGCCAAAGCCAAGGGGCAAGCGGATATATGTTGATGGAGTGACACTGCATATTATCGTCAATCACGTGGCATTCTTAAAGCTTCATTTTGAAGTTTACAGGGGGAGGGGGAAAAAGCCTCTGTATTATCCGCACCGGCGTATAATCGGCAGGGTTTAGAATTTAAACTTTTAGGAATAGATAATCCGCGGATTATGTGCCGGAAAATACGGTACTTCTATGCACAACATATTCTTAATAAAATTTCCATGCCTAGTTTAAAAAGTATTTAACCAATTTAGGAGCAATTTGGAATGCCTTTCGTATCAATGATTTATGGTGTTTGTAAAAATTCCAGCAGTTACGTGGAAAATTCACATAGATATATTTTTTTGACAGGCTGTTTAGTTAGTATCTAGGTTAGAATGGCAGGAAATGCCAAACACCCCATCTCCCATGCTGATACTCCCCCTTAATGGCTGCTCTTCTTGTCCCCCCTCTCCTCCCCCACACTCTACCTCTGAAGCTGATTTCCCCATCCCTTTCTTAAGGCTTGCTCCCCTTCCCCACCCCTAGTAGTTCTATCGAAGGTCACAGTAGAAGGCACCTACATTCCTCACGGGACTTTTACGTACACTCCCCTAGTTTAGCACATGCTAGCAGCGAGGTTAAACTTATTTCTCCCTACCCCAATATACTTTTAACCACACACCACTGGGAACTTTTTAAAAAAGAAACATAAATACCGCATTTGAAAACTACTACGTACACATGCTAAAAAAGAAAAATCAAAAATTTATGCAGTCGCGAATTTGCTCCCAGGTTTAAAATACTGGTCGCAAAACGTAAAATTATGGTCGCATTTTGCTCCTGGCGACCACTAATTTCCTACCCTGACCAAGAGAGATAAGAGGAACTTTTGGATAAGGAAAATGACAGGAGTGGACGACATCATGACCAGAGTAAAATCACTGAAATGACAATGGGCTGGACATGTTGCCAGAATGGACCACTGATGGACAACCAAAATTTTAGACTGGATTCCAAGGGACAAGAAAAGACCCAGAAGAAGACCCCATGGGAGATGGAAGGATGAAATTCGAAAGTATGCTGGAGTGACATGGAGGAGACAGGCCCAAGACAGACAATTGTGGACGAAATTTGGGGAGACCTTCATTCAGCAGTGGATTGATATTGGTTGTTGATGATGATGACATATATACACAGGCCAGGGTCATCCCTGTAGTTTTGAAAGGTAACAAGCAATGTTGCTAGTTACTCTGAATTCAAAATATATTTGCCATCATTATTTACAACTTCCTCCCATCGTAATCTTTAATTTTCAATTCCCTGGTTTTAATTTTAAAGTCTTGGTTTTAAGCTGAAGAATACATCAAGCTCCCTTCAGACATCATCCTTTGTATGAAACCATTCCCCACATATGATGCTGGAGACTGGAAAAGATGATAATCAGATGGTACCAGGTCAGGAGAATATAGTGGCTATGTCATAACTTTCCATTTAAACTGCCTTAGTTTTTTGAGCCTGTCTTTTGCAGATGAGGTTTGGCATTATCATGATGAAAAATGACGCCTCTTCTGCTGGCCTTCTGTCTTATTCAATGGATTGCTTTAGCCAGTCCAGTTGGAGCTCCTTCATGATGGCTGGTAGCAGCTCATAATAGAAAACCCCATACGTATCCCACCAAAATGACAACATAATGTACCTCAGATGGAGTCCCCTTCAGCTGTGGAGCTGGTGTCTTATTGTGGTCCATCCATTGTGATTGTCTTCAATGCTTAATATTTGTCATGGCGAAAATTTTAACCTCTGGTGAATTTCAGAGAGACCTGATCAATCTTTCTGTTGGTTTATCAGAGATTAATTAATGTAATGCAAAAATTTTCTCCCATGGCATACGTTAGAAGAAAATTCCTGGTTGAAAGGCAGGGAATTCGTGCGCAAAATTCGCTTGTCTTAATCACAACCAGGAAAACAAAATTTCATGTTGGAGAGAAAAAAAAAGAGAATAACATTTGATTTAACTGACTGGGGTTTTGAAAATAATTATTTTATCTATTCTTTTATCGCGATAGGAAAAGGCAAGTAGGTGTGCACCTCAGAGAATCAAAATTAATTTTAGTTTAACATCACGGAACGAGAGAAAAAGAAAATTAAAATTAGTGATTTTCTGCAAAGCAAGAATTCGCCATTTTTGCGTTCCTGTTTCCAAACGTCGTGAAAAGTCGTCCAAAAGTGCAACATCTTTTGGGTTAGGAATTCAGCAACAGAATCTATTTTTAGACCTCAGGGTCAAGAGGCTAGGTCCCTACGTGTGAAGGTCAGAGGTCACTTGAGGCGTGGGAGAGAATTGCTGTTACTAGGGAAAAGGTCAGCCAATCAGGGTCAGCATTTTTCCAACACGCGAGACTTCTTTGAGACGCTTGTCTCAGTCACTTTTGTTCTTGTCCTCTTGCTGGCCGGGAGAAAGAGGGGACAGCAGAGTCTCTCCTCGCCTTTTGGTGGGGAGAGCATTTGCTGACCACCATGATTTGACATTGAGGTAAAAAGCTTAAAGGAGCCTAGTAGCGACGGTCTTCTAGCTTGGGGACTTGTCAGGTTCAAGGTTAGTTACAAAAAAAGAGGAAAAAAAAGGAGCTCAGGGCTTGCGATGAATTGCTCACTGATTCCACCAAATGAAAAGAGGTGGAAGAAATTATGAAGAAAGGACAGGACCACCGTAGGACGAGACCTCCTCGGGCGCAGCGAAAGATGATCACCGTTGCACTCCTAAGCATTCTCGTGAGAGCTGATGGATAAAGATAGGGGAACCTCCATGGATGATGCCGTCCACCTTCCAATGCAGCCGACCAAATTCCTACCAGGGTAGAGCCATGGGCATCGAAAAGGACAAGGGAGAATTACTCCCTCTGAGAGGGTCCATCATCACCAGCTTCGGGATGTCTTTTGTTTTCCCTGTGTTCAGGTGAAATGCTCGGGCAAAAAGAAAGAGAAAAACATTGTTGGAGGCGAAGAGAGGATCAACAGTGACAGTGTGACGAAGATTTTTTTTTGTGGAATAACTTTTTTTTTTTACGGGTCTTTTAGAGGTTATTTTTAATGAAAGTTGGTTGTCAAATTTTCGAACTAAAGCCTAGTTCGTCATCAGGACTATGTCACTGGAGTAGTTGCTGCCACTCAATTGGAAGAGACCATCCGCAATTATCGTTAATTGTGGTACTTCTTCTTCTTGCTATTTCGATCCCTTCTTCTAGTTTTCTCTTTACTAAGTTTGACTGGTGGGCGATTATTTTCACTGAGTCCCAATTTATGGAGTGTCCACTTGCTTGTACATGTCTGTCTAGCCCTGTTTTGTTCCCAATGTTCCTAATAGCTGCTTGGTGTTCTTTCATTCGGACCTTAATACTTCTCCCTGTTTCTCCTATATAGCTGAGTCCGCAGTTACAGTCGATGCAGTAAATTACTCCTTCCTGCAATTGGATGTCCAATTCTTTCTGCTTTAAAGCTGGCAGGAATTTCTTTATTTTGTTATTAAGATCTGGAGCTAGCCTGATATTATATTTTGCTCCGATCCTTTTCAGTTTCTCGAAAAGTCCCTTGTGGTACGTAATTTTGCTGGTGAATTTGAAGTTGGTTTTTTCCTGCTTCTTTTTTGGCACTTGTTTAAATATTTTTTCAACATATGGGGAGGGGTAATTGTTTTCTGCCAACATTTCCTTTAATTCTTCTTTGTGAAGATCTTTTGAGAAGCTGAAGAGACCAGGATTTCAATTTTTTCCAAAAATTGTCTCGCTGTATTCGATTTAATATAATCCGGGTGGAATGAGCAGAAGTCTAACATCTTCCCTGTGTTGGTGGGTTTTCTAAAAAGCTGAGTGAATATTTTCCCTTCTCTTGAGGTCAAGGTTAAATCCAGGTAATTGATGCTATGGTCTTTTTCCTGTTCCAGGGTGTACTTCAAGGTATTCTCTAGTAAGTTAAATTCTTCCAGAATCTGAGAGGGTAGAGATTGGTCCACATTATCTACTATAATTAGGACATCCATGTACCTTACATAGAGAGCAAACAAGGAGGGTTGTATAAGGATTTTTGCCTCTAGTTTACTTATATAATAATTTGCTAGCAGAGGTGCTAGTGGAGAACCCATTGCAAGTCCTGAAGTTTGCCTGTAATATTTCTTTCCAAACTGGAAGAAATTATTCTTGAAGGAAAATAGGAGCAGTTCATATATGCCAAGTAGTATTTCTCTATTGTGATTATGGAATACTATTTTTTCCGCAAGGTCATCTGCAATGAATTCCAGTAGGAGGTCCTGGTTAATGTTGGTATACATAGACTATATCCAGGCTTGCCATTACTGGATGAATTAATTCTGGCAAGTTGTCCAGTTTTCTTTTTAGCTGCATGGAATTTTTTAGTAGGTAGGGAGGAGAAGGGAAAATATCTCTGAGGTGACCAAGCAAATAATAATTAATGTTGGAGAGTGGCGAATTTCTAGTGTCTATTATAGGTCTTATTGGATGGCCTTCTTTGTGAACTTTTATCGTACCATAGATCTGTGGAATTCTTGACTGGATTTTGGAGAAGTTTTGAAGAGCTCATTAAGCTGTTTTTTATTTCTTAAAGAGCTGATTAATTTCTTAAGATTTTTTACAGTTTGATCTATAGGATTACCATTGAGTTCTTCATAATAAGGCTTGCTCAATTCAGCTTCCATTTTATTGTAATACTTCTCTTTTTCTACCAATACCAAAACTTTGCTCTTATCTGCTCTCAGTGCTACTACTTTATCATTGGCTTTGAATTTTTTTAAGGTCAGTAATGGCACTTCTATTAAAATTGTAATCAACTTTTACTGGCTTTTTTACAAATTTTGAGACGCAGTCTGAGAATTCTTTCCTTAAAGTAACTGCTGTATTTTCATCTTCTCTTTCTACCTTACTACAGATGCTTTCTAAATCAATCAGTATACGTTTTTTATCAAGTGTTGCGGAGGAAAGGTTGTAATTATATCCCTTATTGAGGAGATTAATCAGGTTTTCATCTACTCCCTTCTTCCGTCAGATCCATGACATGTTTGTTAGTGGTGGATGGTATTAACTGTGGGCCAGGTGCTGTAGACATTAACTTTGGACTTAACCATTTATTTTCTTTAATTTTCA
Organism: Macrothele yani; assembly: GCA_039090855.1. Classification (NCBI taxonomy): domain Eukaryota; kingdom Metazoa; phylum Arthropoda; class Arachnida; order Araneae; family Macrothelidae; genus Macrothele; species Macrothele yani. Next base: position 9,217,327 of record CM077025.1, on the reverse strand, counting down.
ATTTTTTCCTTAAACTTTTTGTTTTTATCTCTCACTGCTTTAGCTAACCAATTATCAATATTTTTCTTTTCTGCTTCCGGAATTTCACCTAATGAAGAGGTCCAAATACGAGCTTCTATTCGTTCGCATTGCTCAATAGTTTTGAATTTATTACGAATCGCGCCCTTCACCGTTTTTAGTTCTATTTTTCTAATAAAATTTCTTGACAGATTTTCCGCGATGTTTTTCGTGAGTCTCAAAGAAGGTGGAACAAAATTAGCTCTTTTACATTTCTTAAGAAAATACAGTTGTGACTTACATTTGTCGCTTTTGCACTTACTCCTTTCTATCTTTCTGATGTTTCGCCATATATCCAGCCCGTATGTGGTTTTAATCCTAGTTGTAAATGCATTTATGGCACCTCTATTCATAGTGATTGTGGAATAACTTTTTTTTTTTACGGGTCTTTTAGAGGTTATTTTTAATGAAAGTTGGTTGTCAAATTTTTGAACTAAAGCCTAGTTCGTCATCAGGACTATGTCACTGGAGTAGTTGCTGCCACTCAATTGGAAGAGACCATCCGCAATTATCGTTAATTGTGGTACTTCTTCTTCTTGCTATTTCGATCCCTTCTAGTTTTCTCTTTACTAAGTTTGACTGGTGGGCGATTATTTTCACTGAGTCCCAATTTATGGAGTGTCCACTTGCTTGTACATGTCTGTCTAGCCCTGTTTTGTTCCCAATGTTCCTAATAGCTGCTTGGTGTTCTTTCATTCGGACCTTAATACTTCTCCCTGTTTCTCCTATATAGCTGAGTCCGCAGTTACAGTCGATGCAGTAAATTACTCCTTCCTGCAATTGGATGTCCAATTCTTTCTGCTTTAAAGCTGGCAGGAATTTCTTTATTTTGTTATTAAGATCTGGAGCTAGCCTGATATTATATTTTGCTCCGATCCTTTTCAGTTTCTCGAAAAGTCCCTCGTGGTACGTAATTTTGCTGGTGAATTTGAAGTTGGTTTTTCCTGCTTCTTTTTTGGCACTTGTTTAAATATTTTTTCAACATATGGGGAGGGGTAATTGTTTTCTGCCAACATTTCCTTTAATTCTTCTTTGTGAAGATCTTTTGAGAAGCTGAAGAGACCAGGATTTCAATTTTTTTCCAAAAATTGTCTCGCTGTATTCGATTTAATATAATCCGGGTGGAATGAGCAGAAGTCTAACATCTTCCCTGTGTTGGTGGGTTTTCTAAAAAGCTGAGTGAATATTTTCCCTTCTCTTGAGGTCAAGGTTAAATCCAGGTAATTGATGCTATGGTCTTTTTCCTGTTCCAGGGTGTACTTCAAGGTATTCTCTAGTAAGTTAAATTCTTCCAGAATCTGAGAGGGTAGAGATTGGTCCACATTGTCTACTATAATTAGGACATCGTCTGGTATTGTAGCAACTCCCCAGGCCAGTAAATTTTAATGTATCGGAAAAATTTAGTTTAATGTTTGGGCACAGTGAATTTTGGTGCATGGATAATAGTTTAGTTGGGCATGTGATAATTGAAAAGCAGTGTTATTGTGATGTCGTGGGTGATAAAATAATAGTAAACATTTCTCTCTAGTCTTTTACAGCGTTGAGTTATTTTTTTTATGAGTGAAGATAAATTATGGGATGATTTATATTGGGATTTTAGGAACATATTATAGTGTGATGAAATGGGAAACCTAAAGTGTTGTTTACATTCTTGGAGTGTTGAGTGTCGAAATTGAGATGGTAGGAGTGTTAATTGAGGACCAGTACTTTACATGCTCCAGATGAGTGTTAATCTCCCATTGGAAAGGGGTGATCTTAGGGCAAACCGGGAACTTGTCCTAGGGCAGAGGGCTCGGAGTAGGAATTTTCACCAGGATGCGATATGTGCAGAACAGAAGTTAAAGTAATTTTTGTTCTCAAGTTTAGTATTTCACAAAAAGAATGAACATCATGGGTTGAAAAGACACACTTTTGCTCACCAGTTCCAGTATTAATTGTTCTTTTCTTTGGCCTAAATTTTCTTGTTTTTACAAAGAGTCTAAATTGTAATTTTAATTTTCGATAAGGTGAAAATATTTAGTGGGTTATGTAAATGGTCAGTGTTATTGTCTGAAGTGGACCTGCGCATTGCCATGGTACAGAGGAATTTCCTTGCTAGTGATTTTTCCTGGGATATATGTGGAGAGAAGTGAATTTTCCTGGGATATATGTGGATATAATGATTTTGGATTTCTTGGGATATAGAGAAGTGATTTTTCCTGGGATGTATGTGGATATAGAGAATAGTGATTTTTCCTGGGATATATGTGGAGAGAGATAAATGGATTTTCCTGGGATATATGTAGATATAGTGAGATTTAGGATTTCTTGGGATATAGAGATAAGTGAATTTTCCTGGGATATAGTTGTGTTCATTCTGGGCTGGATGTGCCTGGAGTATTTAGGGTTGAAGTACGACAGGCTCTTGCAGGCATGGTTGGTCAAGGTGAGATCATGCATTGGTTCGAAAAGGGGAGACCTGAGGATGTGGTTTTTGGGGGAAAACTTGTCTTCACCCCCCTTCAGTAGTTTCGCTGCTCACGGAGATATGTACTGCCGGCGAGGGTCGGTCGGGCGTTGCTTCAATGGATGTTGCAAGATCATGTTAGAGGAAATTCTGTACCTGATGATGTGTCACACTTGAGGATTTTTTCCTTTCCCTTTGCCTAGGCTGAAATTGGATTCACGACCCAATTTCACGCCTTCAGCCTGACTGGTATTTTCTTCCTGTGTTGGTTCTCAAAAACCCAGGGTAGTGTCTGAACTGAGAGTATTTGCCTCACCGCTACCTCAGTAATTCACTGCAGGTGTTAAATTTAAGTTTGTTTGGTGATTTAAAGTATCTAAATTTATTTGTTTATGATTTGCTGTAGTGCTACTAGGGATGTAAATTCTAAATTCTGGTTGTTGGTATTAGTGAACTTGATATTTGGTTTAGAAATTTAGTTAATTGGTATTTTGAGCTTTTGTTTACAGTATAGAGTTATTAAGTATCTTGAGCTATTATGTGAAGTGCAGAGTGAGATGATTTTTATGAGCAAGCTAGTGCAAGAAGATTGTTTGAATTTCTGAATTATGTTGATGATGCTATGAGTAGTGATAATTTTTAAGTTAATTAGTGAGGTTTCTTTATAAGTGAAGTAGGTTCATTCAGGATAGTTCTATAGGTTATGTAATGTTAATTAATGCTTGTGCTCAGTGTAAATTCTGTTTTGAGGATAATTTACTTGGTTTGTTTACTTGCTGATAGTAGATTTGTTAAAGTATAATTTGTGGCTCTTAAAATAACTGTAAATTTAAATTGAAGTCTTCAAAGCTGGTCTGGGAGATTGCAGAGTTTGCTAAGATTGTTTAGGTGCAGTAAATTTAAATCAATAAGTGTAAAATTGTAAATTAGTCATTGAGCTAACTAGGTGAGAGAGAAGAGAGTACGTTTCAAAAGAACAGAACTTGTCCACCTTGTGGAATTAAAAATAATCCAGTATCTTTTTTTGTGTAAGCTATGTGAATCGTAGTATAATTTTGGATGCACAAAGTCACTGCCTAGTGTTCAAACCAACTGTGTTGAAATATGTCAAGTTGTGCTGTTCATAAGGCCAGTGGCCAAAGAGAAATAGAAAAGAAATTGAGATTCTGTTTTTATACTGCTGTGTTTAAGCAAACAACAAAAAAGGAAATACCATCTGATTGTCCACTAAATTATTTTGTTAAGTTTTTAAAGAAAAATAATAAATACAGGCAGTAGCCTTTCAAAAAAAAGTCAAATTAGTGCAGTGTGAAAAATTTTGTGTGCTGTTGTCTTCCATGACTTGGTCCCATGTACCCCACCTTAGCTTGACTAAGGCTATCGATCCGAATCCTGGTATTATAAGGTATTTCATAACTGCAATTTTTTGTCCTATCCTTTTAAACTGACTTTCACCGCCTCCACAAGTTGTTATTGAACAAGTACATTTTATCCTATGACTTAGTGACACCTTTTCATACACATGCAACAATATTCACTTATTTTTGCACTTTCAGGTGACTCAACTCTGCGTGAACACAAACAACGCAAACTTTCCAATAACTTCTTGTGGAATGTAAATTTTCAGATGCATTTTTGTTTAGGATGTTCATGGCCTTCTAATACTTAGAAAATATTTTTGTTTCAAAATGCATCCACCCATCTCCCAAATTTAAATTTTCTATAATTTCCATATCAATTTCAATACCAGCATAAATATAGTCTCTTTTGATAAATAACTTTCACCTTCAAAATTTTTTCACCATAACATATTGTTATGCATATATCATCAGCAGTAACAATTTTATTGAGACTTGTTTCTTTTTCCAAATGATCAAAAGTGGTGAGATTTGCAAACCTCCATTTGTTGTTTGAGATTGTGCTCCTATAATTTGTGAAGAACCCATTATCCCAACTTAGAAACTTTACCAAACTTTTGCAGATTCTGATGGATGATGGAATCAGTTGACTGGAGCTGCTTGGCTAATTGTTCCACTGTTACATGAGGATTTTGCTTGACGGTCATTCGTAACAGATCATCATTCAACTCCTGAGGACGTCCTGGCCCTGGCTCAAATTTAAGGCTGTAGTTTCCAGACCCAAAACTCTGGAACCAGCTTTGTGCATGACTCACACTTATTATAGTGTCTGAACAATAAATCTTGCACAGTTTCGACACTGCTGCTCAGGCATTGTTGCTCTGATGTTACTTCCAAAGCAAAACATGTCTTAGATGAAGTTCCAACACTTTCATAATGAGGGTTTAACAAATGTATTAAATTGAGGTCTACACCACCTAAAGTTTGCTCAGATACTGTGCCATCTGGTAGCATTCATTCCGACCACAGCATTACTTCTGGAATAACCTAATATATAAACGCAAACGTGCGCACATGCATGCGCACGCACACACGTGTTTTCCCCAGAAAATATTGCCAGCTGAGTGGCATTGTAAAGTAGCCAGTTGGAGGGCCATGTAATTTTTCACATATAAATAATAAAAAAAAATTGTTACTTATAAGTGTGGCTTAAGAGATCCAGGGAAATTTTTTTTATAATTTAACATATATTGATTTAATGGTAATTTGTGCAACAAAACATTTAAAAATTTTAATACTGGCTAATTTTATATTTTTTAACTGAAAATTCCAACACATCTACATGAACACACTAAATGTAACAATAAACGTAACTTTTATTTCAAAAGTTGAATGTTTTAATAAAATTAAAAAAAGTTAGTAGAATTCAATTAAAAATAGTTATGAAAGATGTTGAAATCCTATATTTCGTGATTTTAATAATATTATTATTTTTATTATATATTTAGGGAATAACATTTTTTATATTAATTCTACTTACAGGCCCAGTTGTCTACAGCGTCTTTTCACAATCAAAGTTTGTTGGTTCTGGTCCTTCTAGTGAATCAGCATGAGATTACTGAGTGTGCTCTGCTTCAGACAATTCCTTAAACAGGCTATATTTGATTTGAGAGTAGAAAATCCTCAGTCACATAGAGCTGTGCATACAGGTACAGTCAGTCCAATAGGTGCTGGTTTTACTAAATTTGGAAAAGATTCTTTGAGCTCAGGTACTGTTGAAAACTTAAGCATTATTTGTTTAGAATCTAAATTGTTGTATGTCTGTCCTTCTATTTTTAGAATAATGTCCAAAAAGAATTGAAGAAGCCTTCTTTAGATCATGTCTCTCTGGACTGAAAACTCTTGAAACACAGGAAATTATTGGCATATCGGGAAATCTTACTTCTAGGTGGTTAATAAGTGTATGTATTTATCATACATTGTAGTCTTAAAGATAATAGCATTAACATCTGAACAATCAATACGAAGGTTTGATCATTTACCTGCAAGATGTAGATGTAGATTTTTAAAATGATAAGCAGGGGTATGTTTCTTTTCCATAACACATAGTTTTGTAGCTTGTATGATCCTGTCTTTCTGTTAAATTAGCATCTTGCCTCTGACACACTTCACACAATTTAGACAAAATAGGTAGCACATTTGAAAGCATCATAAGTGAATTACAATAATGGAAGCTATGAAATATCATAAGTGAAGCTATGAAATTGTATGTTCTCATATATTTGCTTAAATCTTCAGCTGTAATGTCATATCTTTCAGTGACCTCTCTTTCGAGTGCAGCAGTGACACTCAACTAGGATTCTTTTTAAGGACTGAACAGCAAAGTCAAGAGACAGCCATCTAGTGTCACTGGCCATTTTAAGTTTAATCTGAGGATTGTTCAGTATATATTGGATTTCAGTTAAACTAGCCATTCTAGCAAAGGAATTTTGGAAGAAGAAAAACAATTGTCTTAAGATGTAATTGAATTTCAGTAAATAAGCACCTCAGTGGCTGCTTGAACACTAGCAAGAGCCAGGCGGTGGTTTGTACAATGGCTACTCCTTTGTCCACTGTTTTATCTTTGAGTAGTTTTGCTACTCCTTAGTGCTTCCCAATCAGGACAGCCCCTCCATCAGATCCTAGGTCTACAAAGTTAAAAGTTTTCAACTTTATATTACCAAGTGTTTCAATAATTTTCTTAGTTATAGTTTCATCTTTACCATCAATGATATTACACATTGTTATAAAGCTAATAGTAATCTCTTTCTTAGCAGACAAACATATTTAATGTATATAATAAGCAGCTTCAAAACTGAGATGTCTGTTGTTTCATCACACAGAATGCTGAAATAATCTGCTGAATGAACATTTTTTAGTGTTTTACATCTAATTTCTGAAGCTAAGACGTCAAGAAATTCTTGGATTATTCTTTTCGAAGTATAATGTGCATTTTTTTCCAATATCAAGATAGTTATATGTTAATAGTTGTATAACTATTAATGTTACACACATTATAAATGTCTTCAAATTGAGTGCACATATGCCTTGTAATTCCTGCTATAACATAATTATTTAAGGCTGTGGGATATAAAATATTTCAACTATTATAACTTGTTCAAAATGACTGCATTTACCTTATATGGCACAATTGGGAAGGTTATTGTTGGCTGTTTTTACTCACAGGTTCATGCAAACTAAGTTCGTAGAACTAAAAACACTCACAGGTTTATATGGAAACAAATAAAAAATGAAGATGAAGTTTAAAAGAATCAATAAAATAAAAGAACTATATACAGTGTGAGTAAAATCATTCTCTTATCGACGCAATCTTCACTTAAAATCAAACCATAAAAGAGCACGCGTAGTTACACCAAGTTCAAGAGGTTTGCATAAAATCTGGACAGAAACCAGAGAATTCCTTGCAATGGGCACTCAAAACTCAAACATTACCAGACTAGTTTCTCCATTTACATCATTGTCGTCTTCAGTGTTACAGCTATCGTAGGTCGATGTTAAGCAAGGTCGGCATTTAAAGTGCCGCCTTCCACGTCTTGCTCCTGACTTGGATGTTCCACGTCAACAAATCAAGTCTGTGTTCCCATGCACATGTGCATACATGACTATGCTGCGATGTGCCATCTATTGGGTTGGCTGTAAAGTACAGTTGTTTTCCTTCTAATTATTCATGTTCAAATTTCTCCTTGATTCATTTTTATGTTTTACTTTTTCTTTTCTTGCTCAATCAGATATTTCCAAGGGTATGGGATTTCCATTGGTGTTGATGAATTACAATTCTTGTCTTGGGTTTTTTCAATAGTAATAGCCTCTGACCATAGAATTTGATTATGTTTTTTGTGTGTTGTCAGTATTTTGATGTTTTCCCAATCTGGTGTTAGTTTGTTATCTATGCACTGCTGTATTAGCGAAGGCTTTACTTCTTTTCTTGTCCAATTTGTAGTGTTCGTTCAGTCGAGCTGAAAGTCTTCTTTTATTGCTACCAAAATATTTATCGTGTTTACCATCATTGGGATCAATATTCGGTATCTTATAAATGCCCGCTTTTTTAAACAAATTCATGTTGCAATCTTCAGTTGTTAGTAATCTTGAATTGTCAGTAACTTTTCTGAAATATCGAAGTTGTTGTTTTGGCATTCATTTTTCAGAATACTACTAATAGCTGGTAAATATGGGACGCTGCCACAGAATTGCATTTTATTTTTAATACAGTTGTTGAGATTTTTAGAATTTCTTTGTTTAATGGTGTTACAATAAATTGAATCAATTAGTACTCTTGGATATCCAAAACAAGTCACAGTATTTTTAATCCATTTTATTTCATCTTTCAGTGCTTTTTTAGTTGATGAGTGTGTAATGGCTCGGTTTACAAATGATTGGAAGGCCGATGTCTTGTATCTTCAAGGGTGACAGGATTCTATAGGAATTATGGTAGGGACATACGTAGGTTTACGATATACGTTGAACTCAATCTTGTTCTGACTCTTGAAAAAAGAGATATCTAAATAATTGAGTCTGTTGTTAATTTGTTTTTCACAAGTGATTTGAATTGTTGTATATATGCTGTTAAAGTTAGTTAAAAATTGTCTTATCTCGATTTCGGAGAAAGGCCAGAAAATCAAAGGCCTCCAACTATTAAGCTAGAGAAAAGTCTATACAATTACTTAAAAGTATTTTACTGCAACCATGAATATACTGTGAATAACTCTGAAGTGATTGACCAAATTAAGTCTATTAACAGCACAGAATTTACTATGTACAGTTTGGATGTGATTTTTATACCCAAACACCTCCACCTCCGATGCAATCCACCTCCGATGCAATCCACCTCATTGAGGATAAACTGAGAAGACAAAAGATCGAACCAATTACTATCGAAGGTATCATTTATGTTCTTAACCTGATTACAGATAATAATTTCTTCATCTACAACAATGCAATTTACAAACAAATTTTTGGAGCACCTATGGGATCTCCAATATCTGGATTATTAGTGGAATCATGCAAGATATTGAAGAAAATTTATTAGAGCTATCATTATTAGAGTTATCATGCAAGATATTGAAGAAAAAATGTTTACCAGCACTAAAAATAACTTACCATTATTATACTTCTGATATGCAGATTATATCTTCATTTTTTGGCATTTCTCCGAAATCGAGATGAAACAATTTATGACTAACTTCAATAGCATATATACAACAATTCAAGTCACTTGTGAAAAACAAATGAACAACAGACTTAATTTTTTAGACATCTCTTTATTCAAGAGTCAGAACAAGATCGAGTTAAACGTATATCGTAAACCTCCATATGTTTCTACCATAATTCCTGTAGAAGCCTGTCACTCTTGGAGATACAAGACATCGGCCTTCCAATCATTTGTAAACCGAGCCACTACACACTCGTCAACTAAAAAAGCACTGAAAGACAAAATACCATGGATTAAAAATACTGCAACTTGTTTTGGATACCCAAGAGTACTAATTGATTCAATTTATTGTAACAACTGTATTAAAAATAAAATGCAATTCTGTGGCAGCATTCCATAATTATATCCTATTAGTAGTATTCTGAAAAAGAATGCCAAAACAACAACTTCGATATTTCAGAAAAAGTTATTGACAATTCAAGATTACTAACAACTGAAGATTGCAACAAGAATTTGTTACAAAAAGCGGGCATTTATAAGATACCGAATATTGGTCCTAACGATGGTAAACACGATAAATATTTTGGTAGCAATAAAAGAAGACTTGCAGCTCGACTGAAGGAACACTACAAATTGGACTAGAAAAGAAGTAAAGACTTCACTAATACAGCAGTGCATAGATAACAAACTAACACCAGATTGGGAAAACATCAAAATACTGACAACGCACAAAAAACAATCAAATTCTATGGTCAGAGGCTATTACTATTGAAAAAACCCAAGACGAGAATTGTAATTCATCAACACCAATGGAAACCCCATACCCTTGGAAATCAAATATCAAACTAAGCAAGAAAATAAAAAAAATAAAAATAAAAATGAATGAAGGAGAAATTTGAACCTGAAAAATTGGATGGAAAACAACTGTACTTTACAGAGACCCGATAGATGGACATCGCAGCATAGTCACGTATGCACACGTGCATGGGAACACAGACTGGATTTGTTGACGTGGAACATCCAAGTCAGGAATGAGGCGTGGAGGTCGGCACCTAGTACCAACCTTGCTTAATATCGACCTACGATAGTTGTACCACTTGTACCACTTAAGACGACAATGATGTAAACGGATCGAAACTAGTCTGGTAGTGTTTGAGTTGTAGTGCCCATTGCAAGGAATCATCTGCTTTCTGTCCAAATTTTATGCAAACCGCTTGATCTTGGTGTAACTACGAATGCTCTTTTATGGTTTGATTTTAAGTGAAGACGTCGATGAGATAATGATTTTACTCACACTGTGTATAGTTCTTTTGTTTCATTGATTCTTTTAAACTTCATCTTAATTTTTTATTCGAATGTCGAATCTGGTTGTAAGTTTCCATATAAACCTGCGAGTGTTTTTTAGTTCTATGAGCTTAGTTTACATGAATCTGGCGACTTCTGAACGTCCGAGATAGGTACCAGTGAGTAAAAACAGCCAACAATAACCTTCCCAATTGTGCCATATAAGGTAAATGCAGTCATTTTGAACAAGTTATAATAGTTGAAATATTTTATATCCCACAGCCTTAAATAATTATGTTATAGCAGGAATTATGAGGCATGTGCACTCGACTTGAAGACATTTATAATGTGTGTAACATTAATAATAATAGTTATACAACTATTAACATATAATATAGCCACGTAAATCAAATGGGTAGTTGTGACAAACCAAGGTATATTCAACATAGTTTGAGCATGTAAAATCCCTCCTAGCATTACGTTGCTCAAGCAATTTTTCATACAGTGTAGTGAGTGGTAGTTTGTATTTTGCCAAACATGTAGATTGTAAAGCTCCCACAAAAACATCTGCAAGTTTTCAAAACTGAAAGTGATCGTTCAATTCATCCTAATCCAGTTTCTTCAAGTATATATTTTTGAATACTATCTGAACAGGAATTAGTGTGTAACTTGCTATGTTCTTGAAAGTTTAATTGTTCATGATCAATTAAACTTTCTTTTCGAAGTCTTTTGCACCCTATATTTTTTTACCCAAGTCACTTCCTTTTTTGTGGGTCATATCTTTCCATATTTTATACACTTGGAACACATTCCATTATCTTTTACCGCTAATCAATTATCATTCCATTATCTTTTACCGCTAATCAATTAAATGTTTGTAACAAGTCATGGTTTACCCTTGATTTTACATTTTTCATTTAAAACAGACTTTCATGAGATGGATCAGACTATGCAATGGCCTTGTCTTAAAGGAATTTAAAGAGTGTCGCTTTCTGATTTGACTTCTTACTAATTTTATAGGTTTTTAAGTTATTTCATTGCAATTATTACAGATACACTGATGGAAAAAAATCCCAACACCACAAAAAAATAGTTGTAGAGGAATGAAATGGTGGCATTACACTTGTATAGGTAACATATTTAATCGATTAAGCTTTCAAGATCACAGTTTAATGTAAGCGCGAGAAAAGCCATTTTAAATGTGAAATGCTGGTACATTAATAACCGGTGTAACCGCCAGAATGTTGAATGCAAGCACACAAACGTTCATGCATTGTGTGGTACAGGTGCTGGATGTCAGTTTGTAGGATGGAGTTCCATGCCTGTTGCACTTGGTCGGTCAATACAGGGATGGTTAATGCTGGTTGGGGGTGACGCTGGAGTTGTCGTCCAATGGTGTCCCATACATGCTCTATTAGTGAAAGATCTGGTGATCTAGCAGGCCACAGCAACATGTCTACACTCTGTAGTGCATGTTGGGTTACAACAGTGGTATGCGGGCGAGCGTTATCCTGTTGGAAAACACACCCTGGAATGCTGTTCATGAATGGCAGCACAACAGGTTGAATCACCAGACCGACGTACAACTGTGCTGTCAGGGTGCGTGGGATAACCACGAGATTGCTCTCCAGACTGTAACTCCAGGTGTAGGTCCAGTGTGTCTCGGCCGCAGACAGGTTGGTCACCTGGCCTTCTAACCAACACACTGCCATCACTGGCACCCAGGCAGAACCGGCTTTCATCAGAAAACACAACAGATCTCCACTCCGTCCTCCAGTGAGCTCTAGCTTGACACCACTGACGTCACAAATGGCGGTGGTTTGGAGTAAGTGGAATGCACGCTACAGGGCATCTGGCTCGAAGCTGTCCTTCAAGTAACCGATTTGTAACAGTTCGTTGTGTCACTGTGGTGGCAACTGCAGCTCGAATTGCTGCCACAGACGCGGTACGATGCACCACGGCCGTACGCCGTACATGGCAGTCTTCCCTCTCAGTAGTGCCACGTGGCTGGCCGAAACCCGGTCCTCTTGAGGCAGTACCTTCCCTTGACCACCGCTGCCAACAATCATGCACAGTGGCTACATTCCTGCCAAATCGTTCTGCAATTTTGTGGAAAGAAAATCCACCTTCTCATAGCCCTGTTACACGACCTCGTTCAAACTCAGTGAGCTGTTGATAATGGCTTCTTCATCATCTTAAAGGCATTCTTGACTAACATAAACACACTATGTCGAATCTCAACGATAACTAACTCTCACGAACGTTACAGCGCATATTTACAGCAAACCTGCTTTGCATGTTCCGAGGCGGTACTAGCGCCACACGTATGCGCCGAGCACGAAATTTGCATAGACATCATCTTACAGATGTACTCTCACCGCCTACCAACTGTCAATTATTTAACACAACCCGTTCTTGGTGTTGGAATTTTTTTTCGTCAGTGTAGTACACTTAATAACGTTAATTAACAACAAGCCAGGAAGAAAGAATAAAAGTAAGTTCGCATTCCCCAACAAAACTAAATTTTATTGATGCATCGCCAATGTGCTGCCATCTATCGGCTGTTTTAGAACTTTATGCTATTTTTTCTCATGATCTCTTGTAGTTAACTGATAACTAATAATCACTAACAGTTTTGGCAACAGATCTTAAAAACAGGCCTGTTTTTCAGTGGACTGAAAGAAGAGTGTTGCAAAGTTGTTGCCATTTTTAATTGTAGTTTAACAACTTTTAAATATTTTATTGGGGCGTGATACTGTAAATAGGGTATTAGGGAGCTAGGTGTCGTATCTTAATGCAAACGGAACGGCATTTTACTCTCGTTAACTCGACGGGAAAAAATAATGAAATGGGGACAGCACTCAGCAGAAAAGTTTCGTGAAATTCTGTTACCCTTACTTACATCAAGGATGTTCTGAGTGGTGGAGCTGAACTGGACACGGAACGCCATTTAGGGCCTTAAAATACAAAATGTGAAGAGAGCGGCGAGATTCACAATTGCTGCGGAGTTCAACCTTCAGTACCACATTAAACGTACCGAATGCAGCTTCCAGTAGAGGTAGTAATGATCAAACTGTTCCCAGAGAATCTTCAAAAATATGAATGACATCCTTGTCTTGTACATGCGAACAACCGCACTGTCATTTCTATTTGTGACTTTTAAGGAAAGAATTCCCCTGCACTTTTTGAGGAAAGAAATGCGAATTTGTAACCGCAAAGATACTGCGGCAGGCGGAATAAATCATAGATAAATTCTGTACCAGAAGTAGGTGCAAAAGTTTCAAATCGATTTTAATCAGGTTGGTCACAATGATTTTTGCGCCCTCTCTTGAGCTGCACCTGGGTCAGCCGCCCCTCCTGCACCCAGCCTTAGTTATGCCACTGCTGAGGAAAGCCGACAACAGAATGTGGTCTGATAAATGCATTAAGATGTTCCAAGGGGATTTATATTTATAATCTTATAAATTGTATTGTGTTTATACAGTGGCATGCAAAACTTAAGGACTGTTTGGTTTTTTCGCCGTAGCTTCACAGTGAAGCAACATGGAGTGATGAATGTCATACCACAGAGACCTCAGTACGTACCAAATGGGGGAATGAACAAACACATGTTCAAAAATTAATACAAAAGTGTACACTGGGACTACTAAGAAATGACCGTAAAGCAGTACACACCACGATAGAGTCATCATTTCCACAAATGGATTACTGCAAAAAACTGGTTGTCAATATAGAATATGATGTTCCCTAACAGCAATGGCCATGTTGCAGCATCTGGTCACACTTAACACGAGGCTGTCGATGAGTTCTTGGGGCAGGTTTGCCCATTGCTGCTGTAGTGCACATTTCAACTGATGGACATTTTCCAGCAGACGTGGATGTGCCGCAAGACGTCTCCTCAGAGCATCACACACATGTTCTGTGGGATGTAAATCTGGGGAGTATGCTGGCCAATTCATGCGAGTGATATTCTCTTTCCAACAGCTCATCTACTGCACGTGTATGATGGGGTCTGGCATAAACACGAACTTGGAACCAATGGCACTCCAAATAGGCATACATAGGGAAGGAGCACCTCATTGCAATAGCAGTTTGCAGTTACAAAACCTCCTAAAAAAATGTGAAGCTCAGTACGACCATTCAGCTTAATGCCTCCCCAGACGAGCACACCAACACCGCCATACCATTCTGTTTCTGTGATATTAGCCGGTTGATAACGTGTTCCCACTTCTCCCCAGATCAGCTGAGGTCCAGAATAACGGAAACTTGCTTCCAGAGCATTGAATTATCATGGGCAAAGATAAAATGATTTCCTCCAGCTCAGATGATGATGATAGCTTTAGCAATGTATTATTTCCTGAAATAAGTGGTAAGCTTGCCTCCTTTTAAGTTGTTTTGCAATGCTTTTTTTTTTCTTTCAGTTTCATGTGTTATGATCACACCTGCAAATAAATTGAAAAAGCAGGGGGAAATTGTTATGAACATTGTCACCAAGATTTAAGTATCGTCTAGTACAGTGCTTTTCAAATGAGCCGATGCACAATTTTTTTTTTTTTTGTGGGTTACCGCATTACTATTTGATCATAAATTCAAAAAGAATAGTTTTATGCAAAATTAGTGTAAATTAAAAATTCCCTTAGCCTATTATGAAAAAAATGTATTCATTATTATTTGTTTTAATTGATACTTACATTCTTAGATCAAACCAGAAATATAGTTTACTTTCTGTGAACAGAAATGACTATTTTAAACTAGCAAGAAAATAAAATCATCATGTACATAGCAGAAATCTCTGGCTGAACTGGTGGGAGTATCTGCCTATGGTTGACAATGAAAATCTGCTTTTTAGATTTGTAGGCTGTGCTATTATGACACGATGTCACGTGGAGCATTGGGAAGTCTTAACTGTGACATTATAGCATATCAGTGCTATGATTCCGAAAATATGTTGTTTTTTTAATCTCTGGAAGCTTGGTGTTATCACTTTAAAAGCACTGATCTTTTCATCTCATCTGAGTTTTATGGAAGCCACTGATATATTTTGTGAATCTGTTGTTCAGTAAAATATGTCCTTACACATTCTAACAAAATATAAATTATCCTGTATTTAACTTATCTACTAATTCATTACCTCTCGTAATACCAACAACAGTGTAACTTTTTTCTGGTGAGTACACTGGTGTCCAATGTTAAAGTCCAGGAGGCATTCGCAGTTATAAAGAGAAAAGCACATAACAGCCAGTAGAGACACAATCATAAGGGTAATAAAAATTTTATAACAGACAAATCTACATACATTTTGCATATACAGGGTCATATCTGCAAGTGTCACCAAGGTGAAATATTATAATGTAACCTAAAAATGTCTAAATAAGAATTGTGATCACATTGTATGGCCAGATGACTGTCATGACTACCCATGCATTCTGATTACCAGGTTGTTGATGAACTCTGGTGCCAAAGAATTCCATTCGTTGATAAGGGAGCTGTGTAGCTCGGGAAAGTTTCTGGAAAGTGGCTGACAAATTGGTACATGTCATCCCACTGCATTGCAGGCATGCTGTATAGGGTTCCAGTCTGGAAACCTGGTTGGCCAGTCCATACACTTGATGTCCTCGCTCTGCAGGAAATCATCGACAAACTGAGTCCTGTGTGAGTGAGCATTATCATCCATTAAAAAAAGCTCTGGGCCAACAGGTCGCACGAAAAGTCTTGACATAGGGCTCCAGGATTTCGACTCTATAGTGATCAGCATTCACATTGTCCCCTGTGAACACTTGGAGCAGTGTGCAGCCGTTGAGCATCATGCCACTCCACACAAACAGACCACTTCAACATCATGCCACCCCACACAAAGAAACAGACCACTTCAACATAATGTCATCCCACACAAGTAGTCTTCTTGGACATAATGCCACCCCACATGAAAAGACCACTGCCTCCAATGGAGTCTCATTCACAGATGTTTGCAGGATCATTACGGGTTCCCGGTTTTCTCCAGATGAAATGCCAATGAGAATCCATTGGTAGACTGAAACTCAACTTGTCTGTAAAAAGAACACTGGCCTACTGGTCTGGGCTCCAGTAACAATGTTGTGTGCACCAGTTCAAACAAGATCTCCTGTGGAAGGCGGTTAACAGGACACAAACCTTGGGTCTCCAGGCTTAAAGGCCAGTTGCATTAAGTCTTCAATATGTCATTTGAAGTGAAAATCAACCAAATATGTGGCGTCAGTGAATAAACAAAGACATCGCTCTTTCCATGTCTTAGCAACACACAGCAACCAAAAAATTGTCATTCGGCCACTGCTGGGGAATAGAATCCCAGATCTCTCGATATCCCGCCGAGCGGGTTAGCTTTACACCATGGTGGCCAACAAAAATTGTTATGGCCGAATAACAATTTTTCGGTTGTTGTGTGTTGCTAAAATGTGGAAAGAGCGATGCCTTTGCTTATTCACTGATGCCATATATTTGGAGGATTTTCACTTTGGATCTCACCCTTTGGATTTAACTGCTATAATTAATATATGGCCAGTGCCGTTAATGCCCACCAGATGGAGATGTCTCAGTATCTGAGCCCATCTTACGGATTTATAATGTCAGAAGCTGACAGAAAAACACATATAGCGCTGTGGATTGTTGGCCACTGTGGTGTAAGGCTAAGGCGCTCGGCTTGATATTGAGGTACCTGGGGTTCCCCAGCAGTGGCCGAATAACAATTTTTCCGTTGCTGTGTATTGCTAAAATATATCATTTGCCTTAATATCTTAGTGCAAAGACAATTGTTTTTGGAGCAGCTGGGTGCTCCAAAGACAATTGCCGGGCTGACACTGCAGTTAAAGTAATATAACAGTGTTCACGAGGTATCATATGACTTGGACGTCCTTAGTTTGGCCTTTGTACCACTCTGCCAGTGTTGTTGAACTGCTGCCATGACCGTGAAACCACTCTGGAGTGGATATTCAATTCCCTTGCAACCTGGTCCTGAGACTGGCCTGCTTTTTTATACCCTTAGGTGTTCGGGTAAAAAGTAAGGTCAAAATAACGTACTAATAAGAAGTAATGATACATATCTGCTTCCAATACTTCTAGTTTTCTATCCCTTTTTTTTTTTTTTGTTTGCAACTGCAAACTTATATAATCCAGCATTTTTGTGTGTAATGAAAATCAAAGCAAAAAAAAAAACAAAGTGTTTGGCCTTCGCAGTCAAGCACAACTCCATGGATGGGATTATCAATTTGTTATGTCATATACAATTGGGAAACTTATTTCCCGAAGAAATAATTCTTCATAAATACAGGGTAGGATTTGTAATGCTATTATTGGCATATTTTCACTGTATTCCATGTAACCACTTCCTTCTGAAAATTTTCTACTTTTCTAAAGAAAGTGGTAACATAGAATACAGTGAAAATATGCTAATAACATCAATTTGTTACTGAGAACAGATGACAACAATCCCACTGATTTCATACCTATTTGACTTCACCTGTAAATACTTTTTGAAGAAAGCAACAAATAATCATATCATGATAACTAACAGCAACATGAAAGTTTTTGTTTAGCAGGCTGCATTGCAATATGATGAATGTTTTTGATATATGTATAATTTTCTCGTCCTTAAAATCTCTTTTGTTCCTTGATTTTTTTTTATTTTTCAGTAAAATTACAGTGATTAGTACTTCTGTGAAATATTAATATAGATTGAAACTTACATAATTTTTTCAATTTTTTGAGGATTTTCTTATTTTATGTACTTAAAATATTTTTGCATGAATACATTTCTTTTTTCTGCTTGAATTATCATGGAATAGGACCTATCACTCCAGAAACCAGAACAAATACTATTTCACCCAAAATGCCATCATCTAAGTCAAGTTTTCTGGCATCTCTGTCATCTGATGTGCCTGAATCATCTGCTGATCCAGAAGCCTTTATTTATCGTAAGCAGTTTATGGGGAAAAAAAACGAACTTTTGAAAAAACTTTTTGCTTTGTACAATTACAAAGTATTTAATGAAAAAGGTAAAAAAAGAAAGCAATTTTGATGTATTTGCTTACTGTAATGAGTTGCTCTTTTATTGTTTTTTAATGGTGTTGATGACTAATATTGTTCTACTTAGTGACAGTTTCCCTACCTATCCAATCAATAGCGAATATTGTATAATTGCTCTACTCAGAATCCAAAGACCATCTACAGAATATTGAGTGATAAATTTGTTACACATGGAAACAACACAATGGGCATATTGCTGCCATGCATTTTACTGATTTCCCATGTAGCCATCCTTCAGAAAATTACATTGATGCAGAACAGGAATCAAACCCACATCTCCCAATTTATGTTGGAGCACATTACCATTGCCCCACTCAGAACAATAAAGTTTAAGTAGGCATGGCTTAGGAAACCTAATAACTTTCCAACTGTGTGCTAGTAGAAGCAATCACGCTTCATTGTAGATTTGACAACCATTTCTCATCCATGTATAGATAAAGGTCTATATATCTCCAGTGTTACAGATCACAGAAATGAATGCGAAGTAAATCGTTATCTCATATGGTGTAATGATTACCATGCTGCGTGTGCTTAGTTTCAGTTGCATGAAACTTCATTGTCCTGGGTGGTGTAAAAGTATCATGCTGGAATGTAAATCAGGAGATGCAGGTTTGATTCCCATTCCAGATAATATAGTTTTCCAGTTTTCTGAAAGATGGCTACATGGAAAATCAAAAGAATGTACAGCATCTGCACTGATAAGCCATTACATTATGACCACCTACCTAATAAGCTGCAAGATCCCTTTTAGCCAGCAAAACAGCTGCCACTCAGCGAGACATCATTTCGATGAGGTGGCAATAGGTATCCTGGGGTATCTGGTACCATAATGTCAACAGCAAGTCTTCTAGTTCCCGTATATTTTGGTGTGGTAGTAATTTAGCGCGAATCCGCTTCTCCAAGTCGAACCATAAATGTTTGATTGGGCTCATGTCAGGTGAATTTGGAGGCCAGGGCATTGACATAAAGTCACCAGCATGTTCCTCGAACCACTCCTTGACGATTGTGGCAGTGTAGCATGGTGCATTAATCCTGTTGATTAATGGCCATCACCAGCAGGGAACACAGTTGCCATGAATCAGTGAACTTGGTTTGCAACGATGTTCAGATGCCTGATAGCTGTCAGTGATTGTGCTATTGGGATAATGGGGCCTAAAGTGCCCCAAGGAAACCTCACCCACAGCATAACACTGCCTCCACTGCCCTGTTTCCTCCCAACTATGCATCCAGGTGCCATAGCCTCCATTGGTCATTGGCATATCAGTGTTCAGCCATCTACGTGATGTACCAGGAATCTTGATTAATCAGACCAGACCACTTTCTTACAATCCCGATGATCTTGGGCCCATTTCATGCGTTGTTGGTGATGGCTTGCAGTGAGCATGGGGACCTGGCTGGGTCTTCGGCAATGCAGGCCCATGCGTAGAAGGCTGCGATAAGCTGTGTACTCATCGCAGCCTTCTGCGCACGATTAAATTTACTTTAATGTGCCAATGTGCTGTGACACGTTGCCCTGATTACCACTGTTGTAGCTACGGGTGGTTTGTTGCACTGTGGCCCTGTGGTAACTGTGAATGATGCGCAACAGTCTCCGCTCCCCTCTGGCATCAATGAGCTGCGGAAGACACATGGTTGGATGATGGTTTGCTATTTCACCATCTGTGCACCACTTTTAATAAATTCTCACTACAACGGCATGTGAACAACACACAAGCTGTGCTGTTTCTGATATTATGGTTCTGTTATATTGCCATCGTTAATGGCACCTAAAAATTATTATGAACAAATTATATGTGCATCAATTACATATTATTTACCGATTAAATTTACTTTAATGTGCCAATGTTATAACTATGGGAACTTTGTTCTACAGTGATCGTATATGGACAAAAACGTGCCCCTTATATGTACTGGCATATAATAAAGCATGGCGTTGTGATTCACCTTTATCCCGTCACTGGAATGGTGGGGGAATAAAGGTGCCACTCGTGAAAGAAATTAGAAACATAAACACATATCTTAGTTTACACATACCTTAATTTATGTCTTGTGTGGCTATAAGGAAAACAAACAGGAATCTTATGTGGAAGTAATCAAATTGGTTTAATACTTGAGAGTTAGGAACACTAAGTTACCACGTGCGTGGGTGCAGCCACTAACAATACCTTACACATAAAATTCATTATTATTACGATTTTGCTCTACAATGTCTCCGATCCTTTCTGTATACTATAAGTGCAATGCTTAGTGATTTATTTTACTTTTAGTTCCTTTTTTTCTATGCTAAATGTTTTACCTAGCTAACTGGGTTTTCATTGTTTGATCACGACCATTACACATGCCATGTGCTCTAAGTAGGGTTACGAATAATGTTAAGCGGGTACATGCAATAACAGGGAAAAGAAAACATAGCTTATCTGGAATTTCCATATGGTTCTCAGGTTTTCAATGCTGGGCATATCCACATCATCTATCTGACTGGTGCTATCAGAGAGCTGTCGCACGGCTCTCCGTTGGTCAACATTGGGCATACTTCATCGCTCTGGCTTGGCACATCTCGGCACTCACTACCCAAAATGTCTGTCTCCCGCTGTCACTAGAACTCAACTGCTTGAGCTGTTGTCTTGACCAGTCTAACCACTCCCTGACCTTTTTGGGTTTCACCTTGTCCGCGTATGCCAAGGTCACGTAACCTTCTGGGAGTTGACCTAATCCGCGGAGGTCAAGGTCACGTCGCTCCCTTCTAGGCAGCTGACCGCATCGACTCTTGCAACCCTCCCGACATCCCCTTTTGCACGTGCATGTTGGACTAAATTTATTTTAAATAATTTTGTTTCCAACATTCCTCCCTTACTAGATGTAATCTTTATGGGGGCAAAAAGGAATGCTGGGGGAAAGACTTCATGCAAGGATTGACTACTCCATCTTTACTTAGTAATCCTCTATCTTTTGCCTCATGTGCACTTATATATACATATAGCAATGAAATTATATAAAATACTCATAATCGCACATATACACAATACACTTTTCAAATACAAAACTTAATTAACTGTTACTGTCCTGCACCCACAATACATATCTTGAAAAAATATCAATTCAGTGATACTGCTAGCATCTGAATCTTACATGCACATGTCGTTTAGCACACTTTGAGCTGTTGCTGACCAAGTATCGGTAACACATTTAACTGCCAAACGCTTTTCCGTTTGTATGTTTGTTTTCATATTCTTTTTTTTTTTTTTTATTGTTATTGTCCACATCCATCGATTCTTGCAGGGTTTTTTTTTACTTATTTTTTTTTATTTTGTGGAAAGTAAGACAAGGTGAAATTGTTCGATTTACGTTCAGTTCTGCGATTCACACACAGTTCACACACAAAAAGTTATCAGACATCAAACAAATATCACTGGCAGTTTGCAATATTTGGAGAACATTGTCACCTGATTTGTGCTTTTTATATGCTATTAATGAAATTAGCTGTAGAGCACTTAGCTCTGTACGTATATGTTTATCTAGGTATTATTCGTCCACAGTCACCTATAATATAGGTTATTCACCAAGGTCTCTTTGACCCTGGAGCACAGTAGCAGCAAAATCATTTCACCTGTGTTTTATTCATTTCGGCATGCGCCCTCATGGACACTGTCCTTTGTGCTTTTAAACACCACACCGCTCATCAGCCATACCGTTTTCACTACCTGTTGACCACGCAGCACAACAAAGTCTTTGCTGTCAATGTAGCAGGTTAATTCCCGTAGGAAGCCTAGTTCTTTTGTTCACCAACACGTGGTTCTTTTTGTTCACCACCACATGGAACACACTGACTTTACTCACACTTTGAAAAAAAAAATTTTTTTCTTCCCTTTGTTGGATCATTTTCTTTTTTATATAACCTTCTCTCTTCCCCAGATTACGCACTGTACCGCTCTGTCATTACCCAGACTAGACACGGCAGTGTGATCCGTCAATCGAAACAAATTCAATTACCCAGTGGTTTAATTTTCATTTACCCTTATCTAACTTAATTATTATTATTATTATTTTCCAGAATAGATTTATATCTAATATCTTACATTTACACTTCTTTCCTTTCCAAGCAAAGCAAAGTTAGACCCGCGCAACCCAATTTCAACAATACCATCGTGCTGCACCTAAAAATTATTAACATTAATATTTTAAATTACACTTGCCAATATCACTACTAAATTTTTATTTGACGAATTTTTCGAGCATACACCTCCACAAGAGATAACCATGTGTTCCTGGGGGGTATATTCTGATGTAACATAATGCTAGTTAACCACTTAAGAAATTTCCTTCTCCTTTTTTTCTTTTTTTTCTTTTACACCTTTCTATGTACTAAACACACACAGACTTAAAACATACTTGAAATACGGAATGGAAAAAATCCCCGAACTCGAAAATTTTATACATATATACTTCACACAAAATACTATTGAATTTTCCACCTTTTGCCTTAATATTAAGAGATATATGCTAATCCTATAATAAAACATTCTGACTCGCTAACTTCAGTTTAAAATGCCGGGTTATTCACTTGGATAAATGGATTATCAGTGTTTACAAATGGATTGAAGGGAGAGTAGAATGGGTTTGTCGCTGGAAGAAAGGGGGTGGAACTCTTAAGAAATGGATTTGTGGTTCGGATTTTTGCTTGATAAGGAACTCAATTTTTATAGCAGCAGTTCATATTGTTGATCTGATGCCTAGGATTTGGAATTTTTTTCTCTAGTGTGTAATTCATACCTATGTGTGGGGTTTTCCTAGTGCCTGTCATCAGTTTCCTTATTGTGTATGTTGGTGAATTCTTCGCTGATTCCTCGCTGAACCCACAACTGCTCCCAGTCATACACTATAGTTTCGTCATTTTCTTCACCGGCGGAGCGACTCTAATCCGCTTAGGGCTGGTGTGCACTCCTGGAGTACTCGTGAGTGGGGTGCTGTTGTTTCGGTGTTCCTCCCTATGTGCATCAATATTTTGCGAGACCCGAAAATTAAACGTATTAAATTCATTGTCCGAATCGTCCGTGCTGTCGCTGAATGATTGAGTAGGGAATTCTTCGTCCGAACTTAGATTATCTTCGGTTTCTTTGTGGAATTCTAACGATGGTTTCCTTGGCGGGAAGGTCGTAATTCGGTCTATGTGTACCGTTTGCTCCACGGTTTTCCCCGTAGTTGACCGAATTTTTACATTAACTGGGGTGGGGAATGATAATATCTCACACGGCCCTAAATTGAATTTTGTCAATTTTCTGGATCTTCCGATTCGGGTTTTGGGTGTGTACAGATTTACTAGTTGTCCTTGTTGCAGATTTTTATTTTTGCAATGCTTTAATCTATATGCTTCTTGCTTTTCTGCTGCTGTATACAAATTATGTTCTAATAAGTTATATGCTTGTCTTAACCTGGCTACTAGGTTTTCAGAATAGTCATTGTAGGAGAAATACTGTTGTCTTGGGGGTTGGTTAACTAAATCGATTGAGATGGAGATATCCCTGCCATATAGCAGATACGAAGGAGCAAATTTCGTCGCGCTATGAATGGATGTCCTGTATGCAAGTAAAAATGCCGGGATATGGACATCCCAATCTCGTTGATTCTGGGCAACGAAATGTGATAAATAATTCTCAATGCTGAAATTTAATTTCTCGTTGATTCCGTTGGCATGCACGCAATATGGCATTACCGAAACAGACTTCACTCCCAATTTCTTCATTACTGATTTAAATATCTTTGATTCAAAATTTTGCGCTCTATCATGAAGAAGGATGTTGCAAATTCCATGACGCGCAAACACGTGCTCAAATATTGCATCAGCCACTGTAGTACTCTTAGCGGCTTTTAACGGAGCTATCTCCGCATAGCGGGTATAATGATCTACAGCTACCATCAAGTACTGGAATTCATTCTCCGTAATTGGCAAAGGACCGATAAGATCCACACTGACTTTGTCATAAAGATGTTTTGGCAACTCTGGCCACATTAACGGTGCTTTATGCTTTGGCTTGTATCTGCGCCTTTCTATGCATGACTTGCAAGAATCAACGTAGTTACATACTTCGCTAAACATATTTTTCTCTCACTCGTGCAAATGTTTTAGTGAATCCAAAATGACCTGAGAAAGGAGCGTCATGGCAAAGAAATAAGACTTCTCCTTTTAATGCTTCAGGAACTACCAGTTGTTCAAAATATTGCTCTTGTGAAGAATTTCTATCTGGTGCCTGAAAATGGTATAACAGACCTTCTTCGGATAAGAAAAAATTATCCTTTATACGGTATACTTTGCCTACGGTATACTGTTTCTTCCGTAAATCTTCTATGCCGGTTTGAAAATTTGGATCTGCCCACTGTAATTCCTTGATGCGCTGTACTTGAGATGCATCCGGGGTAAAGGTTAATGCATTAATACCTATCTCATTATCAATATGATTTTGTTCTCCCGATGAAACATTTTCTGGAATTCTGCTCAGATAATCAGCTACGTAGTTGGTCTTGCCAGCTTCATATTTTATGTCGGTGTCATATTCTAATAAGGCCATGGCCCATTTTGCTAACCTGG
This sequence comes from Macrothele yani, assembly GCA_039090855.1. Taxonomy (NCBI): domain Eukaryota; kingdom Metazoa; phylum Arthropoda; class Arachnida; order Araneae; family Macrothelidae; genus Macrothele; species Macrothele yani. The sequence goes on along the minus strand of CM077025.1, from coordinate 9,192,332 downwards.
CATTCTTATCACTAAATTTGTGTAAATATAGCAGAGGTTTATGGTCACTTTTGATGAAGATCTTATTGCCTAACAGATAATGCCTCCAATGTCGGACGGCATTTGCTATAGCCAATAACTCTCACTCTATTGTAGGATAATTATGTTCTGCCGGGTTTAATTTCCTCGACAGGAACAATATCGGCACTAAATCGCCTTTGTCATCCTCCTGGCTAAGAACCGCTCCTAAACCATGTTGACTTGTATCGGAATGAATCATAAATGGTTTGTCGAATGAAGGATAAAATAAAGTAGGAAGCTTCAGAAGTTTTTCTTTAATTTCGTGGAATGATTTCTCCGCGTCCGGAGTCCTCTTAAACCTCATATTTGTCTTCTTTAGAAGATCTGTTAATGGCTTTGCCAAATCCGAATAATTTTCCAAAAATTTCCTGTAATAACCTGCCATGCCTAAGGACTGGCGTACATTTTTCACAGACCTGGGCTTGGGAAAATCTTAACTTTATTAACATTATTCTCGTCCGGCTGAATGCCGTTTTTATCAATCACATATCCCAAATATGTTAAACTCTGTCGCATAAACTTACATTTCTTGGGGGGAAATTTTACGTTATGATCTCTGAATCTCTTAAATACTGCTTCTAATTTTTGTAGATGGGACTTGGGATCCTTCAATGCCACTACAATGTCAACATAACATAGGATTGAAAACTGATTTGATCCAATTAATAAGGCATCCATTAACCTTTGAAACGACGCTGCCGAATTTTTCAATCCCTTTGGGGACCTTTTATATTGAAATAGTCCACGATGTGACGTAATAAATGCTGTCTTATGGCAATCTTGGGGAGCAATCTCCTGTTGGTGAAATCCCTTGGTTAAATCCAAAGTAGAAAATACGTTATTTCCCCTTAATTGATCTACTACTTTGTCGATTCTGGGCAGAGGATAAGAACATGGAATGGTAACTTTATTAATACCTCTCATGTCAATACACATCCTATAACTATTGTCTTTCTTTTTCACGAGGATAAGGGGGCTAGCATATGGCGATGAACTTTCTTCGATAATGCCAGCCTCTAATAATTCATCAAGCTGTTGATCCAATTCCGCTTTTAATTTCTTGGGCACGCGGTACGGACAAGATCTTATGGGAACATCCGACGTAAGGTGTATTTCATGATAGATTAAATGTGTATGTCCCATTTCTTTTGTGGTTCAAGCAAAAACGTCGCTGTAGTTTAATAAAAGTGCAACTAAAGGCCTCCGGTAAGCCGGATCAACATCGGTCAAATCTAAATCTTGTTCGGAAAGTGGGGCGAGACATTTTAGCCTGGGTCACAACTCCCACGTGGTGCTGTGTTTTGAATTGAATCGCGGGCTCCACCGTTACTAATTTTGTACTTTTATTAATGTGCTGCAGCTCTTCTGTAACATTTGCTACTAATACAGAAATAATACCTTTTGAACTAATCGTATCCACACTTCTGCCTATTCTTAAACGGCGCTGGGCAAATGCATTTATGGGTTGAACAAGTACTGATTTCTCTTGGGGTCACAACATGCTAAAATAACTCGGATCTAGGGGGAATAATCTATTCGCATTGCTCTGCCTAATTTCGTCCTAATTTGCTGAGTTTGTGGCTGTTCTTCTCGATCAATATGTTGTTCCTTAAAACTTATTTTCCCGCCTTGGGCATCAAAAATAATTCCATTTTGGTTTAAAATATCGTATCCCAAAATTTGATAAGCAAAATGTAGAGGGACCTTAGATACATAAAATTTATGAGTGACTCTTCTGTCGCCCAGCATGATGGGGATGGTAAACGCTCCAATGATTTCTAATCTATTACCAGTAATTCCGGTGACACTTATGCTATCAGCTATGGGATGGATTTTTACTTTACGCTTAATCTCTTGGATTGTGTCCTGTGTAATAATGCTTATACTTGCTCCTGAATCGAGTAGACCCAAAAATACTGAGTTTCCAATTTTTACCTCTGTCAGCGGTAAAGATGCATCCTCTATTATCTGACAATTATTAATAACTACTGGGACTGATACTTGGGGGTCTGGGCGTGTCCCAGAATCTACCTGGACCCTGTGAAGTTTAAATTCCCATTATTTCTCCTTCCTTGATACACACCTCTTGTCTGCCCGGAAGCTTGTGAATGTGATGGAGCTTCCGCTCATTGGTATGGATTTCCATGAGAGTTAGAATAATCCGCGCCATTTGTATCTCGCTGTCTATAATTCGAATATTGAGGCGCCGAACAGAACGGAGCTCTACCTGCCTGTCTTTGATTTCTGAAATTATCTATTCGCTGGGGGCATCGCTTCACTGGGTGTCCTAATGTACCACATCCGAAACATCGCATATTCTCAAAATTCCGTGGGGTACTTTGAACGGAATTTCCATAATACTGGTTATCAACGTTCCTGCCTTGAAATGTTAAAAATCTATCTTCTGCTTGCTGCAGTCGCTCGCTCAATTGTTCGGATTCCTTCTGCAGCGTATTTATTACTGCTTCTTGTTGTACCATGTGCTGCTTAAACATGGCGCAAAGTTCTGCTATTGCATCGGCAGATCCGCTTTCTTGCGGGACCGGATCTACATCATCGGCGAAATTGACACTTTTGGACATAATGTGTCTGTTTGCCTCAGCCAGCATTGCATATTGTACTGCTTGTTCAAAATTAGTCGGCCCTTTTGACAGCACTTCCTTTTGAAGATTTCTCTCTAACCCTGTCAAAAATTGCGATAATTTTGCTTTGTCAGCAAGAGCATTAACTTGCTGATTATCTGTGTCGCCAATGCCTAAATATGAATGCGCTAATCCTCTTAACCACGGTTTGTATTGTGCGACCGACTCACGTGACCTTTGTTGGCATGAATTAAATTTCTGCATTTGTAATGTAATGCGTTGACAAGCTTCGAACTTTTGAATTACTGCTTTTTTTTTTAATTTTTATAACTGGCAGTATTCCTTACATGCAGTGCTTCATTTAAAAATTCTAACGCCGTCTGGTCTGTTTCATGCGGGCTTTTGCTGCCAAAATTGTTATGTTATCTGGCCAGTTATTAATGGCGGCCAGAGAGTCAGTTGACTCAAAAAACTGCTTGGCCGAAACAAGCTTATCATTCTCTGAAAATTGGTAAATGAGTGGCAACACTGATGCCATGGATTGTAATATATAGGGAGGATTTGCAATTGTGGGAATTGTGGATGAGGCCGAAGCGCTGTGTGAGGAAGAATCTAACAAAAAAATTTGTGATGGGAAAACTGGCTCTGCCCTCTCGTCATCTGACATATTTAATAAAAGTTTAATACCTAAGTTATATGCTAATACCAATTAAAATAATACCTTTATCCTTAAAACATGCAATTGCACTTTTGATCATCATCATTGTCAACCATTATCAATCCACTGCTGGACGAAGGTCTCCCCAAGTTTCCTCCACAACAGTCTGTCTTGTGCCAGTCTCCTCCATGTCACTCCCGCATACTTTCGAATTTCATCCACCTATATCCCATGTGGTCTTCTTCTGGGTCTTTTCCTGTCCCTTGGAATCCAATCTAAAATTTTGGCTGTCCATCTATGGTCTGTCCTTCTGGCAGTATGTCCAGCCCATTGCCATTTCAGGGATTTAACTCTGATCATGATGTCTTCCACTCTCGTCATTTTTCGGATCCACGAGTTCCTCTTCTTATCTCTCCTGGTTATACCAAGCATGCACCTCTCCATGCTACTTTGAGTTGTCTGCAGCCTTTGTATGTCTCTTTTAGTTAAGGTCCACGTCTCTGCACCATACGTAAGCACTGGAAGGATGCATTGATCAAACACTTTTCTTTTAAGACATAATGGCATATTGCTCTTGAAAATTATGCTGTTTCTTCCAAAAGCTCTCCAGGCAAGTTTTGTACGCCGATTAATTTCTTCATCAATGTGACCCTCACTTGATATCTGCTGTCCAAGATAAACGTACGTATCTGTTATCTCCAGTTTTTCTCCATCAATCAATAAATCTTCATTTTGTGTAAAAGCATTGAACATCACTTTTGTCTTCTGGAAGTTCATTTTTAATCCCACTTCTTTACTCTTGTCAGCAAGTTCTTGGATCATACTCTGCAGCTCTAATGGAGTAGTTGCAAAAATGACTATGTCATCAGCAAAACGAAGGTGGGTTAGATAATCTCCATTAATCTTTATCCCTTTGTTTTCCAAGTTCAGTGATTGAAAGACATTTTCCAATGTGGCGTTAAAGAGCTTCGGAGATATGGTGTCACCTTGTCTCACTCCCTCTCCAATTTTTATGTGTGTTGTGTTTTCAAAAAGCTGAATCTTTGCACTTGCATTTTCATAGATGTTATTAATAATATTAATGTATGCATCTTCAATACCGCAGGATTTCAGAGCCATTGTAACTGCTGATGGTTTCACCGAATCAAAGGCTTTTCATAATCGATAAAAGCCATGCACAATGGAAGTTCATATTCCCTTGCTCTTTCAATTAGTTCTCTCAGTACATGGATATGATCTATTGTGCTGTAGCCACTCCTGAATCCAGCTTGTTCTCTCGGTTAAGCCATGTCTAGTGTTACCTTCAAACGGTGTGAAAGATTGCACTTTTACCTAACACTTAATAATGAAGCTATAAAAATAACACCTTAAGAAAAGAAAATAATAAATTGCTACACATAAAGAAAGGAAAACCCATTCAAACCGTATTGCAACGGGGAAAAATGCGTGACAGCACGAATGGCTCAAAAGTCACGGCACCAATGTTATATCGCCATCGTTAATGGCACCTAAAAATTATTATGAACAAATTATATGTGCATCAATTACAGATTATTTACCGATTAAATTTACTTTAATGTGCCAATACTATAACTATGGGAACTTTGTTCTACAGTGATGTGATTGTATATGGACAAAAACGTGCCCCTTATATGTACTGGCATATACGCTGGCGGAAAGTGAAATAAGAACACCAAGAAGACGTCTGATATCAACGAAATTTATACAGCATATTAACGGAATACAGAGGATAATGTGATCAAAACATTATGGCAAAATACTGTATTTGCTGGTAAACTTAAAAATAACATTTCCATGTAACATGGTTAGTACAAGGTTGAACCGCCATGAACTGCGTCACACTGTGCAATTCTGGCATGGAGTCTGTGATACAGTAGTTGGATGTAAGTTTGGGGTATTGAATTCCAAGCATCCTCAGCCTGGACGCGTATATCGGGGATGGTCGTGGCTGGCCGTGGAGACCGGATAAATCGTTGTCTCATAAAATCCCACACGTGCTTAATGGGGGACAAAACCAGTGAACGTGCAGGCCATGGAAGTTGTCTCACACCCTGAAGTGCATGTTGTGTTGCACGTGCCATGTGTGGGCGTGCATTATCTTGCTGGAAAACACCACGATGGACCGCCCTTACAAATGGCACAACAACCGGCTGATGAATGATATTGTTGATGTAGGAGGTGCTGTTTAATGTACCCGGTACAAACACTAGTTGTGTACGGGAGTGATAGCTGATCGCTCCCCACACCAGGAGACCAGGTGTAGGCCTTGTGTGTCGCTGGCAGATGCAAGAAGGGTGAAGACGCTCCCCTGTGCGTCTGCGAAGACGCATACGGCCATCGGAGGCTCCAAGCAGAATCTGCTTTCATCGCTGAACACGAAAGATCGCCATTGCGTTCTTCAGTGCAGACGTTAGCGACACCACTGCAGCCGTTCCTGACGGTGGGCTGGAGTCAGAGGTACACATGCCAGAGGCACACGTGCATGTAGTCCTGCATCCAGTAGAAGGTTGCGGATTGTTCGCACAGTCACCTCAGGTGCAACGGCAGCTCGGATTTGCGTCGTAGTGGATGTTCTGCTTGACAACGCCGCTCTTATGCGTCGATCGGTCCGCTCACAAGTCCATCTGTGACTCCCAGTTCCACGTCTTCTCGTGTGGGAATGTTCCTCAGACCATCTACAGAGATGCCAACATCTGAAGGAAGTCATCAGTAGTCCATATGTGCGGTGCCCGTAGTTCTTCCATAGTTTACGTCAAGTCCAAGTCAAGTTCCCACATTAAAATTTGCAGGGTAGCATGCATATTTCCCAGAATATACTGCTTCATTTTTAGCAATATATTAATCTCGATTGGGGACAATCATCATCATCATTGTCAACCATTATCAATCCACTGCTGGACGAAGGTCTCCCCAAGTTTCCTCCACAACGGTCCGTCTCGTGCCAGTCTCCTCCATGTCACTCCCGCATATTTACGAATTTCATCCACCCATCTCCCATGTGGTCTTTTTCTGGGTCTTTTCCTGTCCCTTGGAATCCAATCTAAAATTTCGGCTGTCCATCGATGGTCTGTCCTTCTGGCAGTATGTCCAGCCCATTGCCATTTCAGGGATTTAACTCTGATCATGATGTCTTCCACTCTCGTCATTTTTCGGATCCACGAGTTCCTCTTCTTATCTCTCCTGGTTATACCAAGCATGCACCTCTCCATGCTACTTTGAGTTGTCTGCAGCCTTTGTATGTCTCTTTTAGTTAAGGTCCACGTCTCTGCACCATACGTAAGCACTGGAAGGATGCATTGATCAAACACTTTTCTTTTAAGACATAATGGCATATTGCTCTTGAAAATTATGCTGTTTCTTCCAAAAGCTCTCCAGGCAAGTTTTGTACCCCGATTAATTTCTTCACCAATGTGACCCTCACTTGATATCTGCTGTCCAAGATAAACGTACGTGTCTGTTATCTCCAGTTTTTCTCCATCAATCGATAAATCTTCATTTCTTGTAAAAGCATTGAACATCACTTTTGTCTTCTGAAAGTTCATTTTTAATCCCACTTCTTTACTCTTGTCAGCAAGTTCCTGGATCATACTCTGCAGCTCTGATGGGGTAGTTGCAAAAATGACTGTCATCAGCAAAACGAAGGTGGGTTAGATAATCTCCATTAATCTTTATCCCTTTGTTTTCCCAGTTCAGTGATTGAAAGACATTTTCCAATGTGGCATTAAAGAGCTTCGGAGATATGGTGTCACCTTGTCTCACTCCCTTTCCAATTTTTATGTGTGTTGTATTTTCAAACAGCCGTATCTTTGCACTTGCATTTTCATAGATGTTATTAATAATATTAATGTATGCATCTTCAATACCGCAGGATTTCAGAGCCATTGTAACTGCTGATGGTTTCACCGAATCAAAGGCTTTTTCATAATCGATAAAAGCCATGCACAATGGAAGTTCATATTCCCTCGCTCTTTCAATTAGTTCTCTCAGTACATGGATATGATCTATTGTGCTGTAGCCACTCCTGAATCCAGCTTGTTCTCTCGGTTGAGCCATGTCCAGTGTTACCTTCAAGCAGTGTGAAAGAACTTTAGTGAAGATTTTATAAACCACTGATAGGAGGCTGATAGGTCTGTAGTTCCTGAGATCCTCAATGTCACCTTTTTATGTAGCAGGATCATTGTAGCATTGTTCCAATCCTCAGGAATCTTCCCTTCATTAAGGCATCGAGTGAAAATTTGGGCGAGTACTGTTTCAATTTCTCCACTTGCTTCTTGTATGATGTCTATAGTAATTCCATCTTCTCCTGGAGCTTTCCCCCGCTTCATGTTCTTGATTGCATGAGCAACTTCTGCTGGGAGGACTGGAAGAACTCTGGTACCTTTCATGATGTCTGGAGTACATGTATCATCCCTTTCATATAATTTGGAGTAGAAATCTTTCACTCTTGTCAAAATTTCGCCTCTATTTCTTGTTATAGAACCATCTTCTTTTCTCAGTGCCATAATCTGTTTTCTTCCCTTACTGAGATGTCCCTTTGCTATCTTAAGGCTTTGGTTGTTTTCAATTGCTTTCCTCACTAGCTCACAGTTGAATTTCCTTACGTCTTCAGTGGTACTTTTTCGTGTTGTCTTGCATAGCTCTATATATTCCACTTTGGAAGTCACATCTTCTTTAGTTGTTCTCATCTCTCTTCTTTTTTGCATCAACATTTTGGTTTTTCCTGATAATTTGTTCACATGCAACTTGTTCTTAGACCCAGCTAATTTTGTTGCTGTTTCCATTAGAGCTTTGGTTACTTTTCTGTTAACTTCCGAAATATCCACTTCTTCCGATGTTAGGCCTTCTAAAGCAGAGAATCTGTTCTTCAGTTCCAACTTGAAAGTATTATGGTGTTTTTTAAGGTTGGTTATGTCAATACATTTTGTTTGTCTTATGAGCTTGCCACGTTCCAGTTTAGTGTTGAGGTGCATCTTACATCTCACCAATCTATGGTCACTACCTGTGTTGAACTTGTTCAGCACACTGCAGTCTTCGGGACAATACTTGGATAAATTTTGCAACATATTTAAGTCCCCTTAAAATGGAGGAAAAAAACTTGAGTAAATACACAAAAAATACTACCATTTCAACTTAACCTTTTGTTAAATATGTTATGTCATAAGTGTGTGATGCCACACACTTACGGTTATTCCTCCTGTTTTTTAGAGTGAAAATGCCGACCGCAATCGTCTTTTTCGCCGTGTGCGATTGAAAAATCAACAGCACACGGCGAACAAAACCCATAGTTTTCGGATACCTGAGACGATTTTAAGCCTGGAATTTTTTGCAAATAACTCTCCTTGAATTTTTGACAACTTTTTTGCGTTTTAGATCCAAGAATATTAGTAGAGACAGGTGGCCTTTTACCCGACGCTTTTGCAAGTAAATTCGTACATGATAAACACAATGGGTGCAAAGAAAGAACAATTAACTTTGAAAGATTTCATAGGTTTATTATGCAGATAAATAGAAAATTAGCATTAAATGCTTATGATACGAAAGAACTAATGAAAAAGGTATTTTAAATTGCATAAATCAATCGATTCTGGGAAAAAGAAGGATAAAATAAAACATCCCGTTGCTTAGCAGAACATTTTTACAAGAGAAAAAAAAAAAAAGAACTGCACTTTGCAAATCTGTCAAAGTAACATAAACAATTAAGCTCTACCGACAGCGAAGAGCGTGGGAAAATATGTCACGACTGCGCGCACACACCCAGAAGCTAAAAAACGTCTCATCGCAACTGCTGCTAGATGTTTTCTTTGGCGTTTTCTCTCTCCATGTGCCAAAGACACATGGAGAGGCTTTCTCTTGCTCTGGGCAGAACTACTGTGCGCGAAGAACAAACTCCCGGGTAGGTAACATAAAAACAGGCAATAACAGCGGCCACACATCCAAGTAGCTTAGTTATGCACTCTGCCGGAAAAAACACACTCAGGATTTCTTTGATCCACAATTATTTCCTTCGATCTGATGACTATTTGCTCAGAGCATTTTTTTCTGATACCCCGCCCGCCCCTTACTTTGGTGAAACAAATATGCAATAGCAGTTAACTATTTAAATTACATTTTAGCAATAAAAAAACATAATTCACGGAAACACGCGACCGCTGCAAATATGGAAATTCCAACAAATAGCATTCCTTGTACTGCTGCAAATTTTTATTTTTTTTGCACACCACTCTAACTGGAAGCCACTGAAGCATGCTTCATAACTACAGCAATTCACGTCACACCACAACTAATCAACTTAACAACAAGAACAGAAAACGTGGAATCGACTCTAGTCTACCTCCATCCTCCTACAACTTGCGTTAGTTCAGGACGCGGTTAAGGTTTTCCCGAAGTTAACAGACGTCGTGCATTGCGAACGCCTTTCCACGGCAAGCCAGGTACAAAGTCACCTGACCATACAGAACGATCTCCGCTGCAACATTTCTACTTGTCGGCCAGCCAAGCACGCTTGCTGTGTAACCGCTTCGCGACGTTACTGCAAAAAACACTACATTTGACTATGCTTGACTTTTTTTTTTTTCAAAAAAAAGTTTTCCGGAAATATCTGAGATTTTTGGAAACATCCGTAGTTTTTCACACCTTCTCCGTAGTCTGTAGTTTGAGCATGATATCCGTAGAAACTACGGACAATCCGTAGTACTTGGCATCTCTGCGTCTACGCCATCATCGTACCACCACCGATACTTCCCATCCAATACGATGATACGACCACCCGGCCTTGCGGAGTCCAACTAGACGACCTCGCTCAAAGTCCGATAATTGCTGAAATCGTACACGTTTTCAATGTCCAGGCATTGCAGCTTCTTCAGGGTCTTCGCACGTGTCCGTACGCCGACGACTGATTACATTCACTTCTCCGTACTCCTTAAATACCACCGATAATTTGCATATTATGCCGTGCTAAGGCATAAGTTCTCACCGGTTGGTCCCGAAATTAACATCACACCTACGTAAACTCGACCTTATTAACATATGTAAATTTCATGATCGTCCGCCAATTCCTTCTTGGTGTTGTTTTTTTTTTTTTGTTAAGAGAAAAAAAGAACTCAATAAGGTGCTGGAAGGTGTTCATAAGTATGTGGGGCCATGCTGACAGCTGCTGGAGGGTGCATGGTGGAGGATTCATAGGGCGAACAACACGATCGAGGTGGTCCCACAGATGCTCAATTGGGTTTAAGTTTGGGGAATAAGAGGGCTAGGGAAGTACTATTAAGTCTTCATCGTGCTCTTCCAACCACTCTCAGCATTTCTAGCTGCATGACATGTCACATTCTTGTGCTCGAAGATCCCATCTGCCCCAGGGAAGACAATCAGCATGTATGGGTGTACATGGCCTGCAAGGATGGATTCATAATGAATTCGGTCCATAGTGCCTTCCACAGATATAAGTGAACCCAGCAAATGCCACAAAAACATTCCCCAGACCATAACGCTGCCCCGACCAGCTTGTGGTCTTTCAGCAGTGGTTGAATAGTGTTTGTTCTCCGACATTTCTTGCCTTATACACCAATGTCCATTGTTTGATGAAGCAGGAAACATGACCCATTGAATTAAGCAATCCTTTGCCAATCAGCAGAGGTCCAATTCCGATACTGTTGTGGAAATGTAAGCCTTTTCTGCTGATGCAGTTTCGTTAGCATGGGTGCAGTGATCATCTATGAGCATCAGAGCCCCGTGTGAAGCAGGGTTCGCTGAACTGGAATCTTAGACACCCTTGTGGTAGCACCCTGGTTCATTCAGCCAGTGAGTTGCTCCACTGTAGCGTGTTGATCGGCCCTCACGACCTTCGAAGCTGACTTTCACCTATCACATCAATGGCACGTAATGCTCCGCAGTTTTTACGTTGCTTATTCGTAATAATGTGATTTCTCCAATGACGATACACTTAAAACAGCAGTTTGCGAATGCGAGCGGTTCACAAACTGTGCTGTTTCAGAAATACTGCCACTCATGGCCGAAAGTCGATAATCATCCCTTTCTGCAAATCTGATAAATTGCTCCTTTTATCCATGACAGCAACGAGTGATATCTTTTCAGAATGCCTACAGCACACCTTATATACTGTCCAAGCCAGTTCACAACACGTACCATCTTTCATCGGCTACGAGCTGTTCACATCAAAAGTAGAAGGTGGTCAGAATAATGTGACTTGACTGTGTATAATAAATACCCTGCTGGAAACTGGAAAAAGGACACCCAGAAGGAATGCCAGTAGAAACATCATATTATAATATGTTAATTGTTAAGGGCAGCAGAAACTGTGATTGAAGTTGGAATGTCGTTAGATGAAATAATGACATCACAGTGGAGGACAACCTGCAAATGTATACAGCACGTATTTAAGGATTAGGCCATGTAGAGCGAAGTCATTCATCTGGTGTCGTGTTGTTCATTTCTCGTTGAAGAAACTACCATGCCTGCACAATGCAGGCGCACGACATTTTGTTCGATTTTCGGAGTTTGAGTGAGGCTGTACAGTGGGTCTGCGAGAAGGAGGTTGGTCCTTCTGTCAAATTGCAGACTAAGTGGGACGTGAGGTATCGGCCATGGTAAGATGGTGGCGTCGGTGGTGAGAAGAGCATTCGCACACTCACAGATGTGGTTCCAGGCAACAGTTATAAACGCATAAAGAGGATCAGCGAATCAGGAGGGCAGCATTGTCGAATGAATAGCTATGGTGTCACAAATTTGATACCATAGCTATTCACTCGGCAATGCTGTCAACATCTACTAGAACAATACAGAATCGTTTGTTGAAAGCAGGATTACGGGCACATGGTGCTGCTGGCATGGTTTCCACAGACCAACATTTTAAGTTTTACATTGTTACCAACAATGTAAAACGTAAAATGGAAAGAAAATTTGGAGGTAAATTTCCATTCATTCCTCCACTTGCGAATATTTTTAAAAAGAATGCGCGAAAGAAAACTTATTATTAGCGGAGACTTATAGATAATGAGACCATTTTGACAACAGGCAACAAAAAAAGATTGATTTTGGAAAAAGCAGGTGTATACTGCATTCCAACAAGAAATATATCAAGTGCCAAGAGAATGGATAAAGTGAATAAAATATACATAGGAAGCACCAAAAGAAGATTTAAGACAAGACTGGGAGAACACATATCCAACTGGAGTAAAAAATAAAATAAAACGTTGTTAATTCCACATTGTATTGATAATGAAACAATCCCAGATTGGCCAGAAGCCAAATTAATAACATCAAATAAAATGAAAGCCCAAATTTTAACATCAGAGGCAGTTATGATTGAAAAAACAAGAGAAGAACTGTAATTACAATGACCCAGTCAATCTACCATACGCATGGAGATACCTCATTGAAAAAGAAAAAAAAAGGAGAGCCAAAATAAAAGATTTAAAATCAAGACAAATACTGAATCGACTTCTACGGAAGATGGCGACACCAGACAGTTTAAAAGTGGGAACGAATTTGGACGTATCGAATCAAGAAGTAGCACGTGCTTGACGTAAAAATGCACACTAAACCAAGATTTGAATGCGCAAAAGTTTCTACCGACATGAAACTGTTGAATCATATTGCAGATTGTGAGATACTAGTCAGGTTGCACCATGAGAAACACGTCGTATAACCTACAGATGAAGACTACGAAAATGATAGTCGAAACTAGTATGGGAATTTTAGTGCAGCAGGAAACGAGGTCTAAGCTATTATCAAGACTGAATATTTTATCTGATCGATTTTCCTTCGGCTTGAAGGTTTGACCGTTTGCTATTTTATTATTTTGATTTCATTTTATATTGAAGTATTTTATTGATTTGAATCACGATTCACTAAGAAGAGTGGTTACCTACCTTTCTTAACTTACCAAGTGGAATATCTTTGCAAAGTGACAACGGAAATGCAAACAGAAGACTTCAGAGCAGATTTACGCTTCTGACAAGTTAAAGTGCAATATCTCAAAGTATTCCAGGAAAATGAAAATATGAGTTACAGCTTTTATCTATATAACATTTTACCTTAATTTTTTTAATATTCAGTGACATTCAACTGTGATAATTCAAGGTCAGACAAATATGATTATGTTTCCCGCAAGCACTTCGATATTAATACAACGTGAGAAACAATACAAAATATCGCAACTGTATAAGTGAAAGATAAATACAATAAAAGGCCAATATTTCGTTGAATAAATGTGTACTGGTTTCCTGATTGTTCCTATCTCCTTTCTTCTTAAAATGGCAGAAACTTTTGCATACCCCTAATATTTTTCATTGAAGAAAAACATGAGAAATGGCAATAACCAAGATTTTTAAGCATTATTTATATAAGAAAATCTGATCGTTGTAGAAATGATGGTAGGCTCTATAAATTTGCTACATAGAGCTAACAGTATTTGACTTGAAACCAGTTGCTGTAGGTCAGACAACAAAGAGAAACAGTCGGACAATTTTCGAAGCATCCACCATGATTTCTTGACGAGTCATGGCTCACACACATACACAGAATTATTTTATATGCAAAAGATTTTTTCACAGTGTGATGGTGTTGATTCTTTTTCATGAAGGGACTCTGGAAGGAGCAGTACCAATTACATAGCTGCCAAATTTTCAAAATAAAAGAACTGTAGTTTATTTCATTGTGGCATTTTTATCTCTATTTTAATTATGTAGAATCCCTTTTCTTGAATTTAATATAATGTGTAAACATCTCAACAGAAATTTAATAATTTTGTTTGACTTCACAGATTTTTTTAAAAAAAGCATAGATGCCTATCCTTCCGATTTATCCGGAAAGCTTATGATTTGGGGGTGTCTTTCCGATATTCCAATCGAAAGTAATTTCTTCCGATTTTTCATTCTCATACCCAAAATTTTTTTTAACCCTCCGCTTTTCTCTCTCCCCATTTCAAGAGCAAAAAAAAAAAAATCTTTATTCCACTTCAAAAAATCCTTAACACGAGATGATTAAAAAAAAAAAAAAAATCGCCTTATTTCCGCTGTGACAAGAAGGCGCGAGCGGCACGTCTTTTTGCTTTGCCCTGGACTTTTAAATGGATCACTATGACTGAAAAGTCACGTGCCCAGCCTCACCTTCCCCTGCGCAAGCGGCACAATGCTGTTTACCTCAATTCATATCAGGCTATACAGCTGGTGGCTTTGTTCTGCATAACGAAGGGTTACAATCACGTTCTCATTCATTTCGTTTGTAGGCAGAGTTATTGACTGTTTTTGCTGCTAGTTGATTTCTTGTTAACTTATGTGGATATTTTTAATGTACTGTTGAAATGTCAAGTTCGTCAAAAAAGCGATATTATCAAAGCTATAAAGAAAATTATTCAAGTATTTTCAGCTTCATCCGGAAACCAAGGCTTGGTGAAAAGTATGCATTTTGCACGTGCTGTAGAAGTGATATCAGTATCTCACTTGGTGGAAAAAATGGCATTGTCTTGCATGCAAAAACGACAAAGCACAAAGATAATTTTAAAGTTGTGGAAACTAATACTTCCATAAAATCTGCATTTCTCACAAGTAAGGATTTGTCTGTAATAAATGCAGAATGTTTCTATACTTCATTGAACATAATTTGCCTGTAACTTGCAGTGATCACACCAGCTTGTTATTTTGGAAAATGTTTCCTGACAGCTCAATTGCGAAGAATTATGGCTGTACATGAACTAAAACTTCTGCAATCCTTCAGGAAATGTCAATAAAGGAACAAATGAAGTTGTTGCATCCTTAAAAATCCATCCTTTTGCAATAGCTACTGATGGGAGTAATGATGCAGATTCAAAGCTATATCCCATTGTCGTAACTTGATATGACCTAAAATGTGGCTTTATTAAGAATTGTCTGCTATCTGTGCCATCTCTAGAAGGTGATTCAATGGGATTAAACATAGGAAATCTTCTAGTGAGTACCCTTCAGTCAAAAGGTATTCCTATATCAAATTGTATTGCACTTAGTATTGACAATGCACCTGTTATGATAGGTTGTAAGTCAGGTGCAGCTGCTGTCTTAAAAAAAGTGCATGAAAATATTCAAGTGGTTGGATGTAGTTGTCTTCTAATAAATTTAGCTGCTGAAAAGAATTCAGTATGTTTGCCTTTTAAAATTGATTAGGTTTTGGTCGATATTTATTATTATTTGCAAAAGAGTTGAAAAAGAAAAGATGGGCTTAAAGTTTTACAGCAGTTTCATGAGACTGGCATTAAACAGGTGCTTAAGCATGTTAGTACATGCTGGCCATCTGTTGGAAAGTGTGTTGTAAAAGTTCTTGACCAGTGGGAGCCTTTAGTAAGTTTTTTTTAAAAGAAGCAATGAAAAAAATGAACTTTTTTCATTGTCATTTTATTCAATCCCTAATATAAAAAGGTCACAAAGTATGCGAGATGGGCCTAGTGGAAATACTGAGGGACCTGTAACTTCTCAGGAAATGTGTAAGGAAAAACTTAAATGTGAAACTTTGCAGAATCTTAAAAGAAAATCGGACATTATTCAGCACGAAAATGCCAAGAAGCAGAATCTGGTCAACAACCCAATTTCTCGGGAAGAAAGATTTTATTTCCTAACAAACATTAACAAGATTATCTATGTTTTTTTCATACATAGTGCCGGTTTTTGAAAAAACAAATGTGATTCTCCAGTCTGCGACACCGCATATTCACGTGTTAAGGCCACATCTTTATTTATTTAAAAAAATGCTGGTGAAGTTCATTAAACCTCCTATTATGAAATCATCTGAAACATATCTTAAAGTTAACTATCAAGAACTTAAAAGTCAGAAGGATGATTCGGATTTGCTCATTGGACATACAACTTCCCAATTTGTTTCTGACTTGAAGCCAGATGAAAAGAGTGCATTTTATTCACATCTGAGGAAATGTTATACTACAGCTTTTGATTACATGCGTAATAAATTTTCTTATACTTCTGAGGTACTTCTGCATGCTGAAGTTGTACAGATTTCAAAAATTGAAAACCCTTTCTTTTTCCAGCTTAAAATTCTTTATAAACATATAAAATGAAGCGAAACACACAGTCACATACAGTAAAAGGTTCGTTTAGCGGTAGCTTTCGGTCATCCTACAACCTTCATCACCTGGGTGATCAAGGTCGTAGGATGACCGAAAGCTACCGCTAAATGAACCTTTTACCGTACGTGACTCTGTGTGTTTCGCTCGTTTTATATGTTTATGTGTTATTGTCGCGTGAAGCCTGAGTTTTAAACCATAAAATTCTTTGCTGCTAAGTTTCCTGTTTTCCTATTTCTGAATGACAATGAAAAAGTGGATGATGCTATGAATGCATTACAGGCAGAATTCAGTGAATTTCAGATTTATGAAGTTCCTGAAAACATAATAAGAGAAGATCGCATAGATGTGCAGTGGGTCAAAGTTGCCCAGATCAGAAATGAAGTCGATCAGCCAAAATTTAAGAAACTTTCACAGTTTATGTTGTCAATCCTCACAATTCTCCACAGTAATGCAGAGTGTGAATGAGTTTTTAGTCATGTGAGGAAAGTAAGGACTGATTTCAGGGCTTCAATGTCTAATGAAACTTCAGAAAAACTTTTAATAACAAAATTTAGACAAAGTACAAGATGTTATGAAACTGTATTTGATGAAAAATTTCTTGTAAAAGCAAAATCTTGTTCAACAGCATTTTGTGAACAAGAGTTAAAATATGTCCATGATTTAAGAGATGTTAAAGTAAGATTTTAATTAGCCTTTTTTTTTAATTGTGGTGTAAACTTCACGATTATTGAAAACGGTGCAAATTTTTCTCCTCGTCAAAATTCTAGAGTTTCAACCATTCAGAGTTGGCAGCTGTGAAAAAGGTATGTTATTTGTGTGGGTTTTGGTAGACAAATCCTCCATGATCAGCTGCAGTCTTTTTTCTTTAAAAACTCATGTTCTCTCCGCAATATGCACTTCTATAGTCAGTGACATTACAAACACTGCTGCCGCAGCACCAGCTGTTCTCCCAATTTTCACTCCACTTGCCTCCCTCTCTTTCAACATTTGTTGCTTATTACTACTCAATATGCATTTGTCATTCTTTCAGCCCCTCTATCAACTTCCATGTCACCTTCACCCGTGCCTGAGATTTCGCATCTTGTCCTATCAAGGACACTTCCAGTTTCCAGAAGCTTCTTGTGCCAAGGTAAGAAGATATTATGACTGGGGGGGGGGGTTCCAAATTTCGAACGAAAATTTCTTTGCGCTTGGGTAACAGATTTTGTTTCGAAAAACCAACAGACACATCGCTTTCTCTGCTTGAGTAGACATATTTTCAACTGACCTTGCAATTGGATCAATAGTGTCACCTAGTGACCTATTAGGGAAACAGAAAAGCCACCCCAGTGGCGCAGTGGTCTAAGGCGCTGGCCTCTGATCATTCGTCCGTAAGGGGTCCGGGTTCGAATCCCGGTGAGGCATGGATGTTGTGTTTGTCTTACGGCACTGGTTCTCTCCCTTCCCTGGAACCAGTGACCCTAAATTAGGGACGGGCGACTGCTTATAGCCCATTGAGTTGCTCACGGTGGTCGTTAAACCTCCAATCAAAAAAAAAAAAAAAAAAACAGAAAGTCTTTTTAAACTAGTTAACAAAGTCTGCAAAAATTATGTTCATATCCTAAATAGATTTTATTAAATAAATTTTTAAAGTGTGTTAAGGACTTTTGAGATCCTGTATTATTCCATTTTTTTCATGCCGTTGAAAGTTGCACTTCCATAGCAGAGCATTCTTTCTGCTGTTACAAATCCATGCTCAATTACTCTAAGCATCACACTGTTGGAAATCTCACTAAAGTGATGACATAATATTTCCATCTCTCTAAATCACATTCAACTATTGCTACTATAATCATCCTGCAGCCAGAAAGTGAATTCAAAGTGATTATCCTTCCATTGTCATTATGGTCAAATAACAAAGCATTCTTCATTCTGTTAGAAATTTTGCTCATTATCTTTCTGCTACAAAAATTGTTTACCAATTGAAATCAGCAGTTTCAGGTATTATCATTCAAATGAAACTGCAATTGTCCAGTTGCCAGAAACCACATTTTTTGACTGAAACAAACAACTAAAGCAGTTTTCACTCAAAATGATTCAAATCCTTTTATTTTCCACAAGATGTGTTTTTATAAAACATTCTACAGGAAATATGGTGATTAAAAAACAATAGTACTTTTCCATGACCTCTTGGTAAATTATTGTCAATTCTAGCTTGTTCAGAGTTTTTCTTCCTTTCAATAAATCTATCATCAGTTGCCAGTATCATGCCACATTGAGAGCTTGGTTTTCAATTTCACATTGGTTTTCAATTTATCAACTTTTTTTTTTTTTTTTTGCCATAATCGATGCTCAAATGAGTAGTTTTGATTAGCAAACAATTATTTAGTGGGTTTAAAGTCATCTGATTTTAAGTACTTAATTTTGTGTATCTAGCATCAGTACATTGTTAACAAAGTTTTTTTACATGTTTGTTCAAAATTACAGTAACAGCTTTAACATATATATGAATAACACCACATGATACCATCTGATCTTTACTTTTTAATTGAACATTAAAGAATTTATTTATTTCTTCAGCTGCCTGCGGATATGGAAATTAAATGGAATCCTCATATGACCAAATCTTCGGGCTTTTGTGAATATGAAACAGACATTCCTGATCCTTTAGATCGAACAGCAAAAATAGAATTGTCAACAAAGGTGGCTGATTCTGCTGGTAAGTATTGAATGGTAATTGCCTTCATTGTTGTTGTTGACAAAACATCTATATACTATAACAGAGTTGCCAACTGTTATGATTTTATCATATTTAGTACGATAAATCATGCTGCAGTACCATAATATGATTTTGCCCTCAAAAATACGATTTTTTTAAAAGTCACGTTCCCCCCCCCCTTCATTTTCCCCTTTTCAAACAGAAGTAGGGGAAAATCTATGTGTAACCTGTTTCCCCCACCCCCTTTGAAAGATTTTTTTCTTGGAGGGGTTTCTAGTTTCTCTTAACAAATTCTCATGCCTCTAGTTTCCCAACGGAAATAAAGTAAATCAAGTCAAGTGCAATCGGCAACCAATGGACGAATCGCAACTCGTTTTGTATAACGTTCAAGACTGATTCATATTTTTTAGCACATCTTTTGTAAAAAAAAGATCGTTCTTATATTACCGGTTTGTCCGTCCGTCTGTGTCCAAGATATCTCTGCAACTATTAGTTCGATTTGAAAAATTCTTTTGCATTGGGAAGCTTGAAATATGCGAATGATGATCCTTTATTTCGTTTTTTATTTTTTTTACGATGTACAATTTTGCCCCTAGAGGGCGTAAATGCAGATGATGTCGAATTCAAAAATACATTTTATTCCACATATTTGCTTCTAAACATCCGATTGAAAAAATTATTTTATTTTTAGATTCCATTTATTTCTAAGAGTTTTTTTAGATATACACTGCTGGCCACCAAAAATGCAACACCAAGAACGACACGAGATAGCAAAGCCAGATTTACTGGACACATAACAGATACAAAGATGAAACAATTGCGCTTACAGGCCCGTGCAACTTGCGGAACACGCAGACATCAATAGTTCGTGTGGCCCCATTGCTGGTAATAATGGCCGCTACACACCGCAGCATCGAACGAAAGAGGCTTTGGATGTGAGCTTGGGGTATGTTGGTCCAAGCTGCATCCACATGTTGCCACAGTTCATCAGGTGTAGCCGTGGGTGGTGTTTGCCGGGCCACTCAATTGCCGATCACGACCAGGCGCGTTCGATGGATGACATATCAGGAGAACAGGCAGGCCACTGCAGCAGTGACACCTAGTAGAGCGTGAAGAATTGTTGCACGATGCATGCCACGTGCGGGTGCGCGTTGTCCTGTTGAAACGTGGCCGCTGGCAGGTCCTGCAGGTAAGGGAGGACTACAGGCTCCAAAACATCGGAGATGTAGCGGTGGCTGTTGAGTGTACTGGCGATGCGTACCAAAGGGATGCGGGTGTCATATCCAATTGTGCCCCAAAACATAATGCCAAGCGATGGACTGGTATGGCGATCCATAATGCAGGCTTAATACAGTCTCTCGCCTCGGTGCCACCACACGTGGATCCGACTATCGTGGTGTTGCAGGCAGAAGTGGGATTCGTAGAAGACAATGTTGTGCCATTCTGTAATCTAGGTGCGGCGTTCAATGGCCCACTGCCGCTGCACTCGCCAGTGGTGTAATGTCAATGGTAATCGGTCGGAGCAATGGCCGCCATGCGACGAGTCCCCGCTCCTGCAGACGACATCAAACAGTACATGCTGACACAGGTTGTTGCGCAACACATCCAAATTCCTGCGCTAACGTTCGTGATGTGGCGGTGCGAGCCGTCAATGCCCGCCGCACAAAATGCCGGTCCTTTCGTTCTGTGGTGTGCAGTGGCCGCTGCAATCACTCACGTCAGTCCAGCCGTCTCTCCTGCACCCACGGAATCCATACTGGCCTCACTGTGGCTGGATGTCGTCCCACACGGGTGCCGATGTCTCGGTACAATAAACCGCTGACGCAATAAGCCACTATTCGTCCTCTGTCGAACTCCGAAACATGCTGAAATGACTGCCGTATTCTGCGCCGAGGCATCAGGAAGCTTCCCACGCACAGGTCCGGCAGCGCAACACACTTTCACTACTTACACCACGCCTTCTGTGCACCCTTCTTATAGTGCTTCTCGGTGGCGTGCCGGGCGCACATGATTTGCATATGCCCTGCAATGCTAATCGTATGCATGTCCTCTCGCGGGCGACGCATGCTGCGAATTTCAGGCCAATCGGATGCTTCCTTCTTGGTGTTGCATTTTGGTGATCAGCAGTGTAGTTACTTTTTCAAATTTCGCATAGATTTTCCGCCAGGGGCGTAAAAGTAAATTACATTTTTTCCCGATAACTGTTCTTCTAAAACTCCGATTTGAAAACTCCTGATGGAAAATCTTTTGCATATAATTTCAAATTTTTGGTAAAGAATACTTTGGCCACCAGGGGGCGTAAGTGTTAATTTTTGCTTCTGATGTATTTGACATAAAATCTGAGCTTCTAAAATATCGATTGAAAAAATTCTTTCGTGGACTGATGCCACTCATATCGATAAACATTTTCGGAATATTTTCTTCTCAAAATATTCCACAGTTTCTCCGCCAGGGGTCTTATTTTTGTCAATATCTCTACTTCTAGGAGTCCAATTTGAAAAATTCCTTCTTTGTTGGGTAGTGTTTTCAGTGTGACATGTTTTTCATATAATTTCAAAATTTTGAAGTAATTCATAGACTTTCCGCTAGGTGGTGTAGAGGTAAATTGCGTTTCCCCCTATATCTCTGCTTCTAAATCTCCGATTTGAAAAATCCTTTCTGCACCGGATACATCTCCTGATGGGAAATCGTTTGCACATAATTTCTAATTTTTATACAAAAATGGTTTGGCCACCAGGTGGTGTAAAGCCTGAATTTCCGCTTCTGTTGTATTTGCAGCAAAATATGAGCTTCTAAAATCTCGATTAAAAAAAAAAATTGTTTGTTTATCGATACTACACATGTCAACAAACCTTTTAGGAACATTTTCTTCTTGGAATAATGCATGGTTTCTATGCCAGAGGGTGTTGATGTATATCTTATTTTTGTCAATATCTCTACTTCTAGAAGTCTGATTTGAAAAATTCCTTCTTTGTTGGATAGTGTTTCCGATGTGAAATGTTTTCCTATAAATTCAAAATTTTCAAGTAAATCATACTTTCCACTAGGGAGCACAAAGGTAAATTGCGTTTTCTGCATTATTTCTGCTACTAAAACTCTGATTTGAAAAATTCTTCCTGTGTTGCATGCAAGACCTGATGGAAAATATTTTTCACATAATGTCTAATGTTTGGTAAATAATGGTTTGGCCACCAGGGGGCATAAGTGTTAATTTCTGCTTCTGATGTACACATATTTGTAGCAAAATCTGGGCTCCTGAAAAGTTGACTAAATTTTTTTTTTCTTGGACCAGTTCCACTCATGTGGAAAAACCTTTTGAGAATACTTTCTTCCTAAAATAATGCAGGGTTTTTCCCACCAGGAGACGTAAAGTCACATCTTATTTTTGTCGATATTTCTGTTTCTAAGAGTTCTTTCTGTGTTGGAGAGCGTTTCCGGTGCGAAATGTTTCTCATAATTTCATGTTTTTCTTAACGCACAAGTCTGCACACAGAGGGCGTAAGCTCACAATTCCGTTTACAGCAATATCTGAGGGATTAAAAACCAGATTGAAAAGCTTTTTCTTCTGTCAGATACTATTGTTTTCCATACCTGTTCCATTGACTTTGAATAGCTTTAATAAATTTAATTTGCGTCAAAACGGATTCAAAAGGAGTGCTTAATACACCCGAAAATTCGGTGTCCTCTTTCTTGTTGACTTTTTATCTTACTTAAAGCTGCTCATTGGATGGCGCTGGAATGTGGGCAAGCGTCTATTTATTCGAAGCAACCTCCCTCCCCTTACACCTTCAGCCATCAAGAATTTATATAGCTACACCCTACACCATCAAGAATTTATATAACTGAAATAGGCTTCAAAAATTATCAGCACGTATCATGTTATGATTTTTTTCTGTGAGTGTTGCGTTTTTGGTTCTGAGAAGTGGGCAAGTCTGCTATAAGAAGGCCATACCAAAAGCAGCAGTAGGAGCATTTGTACAGTTCAAAAAATCATGCATATGTGTGCCCCCCCCTTTACATTCATGTAAAGAAATATTGTCAGTGAAGTAGAACATATTTCTTTTACCCTTTTACTAAATCTCTGTACTTATCCATGCATCTCTGCCATAGTTGAAGAATTTCACTGCAAGTCTAATCCAGATACTCATTGACAATACCTTGCCAGATCTAGAATTAGTGATGCCTGAGGTAAAGCTTGGAATATAGAAGAATAAAGTACATTTGCTACTAGCTGTTTTACTCTGCTATCTTTCTTCTATGATATGTTTCCTGGCCATTCTTCACAGAAGTTTAATATTGTCATAAAATTCAAGGCAAACCTTTCTGAGTAATTTGAGCATTAGCAAGCCTCAATGATTTCATTATTATTATTATTATTTTCTTTATTCAAAATATATGAATCACAGCCTATGACAAACAAAATAAACAACAAATTATCATTGACTGGTATTGTTGAACCGATACAAATTTCCACCGAAGACCTAGGTATCAGTCAAGAATCGGCGTAAAATATATGATGTCCCAAGTAAAGCTGTCTTCTGCAGTTCTGTAGTTGGCATATCAGAAAGCTGCAATTTTCCAAAATGATTCATGAAATTTTTTGACATTGTTCCAAGTGCCCCGATGACAATGGGGACTACCATTGTGTGTGTGTTGTCCATAACTGGGTAACTTCTATGGCCAGGTCTCTATATTTAGTCATTTTTTCCAATTCTTTTTCATCGACTCTAGCATCTCCAGGGATCGCTATATCAATTATCGAGACTTTCCGATTTTCTATGACTGTTATGTCTGGTGTATTATGTTCTATGTGTCGATCGGTTTGAATTCTGAAATCCCACAAGATCTTGACTTCATTATTTTCTATGACTTTCTGAGCCTTTTGTTCCCTTTTTTTTTTTTTTTTTTTTTGATGCTGGCAGATTGTGCTTTCTGCATAATGACCAGTGAATCAATTTTGCAATCCTGTCATGTTTAGCTTTGTAATCTGTCTGTGAAATTTTGCTACATTTACATATTAGATGAGACACAGTTTCATCTTTTTCTTGACAAAGTTGACACTTTAGATTATCACCGACTTTCTGGATTTTAGCCTTCATAACATTTGTTTGCAATGCCTGTTCTTGTGCAGCAAAAATCAGATCTTCTGTTTCTTTCTTGATGGAACCATATTTCAGCCAGAGTTGTGTAAAACCAAAAAATTTTTGCAAACACAAATATTTGACCAAACATTTTCTGCAAAAATGCATTGAGTCATAGACAAACGCATTTCTGAAAAATATTTATTTTATTATAACTCATAAAATTTTAAAAATAACTTGATTTTAAAATGGTCTAAAAAGTTACTTTACTTGCCAAAAGAAAATCTACAAATCCATGAAAGGAAGAAATGAATTCTTATCTATATTAGTTTGTCAACTGATGTAGAAATAGCCCAATCCTTAAGATTGTGACCTCTTCGCACAAAATGCCAGTCACTCTGCTTACAAAAATATTGTTTCATTGCCTGAGAAATAATAGAATCACATTTTGTGGGTAGAGGTCCATAAAAAGTTACTTTACTTGCCAAAAGAAAAGCTACAAATCCATGAAAGGAAGAAATGAATTCTTATCTATATTAGTTTGTCAACTGATGTAGAAATAGCTCAATCCTTAAGATTGTGAACCTCTTCGCACAAAATGCCAGTCACTCTGCTTACAAAAATATTGTTCATTGCCTGAGAAATTATAGAATCACATTTTATGGGTAGAGGTCCATTCACTGATATCATGATATCATCAACTCAGGGTGGGCTGTTTCTTCACTAACACGCCGTCTCTTATTATTATGATATTCATAGATGGATGTTAAAGATTCGCACACAGATTCCACTGATGATATAATTGAAGCTACAGATATTGAGTGTATTATTTGTTCAATGCTTTTATATAAAGCTGTCTTGCTGTAGAGAATTTTTTTTATCAGATCCATGCTGGTCAACTCTTTAAATTGTTTTGCAGGCATGTGTTTTTCAATATCTTCAATTTAAACTAAAAACCTCCTATACTGAAGCTGCAGCTCAGATGGGGATACATCTTTTAAGTCATAAACCTGTTTTTGTGCTAAAATCAAAAACTTCTCCATTTGAGATGCAGCTGTTAAAGGAACTCCTTTCAGTTTTATTTTCGTAGCTAGGAGTTTTAAGTCTGTCAGAACTTTTATATGTTCAAATATCATTACATCATCCTTGGTAAACACATTTGTTAACAGTTCTTGTGCTGTGTGCAAAGAAAGATCGCACAATTCACTGTCATCTACCAACTTACTGGCACTAAAATCAGTTTTTGCTTTACTGCGGGTATCATTTAAATCCTCAGGATCTGTAAAAAAAAGAACATCTTGATATGCTCCAACAGTGTCTAAAGATGCAGAGTCTGCATGGTATGTGGGCCAAAAACACACCACTTGATCAAATTCATCTTCAAATTTTTCTGAAGTCTTACTGTTACTGGAAGGACATTTCTCTAAATCAACAGCAGAGGATGTTGCTTTTAAATAATTAACTTTACAAATAAAGCTGTAATATCCGTCATGAGGGAGAATATCTACTTTCTGCAAAATGCATATAATTTTGTTGAACTGGTCATATAAGTCACATAACCCAGAGAGTCGAAGGCAGGATTTAAAATTGAAACTTTTATTCATTTGCGAATTTGCATTTGTTGCCCTCTCTTATTCAAGAGAGAGGGCAATCTATTCAAGAATTTCCATCAATAGATTCCACTTGTTGTTCTTCTAAGATGGTTATAATAGCTTTAAAGTCCTTTCTGAAGTTCTTATAAATCTTTTTGCAGTGATTTGTAAACCTTGTTTCACTAAAGAAACAAGGATTTTTAAATTTGTCTTGTCCTCCATTAGGAACTTGTACATTTAATTGGGAACTAACATCTTTTAAATTCTCACATTCTTTCCCAAAATTGAAGTTATTGTTTGAGATATCATCACAACCCATGAAAATTATTGATTTTCTTTTTCTCATATGGTCATCGACTAGACCTGCTTTATGCATGGGATCCCAGTCATAGTAAAATGTTTTATTATTTTCTTTTGTAGTTGCAAAATGTTGATTTAAATAATTAGGTACACCTAAATTAAAATACTGGCCATCAAAGCTACCTCCAATAATTTTTTCCTTTGTTTCACCCCACTGAGAAATGCAAGAAGTATACTGTCTGCCACAGCTTGACCGCTGTGCACTTTGATCACAGGGTGTCCCAAATAGATGGCATGAATAAGTTGATTGGAGTCTGGAACGACAGTCACAGCCATAATGAAATGTCGAGTACGGTGTTACCAAATCACTTTGTCTGTTATTATTTTTAAGGGTGGCTGAAATCCAGTTTGAATTTGTCTTTCGTTCATAAACTTTCTCAGATGGCACACAATAGAATCAGCATAGAATCATTTCACTTGTGGACGAATATAATGGTCGAGATGGAATGACGTCATTCTGCTACTTTTCCCGACTGTGGGGTATTCTAGACGGCGGATATTTGGTAGAGCGGAATTTATGATAGCGGGGAAAGTATCTCACCTCTCGACTCCCATCGAAGCTGCCAGTTAGCCTTGGTACAGTACAAAGTCCAAGATCTGAACTCCTCGGAACTTTGACAAGTTCGGATTTTAGATCTTTTTGAAAAATTGGCTGCAAAACACTAATTTTAAACATACTGGATTCGTTATGAAAATTGTACTATGAGAAACAAAGCTGATATGAGAATTATCATAATTGAAAAAGATTTAATACTATAGTACACTATAGTGAAAATTAAAAATATTCCTAAAATAAAATTAAAAGTAATGACCGTGAAGTACAAAATGCATTACACATTTGAAATGCTTGCTTTGTTTACATTAAACATTTCAGTCAGCGTGCTTTGCTTCATTGAGCTATAGGCTTTTTATTCAGAAGTTTCTCTGATTCTATACATGCACATAATCTCTTGTTCTGTTATAAAACTGTGCTGCTCAAGTCCTTTAATGGCGCTGTCCAAAAGGTCTACCAAATTATCAATAGAAATTTTTTGTTCCTCAATTTCTTCACATTCGTGATCATTTTATGACTTGCTGTCATCCATGCCTTGTTTCAAAACCATGTCGCGAATTTCTCCATCACTAAGTTTATTAACTACAGAATGATTTCATAAAAAAAAAAAAAATTCAAGTAACTTTTACTGGAGGGGGGGGTTAACTTCCGGAACTCGCATGTTGTTGAAAAATGTACTCTGATTTCTGCTGTACGGAAATCGCACGAAAGGGCACAAAATTTGAGTAGTACGGAAGTCAGCTATCATCTTTTTCATTCTGCTTGAACATGATAAAAATGATACATTAAAACACTGCATTTAAACATGAAGGAGAGGTTCTTGCGTTTTCTTCAGCTTGAACAGCAGAAAAGATAAAAAAAAAAAGTTTCTAAAAAGAGGCGAGGGCATCGGTTTTTGATCACAGAGAATGTCTTTACAGGTGACTGTGATGGGTCATTGTGGGGGACTGAGGTTCGCAAGGTTGCGGGATGGAGGGTGGGATGAAAGCCTCTTCCCTTTGGCAATGAATCACTTCCTTGCCGTATGGATAGCTCAACTGTTTGCGTTGCGGAAGTTGTACTGGGAGAAATTTTTATAAAAAAAAATTCTCCAATTTTTTAAATAACCGGATCCAAATTTTACAGTAACCAAGACATGTCAAAATAAACTTCCATGTGAAATTTCGTCAAAATCCCATTAAAACCTTAGAAGTTAGGCATTTGTTTTTAAAATTATTTTTGAGGACTGTTCCCTGAAAGCCTGCATAATCCTATCTCTGGCTGCTCTCCCGTGGGTGTTGCATTTAGGGGCACCTGCGGGCGTTTGAGCATCGCAGAGCGGTCGGCTAAAAAGAAACAAAATTTATTTTACGAATTAATCCTGACCGAGTTTCTCATCTGCTTTCCATGTTCATTTACATATGAACAGAAGGGGGGGGTATCACAGTCCAGTTTGTGAAAAAAAAACATTCTTTGAAAATATTTACTAAGCATCTGCATGAAAAATGAAAGGAACAAAGTCTTACCCAAAACAAATTCAGCATAGGGGTCGCACACCCGAAGAATTTCACTTTTAGTGACGTAAAAGCCGTGGCTCTTAGCCCCAAAATTGTGGCACTCCTCTCCAGCGTATTTGTCTTTGGTTGCCGTTCATTGAGGTTTTACTGTATGTGTAAATATATGTGTGAGCTTAAGAAAAACTCTGACTGCCCGAATTTTCCAAGGGTTTTTTTTTTTTGCTGATAGATGGTGGCAGCTTTGCTCTCAGCCACAAAAAAATGTCCAGATTTTGGGTCATTTCGGACTTTGTACTGTATAGTGAATGTGATGTTTACTACCGTGACTATAAACAGTTTTACGAAGATAATGACATCTGGCGACATTTTTTTTAATATTTACTTTGTAACTGCAAATTCGGAAAACTTTCTGCAAACGGCGTTCGCACGTTCGTCTATATTCTACAACTCCGATTTCAGCCATGCCCAAGTCAAGTTGTTGTCACTTTTTCCAACAATATTGTTTAGAAATTGTCCATGCAGTGGCTTGTTCTTTTAGCCATCTAATCTGCTTTCAAACTGTTTCCTCTTGTATTCAGTCTTGTTTTCTGTTGTTTTTAAGATATTTTCATTATTCACTGCCTGAAGTAGCTTTTCTCTGCTTCTGTTGACGTAATCATTCAGGCTTCTTTTTCTTCCTCTACTACCTGTTGTACTTGTAGTAGCCCTCTGCCCCCAATCTTCCGAGGTAAATACAATCTGTCAACCTCACTTTTTGGATGGAGTGCATGATACATGTTCAATAACTTTCGAGTTTTCCGATCCAGTATTTCTAATTCACTTTGGCTCTAATCAATTATTCCAGCTGGGTATCTAATTACTGGAATGGCCCATGCATTTATGGCTTTGATTGTATTTCCACCATTTAGTTTTGATTTCAATATTTTTCTTACTCTCTTGATATACTCACTCTGAGTCAGACCTTTGACTTTTGTATGTAAGATGTTATCTGATTCAAGAATTCCAAGGTATTTATAATTTTCATTATCTGACATAGATTTCATTATATTACCATTTTCTAGTTCTATTTCATCTATATTCTGGACTTTTCCCCAGCGCATGGATAGTACTGCACATTTTTCCAGTCCAAATTCCATCTGTATATCATCACTAAATATTTGCACTGCATGCAGCAATGTTTCAAGTTTGGCGGAACTTTTTGCATACAATTTATTTAGGTCATCCTTGTACAGTAAATGGTTTATTTTTCCATGTTGGTCCGAAATGTGGTAGCACATTTTTGTTTTGTTCAAAATCATTGACAATGGAATTAAAGAGATATTAAACAATAAAGGCCACAAAGAATCCCCTTGAAATATGCCTCTCTTGATATTAACTTCTCAGAGTTCTTCACCATTGCATGTAACACTGTTTTCCAGTTTTTCATATTTTCTTTGAGGAAATCGGCAAATGTTCATGCTAACTCCAAATAGTTCCAAACAAGTGTTAATCCAGCTGTGGGGCAATGAGTCAAAGGCTTTTTTTATAATCTATCCATGCCATATTCAAATTCGTTTTTCTTCTTTTGGAGTTTTTTAGTACCATTTTGTCAATTAGCAGCTGGTTTTTTTGTGCCTCTTGACCTTTTGAAGTTGCCCTTCTGTTCTATTGAGTACAAATTGTTTCCCCATAAGTAGTCATATATTGATCTTGCTAGTACGCTTGTGAAAAGTTTGAATGTTGTTGGGAGGCATGTAATTGGACGATAGTTAGTAGGTTCATTGGCTTTTTCTTGATCTTTCATTACAAGGAATGTGCGACCTGTTGTCATCCAATCTTCTGTGGCAAAATTCTGTATCATTATATTGACGAATTGCATAGCTATTCGTTGATGAAGACTTGTAAGATACTTCAACCAAAATCTGTGCAATTTATCTGGCCCAGGTGCACTCCAGGCTTTCACATTCTTTACTTGCTGTATAATCATACCAGTTGTTATCATCAAATTATCCATGTGTATTCCTTTTAAATCTTTACAAACATCGTTGATCCACAAGGCATTTTTATTATGTTCAACTGGGCTTTCCCAAATTTCTTTCCAAAATTTCAAGGCATCTTGCTTAGATGGGCTGATGTTTATTTGGATTGCCTTTTGTCTCAATGCTGATTCCGAAATTGCTCATTCTTTAGTACTGTTTTATGTGTCCGTTATATCTTTCAATTTTCTTTGCAGTAGCTGTTACTCGTTGTTTTAATTCTTCCATAATTTCAACAATTCTTTTTCTTTCCAGGTTATTATTATTTTATTATTGATCATGAGTCAAAATTGTAAATCCAGCTTTCTCCAATGGTAATGTTCAAAGCAGTCATTGAGCAGCCAGAAGACCTATCAAACATAAACCTTCTGGTCATTGTTGATTTCTGTAATGCATGCTGTCCTGCATTTAGTTGTGCTGCAATTTCCGATAAACACTTCACTCAGGGGTTATTCCACGCCAAGCCATCTGGTGCCACGTGCTGTCAAGTCACAGATTTTTTCAAATTCTTTTTATGAATAGGTACCTATGAGAAAACCTAAATTTTTTTCTTTTTTCAGATTTTTTAATCCAAAATTGGACTTATGAGAAATTTTCAATTTTCACGCAATTTAGGCCTTTTCACTTTCTCTGTCACTTAAGAAAAATCCTCCTGTTTCACTTATTTTTCAACCGATTAGGCTTATTTTGGTGTCAAATTAAAGCTATTTATTTGCTCTATCAAAATAAGGTATAAAGGTGGTACTAATGCCAGAAAAAAATTTCACTGAGCTTTCAAAGTGGATTTTAATGACTTTGTACCTTGGTATGTTCGGTAAGTCATAGCTTGCAAACCACAACTAACACAAGTATCATATTTTTTTATAGAATGAACTATCCATATACCTTTTATGATTTATAAATAAAAAGGGTGTTTTTTGTTGCTATCAAGTGAAAAATTAATTTGTTTTGTGAAAATTTTACTTTAAAATCAATGTTTTGGAACAGGTTTAAGGTCCCTTGTTGAACCTCAAACAAACACATATTTGTGAGAATAGTTAAAATAGTAAGTACCCTCTTATGATGTTACAATGTCTATCTAATGTTATTTTCACATTATTTCACTTTTTATGTGGTTATCAAATATTTGTTTTTATTTTTTGTATTATGTAATTAAAAATTAATACAGATCTTGAAAACCTTGTTCACATTATTTTTTTTGTAAAAGACTTCTGATATGGTCATAGCAGCCTGATGTCCACTGTATGCAACATGATCTTTCTAAATCAGCAAAATGAAAATTAAATGCAGCAGTTTTCTTTAATAGTTTAATGTGTGAATTTTGAAAACATATGCAACCATCATCTGCATTATTTTATTTCAACATTTGCTGATTGATAAAGGGTATGTTGTGATCCTTTTAAAAGACACAAAAAGAACATCTATAAAGGCCTTAGAACTATTTCTAAGGCCTTTATAGATGTTCTTTTTGCCTTAGCCAACTAAGTTGAAATATTTTTAAAAGCTAGCTACCTAGCTTTGAGACTCCTCACCACCACGTGAAAGCAGAGGGGGTGGGGGTGGGGAAAGAATTCAAAAATACTGGACTTACAAAATACACAATGAAATTATTTCAATTTAATAACTGACAACTGCCAAGAGGAACCTGGCAATCAAATTTGAATTCTTTCCATGTAAACAAAACATTTGATACAGTTCCTATACACTGACAACAGGCCTTGATAAAATCTAGAGACCAGAAATGTCTAAAAATAAAATAACTCAGAAGATGTGAAAAATATTTGAAAGTGCTTCAAGTTAAAATACGATTAAGTATATTAGTCTGAGTAAAGCCTTGAGTATGTGTTTTAATTGCTGTAAATAACATGTAATTTTTTTTTTTTTGAATCCATTATACAAGTGAAAGTTATTTGCAAAACCTGCTAATAATTTGGAAACTATCCGCGTACAGCGTACATCTACATTCTGCTATTTTGGTCATGACTCCTTTATTCTGTGTATCATAACGAAATTCCATGTACCGTGTTGGTGCAAATTTCACCTTTAGCTGTCGAGGGATTGCCTTCCCATGCAATTCCACAGCAGTAGATTTTTTTTTGTATATCGGTTTCCACCAACCATCAAAATTTATAACTTTATAACGTCCAACGAGTTCAGTGCAGTCCCGTGAAATTTGCTGCTGGCTTGTTCAACCAGATTTTTGTACTCCTGTGGGATGTACACCCGATCGTATTTTTAAAAGTTTTTTTCTTGATCACCCCGAAATCTCTATAGTTAGGAACAAAGGAATTTCCTTGAATCAGGAAATAATGAATAATTTTGTCAAAACACCCTGACTCAGGCAAAGCAGGGCAAAAATCTAATCATTGTGTGATTTTGATTCTGTTCCGTACAACCATCAGAAAAAAGGTACAGAGTTTTCACTGCTGGGGGAGAAACAGTTTAGGTATTTTGCCAAAATACTGCTGACCTCATTTTCCCCCTTGTGAGCTTCCCCATTCATGGTACAAAAAACATTTCAGACTTGGACATTTTTAAGTTTTTACACCAAAGCAGTTTATCCACAGTTGCCGTAAATAAAACATGTCTTGGATGGGGATTTTTGGGAGAGGCAAATTCTGCATAAAATCAAATGATAAACCATGCTTGTTCAGGGATGTCCTGGAGTTTGCTGTAAAAATTTCTTCACTCTTCATTTGTGAACCTGTAGCTCCGTTTCTGCAGCTAGTTTTATAGAATCTGCTAATGTCTTTATTTTTTATTTCCAGTTCCTCACATTTAATACAATTGTCAACTTGTGATCAACCAAATCATAATCCAAAACTGTTATTGAAATAATAAAGATAAAATTTGTATTTAACGTTTAAATCGGGATTCAGTTTCCTAAACATTGCATCCATCTGCTTTACATCAAGTCGTGTGTCGAGATATTTAATTTGTTTTGTGGCATAATGGGTAAGTTTAGTGGGGAAGGATTCAATGTGCTGGTTAATCATAGAATAAGTTTTGGGACTTATTACATGTTTTTTAGGATTTTTGCCTCTATTATCCCGAGGAAGCACACCTACAAGGAGAAGATTGTTCAAGCGTCGAACTCTATTTTCTGTGATGCCACATAGTGACATAAATGCATGCTTACATATATTAATTCTGTTGCCTGGATTTAAAATAAAATACTTGAATGTCCCAGTATGGGGCTTAGGATTTTTTTTTAATTTTTTTTTTGAGGTTTACGTTGTTAAACGTCACATTTCTCAATAAGTTACTGCAAGAAAATATCTTGTTTGTCTTTCGTTTTAAACAAGTTTATGGTGGTTAAAAAACCAAATCATTCAGCGTCACTGAAATTAGCAGAACATTGTAAACTTCACTTACACTGTAGATCTCTTGCTTGAGCTGGAACTGGCCTAATTTGCATGTTGCAGACCTTTAACTTTTGATGATCTAATGACATTTTGCCAGTAGTTTTCATTAATTTGTTTCCTTTTTATAGGTACACTATAATCACTGTCACTAATATTTCCACACATAATGCACGTTAGATTAACACTTGTGCATTAAATGAAGATAGCTAAGACAGACTAGTTAACTTTTTTATGGGATTTATCTAGGTAAATCCTTAAAATTTCTGCAAATTTTCAGAGAGAACTCCTCCTTTGTCAGGCAGTCTTTCGCTCAATCTCCGTCACGGTCTTCGGTTACAGCAATTTCGCAAAATGTCTTGCCAGATGTTAGGCAGTGAAAACCCCTTGCACTCATTAATGAAGTTCTGGTATTTTCCAATTTCAAGTCCCTCTTTCAATTTTCGCTTCAGGAAGTTGGATTGATGTCCAATGACAGTCAAAGAGTCCCAGTCCATGCGGTGTCCGGTTTCTCTAACGTGTCTGTCTAATCCTGTCTTGTTTGAACAATTTTTTATTGCTGCCTTGTGATCCGCGATGCGAGTTTCCAGCCTATGACCTGTTTCTCCTATGTAGTATTTTCCACAGCTGCAGGTTACTTTATAAATGACTCCTTGCATTTTTAACAAGTTTTTTTTTCTTTTTGAATCAAACTATGGCTATATTTTTTAAGCTTGTTGTCTAAACTGGGAGCTAATCTAATATCATATTTACTGCTTATTCTCTTTAAAGATTCAAACAAACCTTTTTGATACACAATTTTTCTTGTGAACCACCTGAACTCCTGCTTGCTTGTATATTTTTTTTAATATCTTGTTTGAGTAATTTATCTATTTCCTTTTTTGGGTAGTTATTTTCTGTTAGCATTACTTCCAAATCATCCATGTGGGCTTTTTTCATATCTTCTGAGGAGACCAAATTATTTATTTTTTCTAAAAACTGGTTTGCAACATTTTTCATTGAATATGGATGAGAGGAGTTAAAATCTAGTATCTTGTTTGCATCCAAAGGTTTTTGTAAATTTTTGTGAGAAACTTATCTTCCTGGACATAGATGGTCAAATCCAAGAAGCTTAATTTTCCTAGTTTGAACCTCCAAAGTGAACTTAAGGGAATCATCTAATTCATTAAAGCACCTTAGAATTTTTTCTGGAAGATTTTCATCCTCGCTATCTAAAATGAATAAGATATCATCCATATATCTGTCATAAAGACAAAAGTATGAGGGCTGAACCAGTACATTTTCTTCCAGCTTTCCTACATAGTAATTAGCCAACAGTGGGAAGAGTTGGAAGCCCATTGCTAGTCCAGACATTTGGAGGAAATCTCTTCTCTCAAATCGAAAGACTTTGTTTTTTAAGGAGAAAATCAGCATTTCAAAAATCCCCACTAGTAAATTCTTTGCTTGATTATGAAAAACAATTTTATCTGCCAGGTCATCTGCTACAAATTCTATGAGCTGATCTAAATTAATGCTAGTGTACATAGATACTATGTCAAGGCTACCAATAATAGGAGAATCTAGGGTTGGAAGCTGCTGTAATTTACACTTTAGGATTAGAGTTTTTTTATAATGGAAAGAGGTTCTTCTAATAACTCTTGAAGGTGTGACTTAAGAAAATAGTTCCAATTTGAAAGTATTGAGCATTTTGAATCTATAATTGGATGGTGTACATCATCATCATCATCATTGCCAACCATTATCAATCCACTGCTGGACGAAGGTCTCCCCAAGTTTCCTCCACAACGGTCTGTCTTGTGCCAGTCTCCTCCATGTCACTCCCGCATATTTACGAATTTCATCCACCCATCTCCCATGTGGTCATAGATATACCATAGTATCTATGTACACTAGCATTAATTTAGATCAGCTTATTTTGCAAAATCGCTGTAACCGTCAAGGTTAACCGTAACCGAAGACTGTGACTAAGATTGAACGAAAGACTGCCTGACGAAGGAGAGGAGTTCTCTCTGAAAATTTGCAGAAATTTTAAGAATTTACCTAGATAAATCCTATAAAAAAGTTACTAGTCTGAATATAAATAATCTAGGAAGCCACACAACAAAGATGAGTTTGATATACAGCTAAGACAGTGCCATCTTAACACCTTAGGGAGGCCCTGTGCCGTCATATTTTTCAGGGCCGCTGATCTTATATATACAGAAGCAGTGGCGGTTCTAGTCCGAGGCAGGGAGGCCTATATAACCGTTTTTTTTTGGGGAAATTAGATATTAATTTTGATTAATTACGAGAACATGCAGGAATTGTGACCCCCCCCATTTCTTTGTCTAAAACCACCACTGTAACAGAACATATACAACACATGGTATTATTACAGTATGTGGTTATTCTTTTTGTTCACATATGGCATTATTACATTATTTACAATATTTACAAGTCATTTGTGGACAACACAAATGACTGTTTAAAAGGAAAAAATGTGATTTGTGTAAGGCCCTCGAGGCTCAAGCCTCACCTACACTCAGGATCAGGAGGGTAATCGTATGTATATATGTACAACATATGGGAATTATTATATACACCACCATTACCATGTTATCCCTATGAGAAGAAACATTCAATATCCAGTAACTTTTTAAATACCACTTGAATGAAAAATGGAACATGACACAAATTGTAGAACTGCATGAAGTGTAGGAAATGTATTCACATTTTGTTGCTTAGCAAATTTCAAGAAAATGGGTGCTGAAAGATATAATGTTTCTTCCCCATTCTACAAATTATTCAATGAAAATTAAATTAAAACAGAAGAAAGAAATAAACCAACCAGTGCCTTTTCCAGACAATATGACATACTGGGCAGAAATGCCGATGTGGGACCCCCATCATTGTTATTTGTTTAAACAGCAACGATTGAAAGAATTTATGTATAAGTAGCCCAGGTGGGCAAACCCCAGCGACAAACATACGTGCACTTCTTCATGTGGACAACACAAATGCCTGAATTAAAAGGAAAAAATGTGATTTGTGCATGGCCCTCGAGGCTCAAGCCTCACCCACACTCAGGATAGGGAAGGTGGTCGGCTTTCTTTGTTTCTTATTTTGTCACAAAAGATCCACCCTAACACCTAACTTTCCTCCTGTTTCCTCGGAATATCGAAGCTACGAGGACGGTTTTAAAAAGGGGGGGCAAAAGAACTTCCAACTTTCTGTATTGGTATTTCTTCTTTTCTTTAAATAAAAAAAAACCTGCTGGTGAGTGGTCAAAGTGTTAGACTTTTTGTAAACCCATAAGACTCTTGTGGCATTGGGAGCCCCAGTTCAGGTGGGGGCTCTGGGCATCGGCATCGTTGGCCCACCCCTTAAGACAGCCATGAGCTAAGATGGTACAATATGGATTATCAGGATTATCTGGCATGATTTCATGTGAACTAGCAAGGTGCAGAGACGGTGCCATTTACCTTTGGGCACAACAACCACATAAGTCAGTGACATAGGTGCAAGTTTTCCGTCTAGAGGACAGAATTCTGTCTTTTGAAAATATCCAAAGACAGAAGCGGAACGGAAGAAAATATCAGTAAAAATAAAATTTCCAAATATGTATTTTTCTTTTTCCCTTTCTATCCATACGCTCTACTCCGGAAAGTAAGTACGCCATCGGCAACCACGCTCGTACCGTAGTACCTCGTTTATCATAAACTCGAAGTAGCAGCGGCGCCTGATGCATTCTGGGTAGGAGGGGCATTCTGGTCGAAGAGGAATCGAGGAGCAGCTCCATTGGAGGTTCTTCCCCGATCCTCGCCTACGTCATAACCCCCAACCCAACCTCGCCCGTCCCTGGCTTTCTCTTCGCTACGTGTACGTCGCACACCATAACCGGGTTACCCATCGAGCTTGTGTTAGGTGGAGACACCACTGGCTCTGCCGCCATAGGTCACAACTAATCTTTGGAGTGAGTCGTACCAGTTGATCTTGCCGTATTTGACGCGTGTATGCGTACGCATTTCAATATTAATTTACATATGCAAAATTAACCAAGTATTGGTAAATTTGTGATTCCTTTTTTTCAACATGCAATCAGCTATCGAATTCTTAGATTCGAAAAATACGTCTGCTTTGAACGATAGCAGTGTTAAAAATAAGTGGCGATGGGAATAGTTAGATGAGACTGATTCCCATGACGTCAAATTTGGTTCTTGGTGCCAGAAAATTAAGGAACCAGGATTTTGCTTTTGTGTTTTCTGCAGCAGAAAGTTAAACTATGGAAGCAATGGTAAAAGAATGCTGTTCAGACACAGTAAGGATGCTGATCATCAAAAGTGTGTACGAGCACAGCAGCATACACAAACATTGCCTGGAGTCGCTCCTGTTCAGGCCAAAGCATCAATATCTGACAGAATTGCACATCAGAAAGCGGTTCTGACTGCAATTTTATGCGAAAGCATGCTGCCATTCAATTTGGCACCACAGTTAGTTGAGCTATCTAAGCATCTTGCAGGTGATAAGTTAGCACTTTCTAAATTGAAAATGTCCAGGACAACTGCAACCTACATCAATACACATGGTACTACGAAGTGCATGAGAAAGGAGTTAGTCCAACAGTTGAAGGGAATTTTTTCTCCTTGAACATAGATGAAGCTATGAATAATGCAATGGACAAGATCATCAATGTGATGATATGATTCTGTGATGAAGAGCAAAAGAAAACAGTCTCAGATCTTCTTGGATCAAAAAAAGAAAATGTTGCCACGGCTGTCAACATTTTCCAAAAGGTGAAGGAACTTCTTTCAGAAAATTATTTAGCCTTCACTCAAGTGATAAGTTGTCTGATGGATAACTGCAACACAATGCGGGGATGTAGGGGTGGAGTAGGGGTGGAGTGGAGACTTTAATGAGACAGGAAAACCCAAATCTTCTGGATATTCACAGAGATGCTGTGCATATAGTGCATAATTCTGCAAAACAATTTTTTCAAAAATTCGATATGTTTATTGAGGGTTTTGCAAGCAATGTTTATTATGCCATTCAAACAGTTATTCTCTGAAGTACAAGTTTTGCTAAATTCAAGTTCAGCGAAGCAAATTTTAAGGCCCACTGAAACACGTTTTCTGCAGATGTTAACCACTTGCGACAGACTCCATGAGTTACGTTGATGCCTTGATTGTGTATTATTATAGCTTTTTGTCAAATGAGGAACAGAAGAGTGGAAGTGTAGATGCACTTTTGAGTAATGTTTGAAAGACTTGAAAAGTATCTGATGATCAGCGCCGCCGCATACATGTAATTCAGTCCCATCTTGCAAAACAAAAACAGACAGAAGCTGATAAAGTACGAAAAGAGAGAATTTGCTTTCTCTGATCCACCTTCAGGAAAAATTCTCGTTGTTCCTGAACTTTTACAGAGGTATATTGTCCAAGTTCCATTCATTCATAAAAATGTTTTAATGTGAGGCACCTATGATGCACCAAATCCACTGTGAAAT
Source organism: Macrothele yani (assembly GCA_039090855.1). Lineage (NCBI taxonomy): Eukaryota > Metazoa > Arthropoda > Arachnida > Araneae > Macrothelidae > Macrothele > Macrothele yani. Next base: position 9,153,303 of record CM077025.1, on the reverse strand, counting down.
GTTTGTCCTGTGCAAGGAAGTTTTGTCATCATTAAAGCCCGGAAGTTGAGGCAAAATGCCTTAAAATGCTTTTTTTGCCTTTTCAGCTCATATTTGAAGAAAATGCCTTTTTATGTTTTTAATGCCTTTTGTTGCCTATACTCAACAAATGCACTATTAAAAAATGATTTCTTCTTAAGAATGCGATAAAATCAAAGTTTTGATAACAATCTAGCATGCAGTACGTAGTGTTTCAGGGAAAACACGTAATTTTTTTAAAGTTATTCATTTCTTTTAAAAACTCTTTTTTAAGGTATAGGTGTACAAACCATAAGGTAGGTGGCATTTTCTCTAAAACGAAATCACAGTCGGCAGACATCTGAAAGTAAACAAGAGTACAGTCGGTACATTCAAAACGAGGTGCTGCAATTTAAGCAGCAATGGCAGACGCATGCGCAGAGTCTGCGATGATCGGCATCTCATTTTATGTTTTGCTCTCCCTAGAATCTTAGATGATAGTTTCTGCGCATGGCGGAAGTAGCCGAATCCAGTCAGATAACATTGTAACCAATCAAGCTAGAAAGCCAAGAATGCACGTACACACATAAGACCTTGAACGTAAGTGCAAAACAAGGGAGGAAGATTCTGTTAGTTCGCTACCCCTAATAGATCTCGCCTTGCGTCCAAGTGAAACAATAATGCTGAAAACTGCTTCTTCAACCAGTGCTGAATTAAGTCGGTATGCTCAAGAGTATGGAAGTGATATCTTGTCCACTAATGGATTGGTGTTGTTTTGTAAAATATGCGATACGAAACTGAATTACGAAAAGAAATTCTTCATTTCACAACATTTAGCAACAGTTAAACATAAAGCTGCTGTTATTCGGGAGATTGGTGAAAAAAAGACCAGTTTGATTTCGTCATTCGCTTCTACTTCGAGCAAGCAGTCATGGTTTGCAAGTGATTTGTGCCATGCTTTTATAGATGCTGGAATACCTTTGTGGAAGCTGGAAAATAATTCACTGAATAATTTTTTGGAGAAATGTACAAAAGAAAATATTCCGTGCGAGGCAACTTTGCGGAAAACATACTTAGATTCCTGCTATGTCGGTATAATGAAAGAAATACGAGAAGATGTTGGGGATAAAAATATCTGGATCAGTATCGATGAGACAAGACTCCACAGGAAGGTATGTGGCAAATGTTATAGGTACAATGGAACCTGCTCAGCCCTCAACTATCTACTTACTTACATCAGAGCAACTTCCAAAAACAAATAGTAGCACGATTTCTCAGCTTTTTGCCTCTTCATTAGCTCTTCTTTGGCCTGGCGGAATAAAGTATGGAAATGTACTATTGTTTTTAACAGACGCAGCTCCTTATATGAAAAAGGCTGCCCACAGCCTGAAAGTTCTCTTTCCAAAAATGCTTTATTTAACGTGTTTGGTTCATGCTTTCCACAGAGTAGCAGAGGAAGTACGTGGGTTATTTCCGGATATTGATGCGTTAGTGAGTAATGTGAAGAAAATTTTCCTTAAAGCTCCTCATAGAGTTCACTTATTCAAAGAGATAGAACCAAACCTTGCTTTACCGCCTAAACCGATTTTGACAAGATGGGGAACATGGATATTACGCAAATAATTTGAACAAGATTGCTGAAATTGTTAACAGTTTTCAAGAGGATGAATCCTGCGCAATATGCAATGCTCAACAGATACTTGCTAAAGATTCCATTCGTAACGATTGAACTTTTGTTCAAGCACACTTTTCACAGTTGCCCGATATGATTACTTTGCTGGAAAAAAGGAACTAAAAGTTAGTGAATGCCTTGAAAATATTAAATGATGTAGTTAGTACAATTAAATGTGTTCCCGGGAGAAAGAGTCAAATCGTGAGTCAACGAGTTCTTTCAGCAAATAATGACTTGGAGAAAATCAAGTCATCGCTGAAATACTCCAAGGTGAAGTTCATCTTCTATTGGAATGGATCCTACAACTGCCTCATGTTTCAAATACGCTCCCATTACCTCCGTAGAAGTTGAAAGATAATTTTCGCTTCTAAAACATATCCTAAGTGACAGAAGGCAGAGTTTCATGTTCAAACATTTAAAAAAACACCTAGTATTTATGTGTAACCGCAAAAATAAGTAAGTGATAATCTGATAAATGATTTTGCCAGATCAGCTTAACACCTGTGTATGATTCAAAAATTTTCAACCACTTCTATAAATGCCTATTTTTGATGCCTATTTTGACGCTTTATTTCGCTTATTTGCCTGCCTATTTTTAGCATTTTTGCTGCCTCAACTTCCGGGCTTTAGTCATTATTCATCAAAGTTGAATTTATCCCAGAGAGCAATGTGATTGAACTTCTGAGTGTTGATGTCAAAAATACAGAAATACAACTTGTTGATAAATTTTTGAGTGTTGGAAAGTTTGCTTACTCAGAAGCACAAGAGTTGCGAAAGAAAAAGCTAATTGGATCTCTGCATTTTATAAAAATTTAAGACATGTGTATCAAAATAATGCAATATATATGATTAGTGTTCTCCCTAGAGCCTTTTTATTGGGTGGCCCACCCAGCTAATTTTGTCGGCCGCCCAGCTAAATTTTCTTTAATGAATGTTTTCACAATACACATAATAGTAAGAGGAAAACTTATTCCCACATGCACCATAAATATTGATGAAAACTGGCTAAAATCTGTGAATATAACTTTTTTAATCATTTATGTGCAATTTTCTATTGTTTTTATCATGTGTTACATTAATGCATACCACACCCTAAAGATGTTTAATAAGTATAATAATGTTAAGCAAAACATCCTTTTATTTCCTTGATTGTGGAAGGGGTCATTAAAAGTACCATCCAGCTATAATCTTTTGCCACCCAGCTGTAATAATAAAAATCTAGGGAGAACACTAATGATGTACTGCATCCAAAGCAGCGGAGATGCAACACAACTTTATCAGCATTTGACAAATTAAGCGAATGTTTGCCTCAAGTAATTAATGATTCAGATAGGAGCTTTCTTTTAGAAGAGATTCGAAGTTATTCACTTCTAAAAGAAAGCTTCTATCTGAATCATTAATTAAAGCCCACCACACAGATGTGTAGTGCAATTCATTCCGCCTATGCCTCTTACAAGGAATTCCTATCAACAAAAGGAAATAAAGTCTCAAATATTCCTTAATATGAAATTACTAGGAAAACAACAGATGTTCCCACTTGCTTAACAAAGCAGTTGTGTCCTAGTAATTCCATTGCCAAGCATATTGCTTCAAAAGAAAGTGCATCAGCTACTCTTCCTCTTGCACTTGCCAAACCTATTGATTCAAAAACAGGTGCATCAACTACTCCTGTCCAGCATACAAGAAAATGACCTGCACCACTAGGTACTGCTGAGAACTTGCCTGTTAAAAAATCCAAGTGTGCCACAATAACAAGTATTTTTTTAAAGAAATAATTCACCCATGAAAATTTGTGATGGTTACTATAAAACTGTGATCATGGTGAAGTGAATTAATGAAACGAGCTCTCTGTGTACACAACTACAGTTGGACATGCATAATCTTGATTATAATTTTTTTTATCCTTATGCAATTTTACAATTTAAATTACTCTTTTAAAAGTGTGCAACACTTATTTGATTCAACAGAATTTACTAAAGATTATTTGAAACATCTTCCATGGTATATTATGTATTAATTATTACAATTTCAATAATTTGGTTAACATATTTCTATTATGGGCTTAAAATGCTATATAAGCAGAAAATATGTGGATTGGATTTGAATATTATGCAAGGTCTTTTTTTTTTTTTTTTTTTTTGCAAGATAAGGAATTTTGAAGATTTGTACATAATAATCAAATTTAACTTTCCGATTACAATTTGCATGGACATCAAATTTTGTTTACATGTACTGTATATGCATTAATGTTTGGTAGTTTTATGCACTTTTGATTTAATATTGAATTTTAACCACATATAATATTTAATGTATATTGTGTTTATGTCTGAGTGCGCATGGGGGGGGGGTATTCAAAATATTTTCAGTCTTGCCACATCTCACAACTTGCACCCATGGTCAGTGACTCATGTGGTTTCTGCACCCAACGCTTTGTTTCACGACCCAATATATACTACATGAAGCCACGGAATCATGTGGTTTCTTCACACCTTACGTGTCGATCCTAAACATTTCTGCAATTAAGTTATTTTCAAAAAATACAGTGGTTCTCAAACTTTTGACCCACTACTATATTACTAAGAGCCTTATTTTATTTACTACATTACTAAGAGCCTTATTTTATTTACTACATTACTAAGAGCCTTATTTTATTTACTACATTACTAAGAGCCTTATTTTGAACATATTTGGTTTGTACAACAGTACAGTCAGAATACCTTAAGTAGTGTAAGAAATGGAAACACAGACACCAGATAAATTAACACCATTGGACGGTGAATATGATGGTTACATTTTGTAAACCAAATGTGCCATTGCGTTTTATGAATCTTGACTCAATGATTGTGAAGTTTTACCACAGCTCTTGTTGCCTGTTAACAGGAACTGTACGCAATTATTTTAAGGCTGTTAAAACTTGTGGCTAGCTCCAGTCTCAGTGGCAAAGAAGCAATTCTTTTCAATAACAAAGAAGGTTAAACTCATTTAAAGGGACAAAAGTGAGCAGCAATGATTGAATATTTCAGCTCTTTGTTCAATGCATTCTGATGTTCCTACAAGTCTTAGGTGTAATGCTTCTCTGTCCAAGTTGTCTTCCTTTTGCTTTCCAATAAAATGCTTTTAAAGGGATGAAAAGTTACTAAATAATAATTACAGAATAAAACATGACATGTGTACATGTCATAAAAGGTACAGTAAATTGATGAAACTTCAGTTACTTTTGGTTATGTTCAATTAAAATGTAAACATACACACATTTTAACTGAACTACATGTATACTAAAAATGTTTTTCGTTAAACTTAAAGTAATATATACACACGTTTTAATCAAATTTAAATTACACACATATTTTTAACTGAATTTAAATTAAGTATATACAGTCTCTTAATGGAACTGAAATTATACCATTATTGTTAACCATTATCAATCCACTGCTGTTTCTTAGACCCCTTCCAAAATGAAAACCAATCTACGTCACTGGTTGCATCATGTAATAGCACTGAGTATGACAATGTGCATAAGGGCAGGATTCCTGAAAGAGCACATGTGAATGCTGCAATTTCATAGCTGGGGATGCATTGTGGGTAGATATTTGTATACTTACTACATATTTAATTAATTTTGCTTCTTTGAGGTGAGGATATAAAAGTATGACACTTGGCATTATTTTCAAGCTCCATTTAGGGAGTGCCTGTTGATAGCATAGTACACAGAATAAGAGTGCATTAGTGTGCTGTACTAGTATATTGCTTGTCAATGCTATCAGCCAAACTGTTGGAAGAACCGGCTATTGTGTCCAGGGCCAGATTAAAACCTTAGTGGGCTCCTAGCTAAGACATCTGAATGGGCCCCCAAAAAACTTATGACAGGGAATTATTATGAAGTCTGTTAAAGCATGAAACTGTAACTACTAAATGATCTGTAAAGTTTTCATAATAAATCACTGTATTTTTAGTAGTTCTCACATGAGCATGAGTTAAAAGTTAAAGATTCCTAGATTGTGTCTTGGATTTTCTGATGATTTAGCATTGTGTACTTTTCTCAGTGCATCATTTTTTTCTTTATGCAATGAGAAGCCACAGGTGACTCTGATCATTAACAGTTCCAAGTGCAAACTGGAAGGTGTGGCCGACCTTGCTGACCTTGCTGTCAGTACACAGCAACTTGAAACCTTTATCCTTGGTGAGTCACTGGCTTGAAATCTGTTCGTCTTCCAGCCTCTGTTTCTGACCAAGTGGAAATCACACGTGACAAAATGAAAACTATTTTATGAACTTCTCTCTTTCTCTCTGCCTATCTATCTATCTATCTTACTTGCCCGGGAATGACTCCTGGGCCCTTGGTCATGGTGGCCCCAAGGCTATAGACCCTACCTTAGTCCGACCCTGATTGTGTTTTACCTACCTACAGTCGGTGAATATTATGTTGGTTACATTTAGTAAACCAAATGTGTCATTGCATTTTATGAATCTTGACTCTAATGATTGTGAAGTTTTCTGGTGAAATTTCTGCACAAGCACTGACGTTATCCCTAAAACATATTTAGCAGCACCAACAGTTCTTCAAAAAATACATATGACATAAAAAAAAAAGGTTTTTCATTTTATTTGTGTATTAATTTTGAAACATGAAAATTAGAAAAAATCAAGGTGTTTTTTAGTATGATGCAATTAGGTTTAACAATGCACCATCCTTCTGCTACAAGAATTGTATTACATACAATTTACAACAAATAGCTCAGCAACCTAGTAACTATCATGCAAATGTATAACATTAACAATGCAAGAAAATGGCAAGGTTTGTGTGGGGTTTGATGACCACCATAAGAAATTTGATAGGTTATAAGCAGTTGCCCATCCCTAATTTAGGGCTACTGTTTCCAGGGAAGAGAGTGAGCTAATACTGTAAGACAAACACAACATCCATGACTCCCCATGAACCAGGGTTTAAAATTGGCAGCCAGTGCTTGGAACACTGTACCAGCCGGCAAGGTTTTCTTATAAATTCTTAATTCTTTGAGAGTATGTTTCACCAAGCAGAAGTGCATTTCAATCATTAAGACAATTTTTTACCAGATATGGTGCAGATGCAAAATGGAGTCAAAGATAAGTACCTTACTTCAAACAACATTCCCCATGGTAATGGCTTTTAAAAAAACTGATGAAAAAACTCAATTTATAAAATAAATATCCTTTTCCACATAGGCATTAAAAATTATTGAAGTGCCCGTTTATGTATTATATTTACTTTCATAGTTGAACACGTTAAAAGCCAGTCAGATTTGTTTTTAAGTATATCCACTTCATTCATATGCCACTATTTGATGTTTTTAAGCTTTAGTTGAACCTCTAATCCAACTACGAATTTCCTAAAAATGTAACCCGTAGTGTGATATGTCGCTGTTTAATTACACAAAGTGTGTTTATGATGTTTTCGTGACATTTAAAAGGCAAAGTGTTTCACTGTGTTCAGAAATGCAATAGTTGTTTCGTAAAGCCACAGTATATGGCAATTTTTGTTTCAGGGGCTGCCTCATGGTGCCAAGAATCACAGAATCAATCTGATTCGAAAAGAAAAAAACAAAGCCACAGCTGAGGTGGACAATTCAGTCCTACCTGCCAAAATAATAGCTGTTATGACTACACTGTAAGATCATAAGAACACTGCCATCACCAATAAAACCAATGTTTTTACTGACACATCAAAAATTTTGACTGACCTTGGATACACGCTGCATTTCAGTTGCATATGAATACTCAGTCACTAGTTAGTAGTTACTCAGTCCCGATGTTTTTCACCGATTTGTAAATGAGTCAAAAAAAAAATTTTTTTTTGCTTCGATCACTTCTTAATAGAATGTGAATTCTGAATTTTCATAACTGCTGCATTGCGCGTTTTGATCTTCAGGTTTTTTTGCAACTTTCGTTTTAAATTCAAAAGTGTTTCTTATGTTTTTCGGCTTTGCTCTTTAGTAACTAATATCAACTTACTATTTAGCAGCTAATGCACAAATTCTAGTTGAAATGTTTTATTATTATTTTTTTTTTTTCATTTAGCTCTTATTTTTAATTTTTACTTTAGTGTGTTTTGGCTGTTGTTTTTTTGGAGTGTAGTTTATACTAGAGTTTTGGAAATTTCTTGGACTGCTTATTTCTCAAAAGTTTTATGAGAAAATGCAGAGTTTTTGCTGGTCCTTGATAAAGCCAAGACTCAGTATTCTCGACACTTTCTACATTCAGTTGTTTTAATTTTTTCTCTTTTTACTCACACCGGTAAATACATAACTTTTTCTATGTTGTACTTGGTATGAGTCAAAAAAAAACCCCTTTTTTTGCTTCGGTCTCTTAATAGAATGTGAATTCTGAATTTTCATAACTGCTGCATTGCGCGTTTTCATCTTCAGGTTTTTTTGCAACTTTCGTTTTAAATTCAAAAGTTTTTCTTATGTTTTTCGGCTTTGCTCTTTAGTATCATCATCATCATCATTGTCAACCATTATCAATCCACTGCTGGACGAAGGTCTCCCCAAGTTTCCTCCACAACGGTCTGTCTTGTGCCAGTCTCCTCCATGTCACCCCTGCATACTTTCGAATTTCATCCACCCATCTCCCATGTGGTCTTCTTCTGGGTCTTTTCCTATCCCTTGGAATCCAATCTAAAATTTCGGCTGTCCATCGATGATCTGTCCTTCTGGCAGTATGTCCAGCCCATTGCCATTTCAGGGATTTAACTCTGATCATGATGTCTTCCACTCTTGTCATTTTTCGGATCCACGAGTTCCTCTTCTTATCTCTCTTGGTTACACCAAGTATGCACCTCTCCATGCTTCTTTGAGTTGCCTGCAGCCTTTGTATGTCTCTTTTAGTTAAGGTCCACGTCTCTGCACCATACGTAAGCACTGGAAGGATGCATTGATCAAACACTTTTCTTTTAAGACATAATGGCATATTGCTCTTGAAAATTATGCTGTTTCTTCCAAAAGCTCTCCAGGCAAGTTTTGTACGCCGATTAATTTCTTCATCAATTCGACCCTCACTTGATATCTGCTGTCCAAGATAAACGTACGTGTCTGTTATCTCCAGCTTTTCTCCATCAATCGATAAATCTTCATTTCTTGTAAAAGCATTGAACATCACTTTTGTCTTCTGAAAGTTCATTTTTAATCCCACTTCTTTACTCTTGTCAGCAAGTTCCTGGATCATACTCTGCAGCTCTGATGGGGTAGTTGCAAAAATGACTACGTCATCAGCAAAACGAAGGTGGGTTAGATAATCTCCATTAATCTTTATCCCCTTGTTTTCCCAGCTCAGCGACTGAAAAACACCCTCCAATGTGGCATTAAAGAGCTTCGGAGATATGGTGTCACCTTGTCTCACTCCCTTTCCAATTTTTACGTGTGTTGTATTTTCAAACAGCCTAATCTTTGCACTTGCATTTTCATAGATGTTATTAATAATATTAATGTATGCATCTTCAATACCGCAGGTTTTCAGAGCCATTGTAACTGCTGATGGTTTCACCGAATCAAAGGCTTTTTCATAATCGATAAAAGCCATGCACAATGGAAGTTCATATTCCCTCGCTCTTTCAATTAGTTCTCTCAGCACGTGGATATGATCTATTGTGCTGTAGCCACTCCTGAATCCAGCTTGTTCTCTTGGTTGAGCCATGTCTAGTGTTACCTTCAAGCGGTGTGATAGAACTTTAGTGAAGATTTTATAAACTACTGATAGGAGGCTGATAGGTCTGTAGTTTCCAAGATCCTCAATGTCACCTTTCTTATGTAGCAGGATCATTGTAGCGGTGTTCCAATCCTCAGGAATCTTTCCTTCATTAAGGCATCGAGTGAAAATTTGGGCGAGTACTGTTTCGATTTCTCCACTTGCTTCTTGTATGATGTCTACAGTAATTCCATCTTCTCCTGGAGCTTTTCCCCGCTTCATGTTCTTGATTGCATGTGCAACTTCTGCTGGAAGGACTGGAGGAACTCTGGTACTGGTATCTTTCATGATGTCTGGAGTGCATGTATCATCCCTTTCATATAATTTGGAGTAGAAATCTTTCACTCTTGTCAAAATTTCGCCTCTATTTCTTGTTACAGAACCATCTTCTTTTCTCAGTGCCATAATCTGTTTTCTTCCCTTACTGAGATGTCCCTTTGCTATCTTTAGGCTTTGGTTGTTTTCAATTGCTTTCCTCACTAGTTCACAGTTGAATTTTCTTACGTCTTCAGTGATACTTTTCCTTACGGTCTTGCATAGCTCTATATATTCCACTTTGGAAGTCACATCTTCTTTAGTTGTCTTCATCTCTCTTCTTTTTTGCATCTCTCTTCTTTTTTGCTCTTTAGTATATATATATATATATATGGGATGGCAAGGTCAGGTGATGCGTAACATCACAGCCTCTCCTTGACAAATGTCAACCCCGCCTTCTCGTGGTGCATCCTGTTCCCACTAAAGGGGCTCTGACGACCGCCAATAGCGGTATAACTATACCATCGGGATCAGAGGAACTATCATCCTGTTCCCACTAAAGGGGCTCTGACGACCGCCAATAGCGGTATAACTATACCATCGGGATCAGAGGAAATGCTATCCCACACTCACCAACCCGCTTGGCCAGAGTGGTGAGTTATAACCAAACACCTCCAAAATGACTCTACAACGTAAATCTTGGCCCTCGGTCTCCGGCAGCTGGAATGTACCTGGACAAGGCAGCGGCCAGTGCGACATGAAGGCAGAGGGTGCTAAGAATCCCCGGAGGACCGGACTAGGCTGCCATTTGATGCGGACCTTGGCTACGTATAATGGACGCTCCCTATCTTCTGATTCAAGGCTTCTTGAATTGGAAGAGGAACTACAAAGGATCAAGTGGGACATCGTCGGGCTAAGTGAGGTAAGGAGAAAAGGAGAAGATCTCATTGAACTGAAAAGTGGACATCTATTATCATGGGACAGATACTGGCAGAACTAGTGGTGTTAGATTTATAATAAACAAGAAACTGAAGGATAAAGTGGTAGAAGTTGAAAGTTCCTCTGACAGAGCTGCACGACTCGTTATCCAACTCTCGAGAAGATACAAGGCTCAGATTATTCAAACTTATGCACCCACCACAAATCATCCTGAAGAAGAAATTGAAGAATTTTATGAGGAAATTCGTCATCTAAATAATAAAGGTAAGCAGCACTTGAAGATAATTATGGGAGATTTCAATGCAAAAATAGGGCACCGGCAACAGAATGAAACTTCAGTAGATAAATTCGGTCACGGCAACAGAAACCAGCGTGGAAATACTCTCGTTGAGTTTGCAGAGGCAGAAGGATTCTTCATCTTGAACTCCTTTTTCAAGAAAAAGCCACACAGGAAATGGACATGGAGACATCCAAATGGGACGACAAGTGAAATTGATTTTATTATGTGTAACAAAAAAATCGTCATAGAAGACTGCAGTGTGCTGAACAAGTTCAACACAGGTAGTGACCATAGATTGGTGAGATGTAAGATGCACCTCAACACTAAACTGGAACGTGGCAAGCTCATAAGACAAAGAAAATGTATTGACATAACCAACCTTAAAAAACACCATAATACTTTCAAGTTGGAACTGAAGAACAGATTCTCTGCTTTAGAAGGCCTAACATCAGAAGAAGTGGATATTTCTGAAGTTAACAGAAAAGTAACCAAAGCTCTTATGGAAACAGCAACAAAATTAGCTGGGTCTAAGAACAAGTTGCATGTGAACAAATTATCAGGAAAAACCAAAATGTTGATGCAAAAAAGAAGAGAGATGAGGACAACTAAAGAAGATGTGACTTCCAAAGTGGAATATATAGAGCTATGCAAGACAGCACGAAAAAGTATCACTGAAGACGTAAGGAAATTCAACTGTGAGCTAGTGAGGAAAGCAATTGAAAACAACCAAAGCCTAAAGATAGCAAAGGGTCATCTCAGTAAGGGAAGAAAACAGATTATGGCTCTGAGAAAAGAAGATGGTTCTATAACAAGAAATAGAGGCGAAATTTTGACAAGAGTGAAAGATTTATACTCCAAATTATATGAAACGGATGATACATGTACTCCAGACATCATGAAAGGTACCAGAGTTCTTCCAGTCCTCCCAGCAGAAGTTGCTCATGCAATCAAGAACATGAAGCAGGGGAAAGCTCCAGGAGAAGATGGAATTACTGTAGACATCATACAAGAAGCAAGTGGAGAAATTGAAACAGTACTCGCCCAAATTTTCACTCGATGCCTTAATGAAGAGAAGATTCCTGAGGATTGGAACAATGCTACAATGATCCTGCTACATAAAAAAGGTGACATTGAAGATCTCAGGAACTACAGACGACCTATCAGCCTCCTATCAGTGGTTTATAAAATCTTCACCAAAGTTCTTTCACACCTCTTGAGGGTAACACTGGACATGGCTCAACCAAGAGAACAAGCTGGATTCAGGAGTGGCTACAGCACAATAGATCATATCCACATACTGAGAGAACTAATTGAAAGAGCGAGGGAATATGAACTTCCATTGTGCATGGCTTTTATCGATTATGAAAAAGCCTTTGATTCGGTGAAACCATCAGCAGTTACAATGGCTCTGAAATCCTGCGGTATTGAAGATGCATACATTAATATTATTAATAACATCTATGAAAATGCAAGTGCAAAGATTCGGCTGTTTGAAAGTACAATACACATAAAAATTGGAAATGGAGTGAGACAAGGTGACACCATATCTCCGAAGCCCTTTAATGCCACATTGGAAAATGTCTTTCAATCACTGAACTGGGAAAACAAAGGGATAAAGATTAATGGAGATTATCTAACCCACCTTCGTTTTGCTGATAACGTAGTCATTTTTGCAACTACCCCATCAGAGCTGCAGAGTATGATCCAGGAACTTGCTGACAAGAGTAAAGAAGTGGGATTAAAAATGAACTTTCAGAAGACAAAAGTGATGTTCAATGCTTTTACAAGAAATGAAGATTTATCGATTGATGGAGAAAAACTGGAGATAACAGATACGTACGTTTATCTTGGACAGCAGATATCAAGTGAGGGTCACATTGATGAAGAAATTAATCGGCGTACAAAACTTGCCTGGAGAGCTTTTGGAAGAAGCAGCATAATTTTCAAGAGCAATATGCCATTATGTCTTAAAAGAAAAGTGTTTGATCAATGCATCCTTCCAGTGCTTACGTATGGTGCAGAGACGTGGACCTTAACTAAAAGAGACATACAAAGGCTGCAGACAACTCAAAGTAGCATGGAGAGGTGCATGCTTGGTATAACCAGGAGAGATAAGAAGAGGAACTCGTGGATCCGAAAAATGACGAGAGTGGAAGACATCATGATCAGAGTTAAATCCCTGAAATGGCAATGGGCTGGACATACTGCCAGAAGGACAGACCATAGATGGACAGCCGAAATTTTAGATTGGATTCCAAGGGACAGGAAAAGACCCAGAAGAAGACCACATGGGAGTTGGGTGGATAAAATTCGAAAATATGCAGGAGTGACATGGAGGAGACTGGCACAAGACAGACCGTTGTGGAGGAAACTTGGGGAGACCTTCGTCCAGCAGTGGATTGATAATGGTTGATGATGATGATGATATATATATATATATATATATCTGTTTTACTGAACCTAAATCAATGTAATAAGTATTTTAAATCCTCTGTACTAAGTTTGATTGTTAATTTTTTGTAGAAAAACTGAAAAACAAAATATGCATGTATCTATGGTAATAATCCAATTTATGTAGATCTTTTAAAGTACCAGATACCCATGTTTTTGTGTTATTGAAGCTGCTTCAAAAGCCAGCTTACTGTATGTGCTCCAAAATTGCACTTCTCTAGCTCCGAAACAGGTCATAGTTACTCTTATCACTAAGTTCTATATGAATCTGCTCCTCAAAAACTGATGTTGGCATGTACTGAATAGCAAAGGAATGTTTTCTGCTGATTTTCTGTATGTGGAACCATGTCATTAATGCTAACTCATTTCAAAACATATTGTTTTGTTTGCATGTTGCTGTTCAAAACAAGCATCAAAGTGCTACAGTATGAAATTCTTCTGATTCACACCACCACTATGCTACACATAAGCGATACAGTCAAACAAGCTCCTCAATCTTACCTTCTTTGCATGTGCTTGTCTTGACTAACTTTATGTGGTTTTCATTGCATTTCCCTGTTGAAAAGAACTTGTTAACCACTACTTCACAGTCACCGGTCTAAAATTAGACCTCATATTAATAAGCATTATGTGGGAGATATTATTTCTCCTGGGTGCAGTTTTTACATTCTTTCCTCATTTGCCTGCAACCCATGTCAAAGTAGTAGTATAATTTAATTTCCAATAGACATCCATTTGCTATGTTTAAAGTGAAAATTAATGGCCAGCAGATGATGTCAAATTTCAGTTCATTTGAAAATTTGTAACTTATAATAACCCATTTTAGTGACTGAGCTTAATGTTTATTTCTGGCAATAGGGCCATAAACTTCATGAATTCATGGGACTTCACTGGTATTAAAACAACAGTTAGCAATCTTTCAACATTAGTATACTTTGGGGGAGTGGTTTTTTTTAGTGTGATTGTTACATTATTCGATGAACACAGTAACCCTGTCTAACAGCAGTTTAGTATGTTTCAGTTTAGTAGTATTTTGTTATACTTCTCTTAATTTGTTCAGTGTTTTAGTGCTTAAACCAGTGCAAAATTTGTAAAAGACGTTCTGTGCAGCCACAACTTTTCCTGTTTTTAGATCGTGTTCGAGATATTCTTGCTCATGAGATGTGCCATGCTGCAGTTTGGTTGATTGATGGTTGTGATGAAGGACATGGAATTAGATGGAAATATTGGTAATCATATTCCCACTTCTCAATATATAAAAATAATATTTGGAGAAATATATTTTTTGGTTGTTAAATACATGTTTCTTAGTAATACGTAAATATCAATGAGCTGTTATGAGATTTAGAGGTTAGCTTTTCAAAGCAGCATCATCTGCAAAAGTGATGTGACCGAAGGTGTCAAATTTTGCTTACTGTTGATGTATTGAACATTTAGAGCTGTCTTGACATCTGTTACACCCCGTCTCACCTGAGGCCTATTGTACTTCATACTCATTATCTTTTTCTCTTCCAAGTATTCCTGAATCTGGTCTTTCCAGATTTTTCTCCTCTTTACTCTACCTTGCTTTCCTGCCACTTGGGTTGAATAAATTTCATTAGTTAGCACATTATTACTCATTCTTTCAATGTATGAATTTTTGAAACTGTAATAAATTATACATTTCACACATACTGTTATGCATCTTGTGAACTAAATGAAGAAACTCGGTGTCTACCAGGTCACGCAAGTCACCAAAGGTTCATGGAATGAGAAAACGGTAACAGAAATCAAGGAAAGGCCACAGGCTTAGGTTCATAGGTCACAGTCAATTTTTTCGTTGTTGTTGTTCTCTCTCTCTCTCTCTCTCTCTCTCTCTCTCTCTCTCTCTCTCTCTCTCTCTCTCTCACTCTTTGTGCCTTACCTTGTAAAAATCAAATTTCAGCTTTAAGCTAAAAAGAAGTCTTTGCCAATGACGATGACTCCATTTCCTTCCTTCAGACAAGTTTTCAGAAGAATACTCAAGGACAGACAAATCCCATAAAGACACATGGGGCAACTCATACTCGGATATTGGCCCCTGGTAAAACGCCCCCACATCTGGGGGAGCAATCATCACAGCAGATGGACACTGACTCCGACTGAGCGGTCAGTTAAATTGATTTTTGTTTATCTCTTTCACCACACTTCAAATCATCAGTCCAATTGTTCAGTGGAACTGTCGAGGCTTTCGCACAAGACATGACAACGTGAAATATCTGCTTTCGTCATACTCTCCAGTGTGCGTTTGCCTACAGGAGACAAAACTTAAACCATAAGACCTGCTTTCAGTTCAAGGCTACAGTGCATTTCTGAAAGATAGTGTATCAAAAGATATAGCCTGTGCAGGAGTCTCTATTCTTGTCCCTCACAGTGTTCCAGTTTCTCCCGTTGCAGACTCAATAACTTTACAAGCTGTGGCGGTTCGTATCTCCATGTCTGTGCCTCTGTTTTGATCATCTGCAGTCACCCGCTCTTCTTCTGGGTGACTTCAATGCTCATAATCCATTATGGGGTAGTGTCAGTACAAACACACAAGGTCGTAGGATTGAATCTCTTCTGTCCTCAACCTCTTTGTGCCTTTTTAACACCGGTGCTGACACCTACTTCCACAAGCCTACACAAAGTTTCAGTGCGATCGATTAATCTTTGGGTTCACCATCGGTTGTTGCCGATTGGTTGTGGACAGTGTGTAACGACCTCCATGGGAGCGACCACTTCCCAATTCTACTTATAATGTGAGCGTGCCATCTTCTGCCTCCCACCCTCCTTGATGGAGGATGAATCGCATCAAGAGGGAGGTCTTCGCATCGCCCACAGTGATATCTTTTGCCATGGTGACCCAGGAGTCAATTGATGCAGCTGTGACTCATGTTACAACGTGCATCATTCAAGCAGCAGATCACTCTATCCCAAAGACATCAACAACGCTCCCAAGAAGTCCGAAGCCTTGGTGGAACCCTGAATGTGCAGCTGCTAGGAGAGCCCAACGTAAGGCCTGATGTACATTTCGACGTTATCCAACCAATGCTAATCTTGTTGAATAAAAAGTGCAAAATCTTATGCTCGGTTGGTGCGTCGATCAAACAACAGGGAGTTTTGGATGAAGTATGTTTCATCTACTGTATTAATTCACGTGCCAATTCAAACACTGTTTGGGAAAAGATTCGTAAGATCCGGGGTAATAGTTCCCACCAGATTTTAATTCTTGAGAGTAACAGCTGCACGTATGCTGAAGTTGGGGAGATTGTGAATTGTTTGGGTGAAGCATTTGCCTCTGTTTCTAGTTCTCAGGCATATCCCCCTCCTTTCAGAGGATTAAATTCGCTGCGGAATTCCAGAGAATCTCCTCTGCGCCTTTTAATAACACCGAGTATAACTCTCCCTTCAGCATGGTTGAACTACGGGTGGCTCTGCATTGGTCCCGATGGCATCCACTATGGCATGATCCATCATCTCTCGCAGTTATCTCTCGAACCTTTTAGTGCTTTTCTACCGCATTTGGTTGGAGCATGATTTCCTGGACTGTTGGCGAAAAGCTTTTGTTTTACCTTTTCCCAAGCCTGGCAAAGACCACAAGTCTCCCTCTAGTTATTGTCCAATTGCCTTCACTATCTGTCTGTGTGACGTCCTTGAATGGATGGTTAATTTCCGGTTAATTTATATTTTAGAAGAGCATCAAATTCTGTCATCATCACAAAGCAGCTTTCGCCAACATTTCTCAGCTCCTGATCATCTCCTGCACCTTGAGACATCTGTTCGTGAGGCGTTCGTACGTAGACAGCACCTGGTGCCTGTATTTTTTGACATCGAGAAAGCTTACGATTGAGCGTGACTTCACAGTATCCTCCGTGACCTCCAGGAGAGTGGGTTGCGGGGAAACCTCCCAACCTTCATTGCCAATTTTCTTTGTAACCGTGTGTTCCAGGTGCGCCTGGGTAAGACACTTTCTGCTTTTTTCCATCAAGAACAAAGTGTTCCTTAAGGCTGCATTCTATTGGTGACTGTTCATCCTCCGCATTAACTGTCTGTTTAAAAATCTTCTGCAGTTTTGGCTACCGTATATGTTGACGACCTTCAGATCTTCTGCTCATCATCAAGCATGCATCTCATTGAAAGGCAGCTGCAGTCAGCAATTAACTAGATTGTTACAGCGGCTAACAACAATTGTTTCTTTCTTTCTCGTGACAAGACAGCGTGTGTCCATTTCTGCCGGAGGCATGGCCTCCATCCTGATACAGAACTCTATTTGGACCGTGCAGCCGTACCAGTTTTGTTAGAAACCAAGTTCCTTTGTTTGACCGTTAACCGTGCGCTGCCCTATCGCTCGCACGTTGGACGGCTAAAGACTTTCTGTCTTAGAGCTTTGTCAATCCTTAAGGACAGGACTCCCTTATTATGTATTTACCATTCTCTCATTATTGCTGTATATTGTATGGCTCTGCGCGTCCTTACATTCTCCGGCCATTGGATACCATCCACCATCAAGCACTGCATTTTTGTACAGGACCATTTTGCATGTCACCCATTCCCAACCTTTACGCCGACTTGAATGAACCATCGGTACATTTATGCTGTCTGCAGCTCTCTCTTCAATTTTACTTGAAACTCCAATCTCTCCCAGACTATCCTCTATACGATCCTGTTTTTCATCCCCAGCATGCTCGTTTATTTGAGAACCGGCCCTCATGCATTCTAACCTTCGGTCTTCGTATGGCGGCCATAGCTCATGATGCAGGGCTCGACTTGTCCCTTGTTGGAGAGACCAGGGGCTTTGAGGATCCTCCATGGCACCCTCTTGGTGTCATGGTTGATACCAGCTTTACATCTTTTGATAAGTCCTCAACCCCATCGTCAGTGTACCAGCAGCTCTTCACTGAGCACTGTTACTTCAGTGCAGACTTTATTCCTGTTTTCACCAACAGATCTAAGACAACTGGTGTTGCGGTATCCTCCGCCATTTGCATTGATGACGTTTCTGTTGCCCACATTCCTACAGAGGCCACTGTGTTTTCAGCGGAGATGCATGCTGTATAATTTGCACTTGTTCACGTACAATCGAGCTCTCATCAGCGTAGTATTGTGTACACCAATTTGTTGAGTGTTGTGCAATCTATGTCATCTTTGGATTTCACTGACCACCTACTTCGTTCTTTGCTCGAGGCTGGTGTCTAGATATGATTCTGCTCGATTCCTGGACATGTTGGGATCCCAGGAAACGAGTCTGCTGATGTTGCTGCAAGATCTGCTGATGTTGCTGCAAGATCTGCTTCCTCTTTGGTCGTCACACCCATGCCACTATTTCACCGAGATCTACATTTTCTAGTTCATGATCATATCCGGCGAATGTGGCAGGGTCTGTCACCAGAACCGTAGGGAGGAAATTGTTCTAGCACGTCTCCGCATTGGGCATTGTCGTTTCACTCACCGCTATTTGCTGTGTGGCGACACTGCCAAGATGTGTGACTGCCTACTCACTGTCTCTCATGTGTTATGTATTTGCATTCATTTTCGCAATCATCGGTTTCACTATTTTCAATAACATTTGCTGGACGACGGCACAGCTGTGCTTCAGATGCTCTTAGGCGACCATTAATGGATACTTTATTTTGCCAAAAAAAAAAAAAAATTATTTTTTCAAGATTTCAAACTTTTGCTTGCAATTACTGCCTGCCTAGAATTTGGTAGATCTTACTTTCAGTTATATTTCCTTTACTCTCTAAAAAAAGTTGAAAAATTGAATTTTTGAAATTGCCAGTTATTAAGCTTTTGTTAAATGTCTGCAGGCAGTTGATATAACATGGAACAATTAGGCACAATGGCTCCTGCTTGAAGAAATACTTCACAAGAGAACCAACCAAATGATGGATCAGAGTCCTTTGTCTGTTGGTTCTCTTGAAACATGTTTCTTTGAACAGAGCCATTCCATCATTAAGCTTAGCTGCATTGTGTTATAGAAAAACAAACTATTCAACTGACTGAATTTTTCTTACATATGACCTGTTTCTATGGGAATGTATTTACAAATTCCGTGTGGGTAGTATTCACAAAAGTTCATTAAACTTTGGTACAGAAAATAATGTGCACAGTTAGTTGTTATTAGTGAAAAGCAGGTAACTTTATAAAGACAACTTATGTAAAGAATTTACAAGTCTGTGCTTTGGTGAGAAAAATGAATGGAATGGAATGAAATGTAACAATTCTTTGCAACATGCCACTCTGGAAAACTTTAAAAACCACCTGGAGAACCTGGAAAAGTCAGAGAATTTTTTTATTACTTTTGAGTCGGAACCCTGCTCTTTTTTTTTTTTTTTTAACTCTTACCAAATCAGCCTGCTCTTAACTAACACACCCCTTTTAAAAATTTTCTCTGATGGTCCTGTGGCTGGTGCTCTTTGGCCAAAGCTGGCCCTTGTGCCACAAAAATCAACTAACTTCTTCTGTCAGACATTTCTACGAAAAAGAATGTGAATATATAATTCAGAAATTTCCATTGGCTGATTTTTTGAAGCATGCTGAGGTGACAGAAATCCTCCTATGCATCAGTACAGTTCATAATAACAAGTTTTCCTTCCAGGAATTGTTAGTAACAGTGATATGGATAACCTTGAAATTGAGTTTTTGAGGTACCAGGTAGAGAATCTTGAGCAAGAAATTTTGAACTCTCCAAGCCTGGGATTAGAATTCATTGTATTAGATAAGAATTCCAAATTAACAGATGGGAGTGGAACAAGAAAATACTCTTGTCTTGCTAAGGTCATGTTAGCGATACTATTGGTTCCTCACAGTAATACAGTGACAGACAATATTCGGTATTGTTAGAAAGAATCTTACCAAATTTCATGCTAATCTCAGTATTGAAACATTAAATGCGTTGTTGGTTGAAAAAATCTGGATGTCTGCTTACAGTGAATGTTGTTATCAGAGAGAATTCAGCCGAGAACAACTTGAAGCAGCAAAACATGCAATTGTTAACCAGTTAAAAGCCCATGTGAGTAATGACGGATGCTAGTAGGGATATGTATGGAAAAATTATGATCATTTTTTTAAGCTTTGTGACATTGTGGATAAAATAAGACTATAGCAGACAGACTGATCTAACATTATTAAATCAGTGACATACCATCATGTGACTGTGTCACACTTTTCATGTAGCAAGATTTGTGTGTTAATTCCACTATTAAAAATACTGTTATGTTCAATCAAATATGAAGCATTTTCCTGAGTCCAGCACTGTTGTAGAACTGAATTTTTTGGCTCCAATGCCATGAAACTTTCTTCATATAGTAATTGATTTTTTTTCTACTTCCTTTTTGAATTTTATTTTGCATAGTCAATTGAAATCCCTGTGTTTAACGCTTCCTCACATTTAAGCTTTGACTTTTTTAACCTTTGTATTGAAATGACCCTCACTGAATTATGAACAAACACAGAACTTTTTGTTCTGAGAGGAAGTCCTGGTTCATAACTAACTGCTAATGTTGGAGAAAGTTCTTTGTTGTCAATAATTTTATGTAGGTTAATTGTTACAAATCTGAAAGAAGCATGGTCATGTGTGAGCCATGTGATGTTAAGTTACTTAAAATACAAAACAATAATCTATAACATTTTTATTACAGGTAGGTGAGTGGGTTGAACAGACAATAATTTGGCAATGCTGCACGTGACTACACATTGGGGTCACTGAAAGTTGGCAGGTCTGTAGTTGGCCAAATTCCAAATGTCATATAGATAGTATGATCTACACATTAATTTTCATAACATTGATATTTTAAGATTTCCTTGATCTAACCTGTTTTGTGATCAGTGTTATCTTCAATAATAAAATCTGAGCTATGACATAAGATACTTTTGTATTCTGTGGAATCTCATAGTGTAGTTTATTATGGATTTAGAATTTTGCAGTCATTTTTTCATTTAAAACTAAGAAACAAAAAATGTATTCAGTAGGGTAACTTATTAAAAAAGTAAACTTCTGTAGAGTTAATTTGACATAATAGCTTTCAATAATTATTTATAAATTTTTGTATTTATTGTATATTATATAATTGCTTTGGTTTCAACAGGGTACACAGATTTAAAAAAAATTTTCCTGATCTTCCACCTCTTAAGGACTGTCTTGTTTATAGAATTTACACAAAGTATGTGTATTTATGTTCTGGATGTGGAAAAGAGTAAGTTATATACAATTATTTCCTTTAGCATTGATTTCCAGTTTGAATATGATCTGTCATCTTGCACATAGTGTATTATTAGTACATATGACAAGGCATGTTAGCTTGTCTCTGAAATGTTTTTCCTAAACCAGATTAAATTATAGACAAAGTGTAATTGCATGCATAGTATAGAGGGGGGGGGGTGCGTATACAATGTTTTATGTAGCTGATCCAATTTGAAAATTTTAGAATTGAACCTGTACCAGTTTTTTGGACTAGGAATTTTTTTTTCCTGTTTGGTATTATCTACTTACATATGCAAAACAAAAACACAAAAAGATCATTTAATTTTTGATGAAATATATGCATATACTTATACACTGGAGTGCAAAAATTAAGGACGAGGCGGTTTTTCGAATGTAACGTCGTGCCAAAGTGCTCCACATCGACTCAAATCATACCATAAGATCCCCAAGATGTAAGAATGTGGGACAAGTGAGCAAAACCATCTAAACAAGGAATCCAAAGGATACAAAGGCACTTTATTGAAAAGGTACCTTCGAGCACAACTGGACAGAAACGTCCAAGTGACAGGCGGCTGCCAAGAAAAATCCAGTCTTTAGTAGGGGATATGATCACCCCTGACTGTGTTGCAGGATTTACAATGTCTGTCCATGCTAAGGACGAGGTTGTCAAGGAGCTGTTGGGGCATCATGGCCCATTCCTCTTGTAGCGCCACTCGTAGCTGCGGAATCTGTGCTGGTGGCTGGTGACTTGCTGCCAAGCGTCTTCCGAGAAGGTCCCACACGTGTTCAATTGGATTTAAGTCCGGGAACCTTGCGGGCCAATCCATGCATTGAATATCTTCACTCTCCAACAGCTCTGCGACAGCCACTGTATGATGAGGTGTAGCGTTGTCGTCCATGAAAAGGAACTCGGGAACCACAGCACCTCTAAATAGATGCACGTGAGGCAGGAGAACCTCAGTACAATAGCAGACACAAGTGACTGAACCTCCTTGGAAGATGTGGAGGTCAGTACGGCTACCAAGCATAATATCACCCCAAACGAGAACTCTGTCACCTCCAAAACGGTCCCTTCCTTTTGATGATGTTGGAGGTGTGATTGCGTGTTTCCTGCTCTCCAGATGTGTATACGTCCAGAATCGCTCATCAGACTAAATGGGCTCTCATCCGTAAAGAGAACTCAACCCCATTGCTGATGTGTACAGTTCTTGTGTTCCTGACACACCGCCATCTCCGATGAGCAGTCGTTAATGGCACACACCGTACTGGTCGTCATGCAAATAGCCCACCTTTGTGCAGCCTCCTGGCCACGGTAAAACGCGATAACGGACATCCAGTTGTCTGTTGTATGTGCCTTGCGATTTCTCCTGCTGTCTGCCGTCTGTCTCTTCTCGCCTGTAAGACAATATAGTGGTCGTCCACCGCCGTGGTTGCTCGTGGACGACCACTGCTAAACTCTTGGACAGTTGTTCCTGTCGTTTGAAATGCTCTCCAATCTCGTGAAACGATGCTGGGAGCAATCCCGAACTCCTTGGCCACACTAGTCACACTTTGACCTTCCAACTTTCCAATGACACGACCTCAGGTAAAGTCATCCAGATGTCCTCTACTGGATTGCCTGTTGGCCATATCACACGGTGGCAGCGACTCGACGTCGTTCAAGGCGATGTACCCCGTGCAATAGCTTTCACCGAGTTGCTGAGTGTACATCGCCAGTGTGCTTTACGCCCTTCCGACACCCCCACCCCCTACGTCATGCTGTATATATGCACATGCCCTACCGTACCGGACCCTAGTCTATCTTCTGAGTGGTCTTTTGGCCCGTTCTGCCTGCTCGTTCCGCTGTTATGCTAATTTCTCCTCTTCGTCCTTAATTTTTGCACACCACTGTACTATCATATGATGCAGAGTCTGTTGAATTAGGTTAGACAATAAAATACAGTAACATTTTTGTATTAAAAATCTTTTTCAAATTTTTTATTAATGATACAGAAGCAGATTACTGTGAAACCAGTTTTTCTGAATGCGGAAATGTGTTCAGAAAAACTGAAAACTTGTAGAAAAGGCAGATTTCTCAGTTCACTTTTACCAAATTGTTTAAGAATTATAGAACTTATAGAAAAGGCAGATTTCTCATTCCACTGGTTTTACAAAATTGTTTAAGCATTTTGAGACAGGATAGATGATTTATAGGTAATTTATGCCCATTTTGGGCTTTATGGAAATTATTCAAGTCGTGAAATCCACTTTTTGACCATATTTTTTTTTTCTGACGAAAACAACAAGCGAAGCCAGCAAAACATTTTATTAATTTTACTGCAACCACAAAGCCAAGTTGTATCATACAATATTTGGTGAAAGTGGCAATTAAATTTCTTTGTTATAGCATTTGTTTGTAATGCCTGTTCTTGTGCAGCAAAAATCAGACTTTCTTTCTCGATGGAACCCAATTTCAGCCATTTCTTTTGAAATTGTGTATGCAGTGGCTTGTTCCTCCAGCCATCTAATTTGCTTTCAGACTGCTTTCTCTTGTATTCAGCCTTGCTTTCTGTTGTTTTTTATATATTTTAATTATTCACTGCCTGAAGTAGCTTTTCTCTGGTTCTGTTTACATAATCATTCAGGCTTCTTTTTTCTTCCTCTACTACCAGTTATACTTGTAGTAGTCCTCTGCCTCCAATTTTTCGAGGTAAATATAATCTGTCAACATCACTTTTTGGATGGAGTGCATGATGCATGTTCAGTAACTTTCGAGTTTTCCGATCCAGTATTTCTAATCCACTTTGGGTCCAATCATAATTGACTGGATCCCGCAGGGTACCTAATTACTGGAATGGCCCATGTATTTATGGCTTTGACTGTATTTCCACCATTTAGTTTTGATTTCAATATTTTTCGTACTATCTTGATGTACTCCCTCCTAGTCAGATCTTTGACTTTTGTATGCAAGATGTTATCTGATTCAGGAGTTCCAAGGTATTTGTAATTTTCATTTTTTGACAATGATTTCATAATATTACCATTTTCTAGTTCTATTTAATCTACATTCTGGACTTTTCCCCGGCACGTGGATAGTACTGCACATTTTTCCAGTCCAAATTCCATTTGTATATCATCACTAAATATTTGCACTGTATTCAGCAATGTTCAAGTTCGGTGGCACTTTTTGCATATGATTTAAGAACATCCATATACAGCAGATGGTTTATTTTTCCATGTTGGTCCAAAATGTGGTAGCCCATTTTTGTTTTGTTCAAAATCATTGACAATGGGATTAAAGAGATATTAAACAAAAAATGGCAACAAGGAATCCCCTTGAAATATGCCTCTTTTGATATTAACTTCTCAGAGTTCTTCACCAAATGCATGTAACATTGTTTTCCAGGTTTTCATATTTTTCTTTGAACAGTCAGCAGATGTTCTTGATAATTCCAAAAAGTTCCAGACAAATATTAATCCAGCTGTGTCTTAGTGAGTCAAATACATTTTTTTTCGTAATCTATCCATGCCATATTCAAATTCGTTTTTTTTTTTTTTTTTTGGTCTTCTGGAGTTTTTTAGTACCATTTTGTCAATTAGCAGCTGGTCTTTTGTGCCTCTTGACATTTTGAAGTTCCCCTTCTGTTCTATTGGTTATAAATTGTTTTCCCATAAGTAATAATATTTTGATCTTGCTATTCTCTTGTGAATTGTTTGAATGTTGGGAGGCATGTAATTGGGCGATAGTAGGTTAATTGCCTTTTTCTTGATCTTTCATTATAAGCAATGTGTGGCCTGTTGTCATCCAATCTTCTCTGCTAGAACTCTGTAGTATTATATTGAATTGCATAGGTATACATTGATGAAGACTTGTAATATACTTTAACCAAAATCCGTGCAATTGATCTGGTTCAGGTGCGCTCCAGGCTTTCACATTCTTTACTTGCTGTGTAATCATATCAGTTGTTATCAAATTATCCATGTGTGTTTCCCTTTCAAATTTTTACAAACTATTAATAGTTGATCCACAAGGCATTTCTATTATGTTCAATTGGGCTTTCCAAAATTTCTTTCTAACATTTCAAGGCATTGTCTTTACATGGGCTGATGTTCAGAAGTCCTTGTTGTTCCTCACCTTGTCTGATATACTTTAAAAATTTCTCTTTCAGAAGGCCTTGCTGGTGTATCAATTCATGGTTGTCAGGTTGTTTAACAGATTGTTCTTTGTGTAAAATATTTCCTTCTACTTGAACTTTAGGCTCTACTACCATGATGTTTTCCACGACATGCTCCTTATTTTGTGTTGGTTCTTCTTTTGCCAATTTCTTCATCTCTTGCAATTCCAGATCCGTAAATATCTGGTTCCTGATGATAAATCTCCTTTGATTCATTATTCTTTGTTCTGTTATTCCACTGTCTGGATGTTTACTTTCCACATTCTTTTTTGAAAATCACAGGCTGATGGATTTGCCTGGTAATAACATTTCATGTTTTCTTGATTTTCAGCAATCGTCCAAGTTTTTAGTTTCTTTTGTTCCAGTAGCACTGCAGCAGCCTCTCCTGGTTCCTCAACAGGATCTGCTGAGCCCTAAAGCTCATGTGTCGACAGATGTCCAGGAACCATAGCACCTGATGCTGTCCTTGTTGACCTGGGCGAGAACCAGTCCAGTATGGATTTCTTTTTGTTTCCTCTCATTGTGGTTGATGGTTGTTGGGTACTCTTAGTCTGGCTCTTCACTCAAGATCTGTCTGGCTTGGGTGGCCCTGCTGGTAGCAGTGCAACTGCTAGCATAGCTCTCAACCTCTTCGGGACACACAAGCCCCAACACCACAAGGTCTCATTGGGACACACAAGCCCAACACCCCTCAGTGGTGTATTATTATTATTTCCTCCCCCAGTGGTGTATTATTATTATTTTCCCTCCTCCCAATAATTTACCTTACTTTTTTTCTTCATGGAAATGTTTATTTCTTTGCCCCCTCACTTTTAGTGCAGGCAATTTTTAGTACTCCCAACCACTTAACTGATTCTTAAAATATTCTATTACATAAGCTGCAAAGTCATTCTTTCAACATGGCCGAACTACCTCAGAATATTAGTCTCTACCTTACTAACAACATTTTGTTTCACATAACTCATCTGCAACACATGTTCCCACAATCAGAACATGTCTTACCACATGCACACACATGTAAATAAATAATGCATCACTCCAGCACACAAATTACTTCTGCACATCAGAGTAGGAACAATTGCCTTTTCATACACATCCAGTTCAAAATCTCTGTGGCAACCCATCAGTCTTGTGAAATCTTACAGCAGCTATAACTTTCATAGATAAATTTACTAATTTCACCATCGAATCTGTTTTGTCTGTCAAACATGCTTCCTAAATAAATACACAAGCTTATTTGCTTTGTCTAATTATGCACCATTTAGACTGACCTTGCAGTCAGTACTAATAGTTTCTTGAAAACTATAATGGGTTTTTCCTTTATTTATACTCAGTTTGAATTTTATACATATTTCATTTATCTTGAACAGCACATAACATCCTGCATACACAGAAATTCCCAAGATGTAAACCAGCACTATCTTTACATTCTAGGATCAGTAAAATCTAAAGTACAGTATAGAAATGACGTAGCACAATCAAGATATTTTTTTCCTTGATTTGGGTTATTCCTCCAGGATTGGAGCAGCCTGAAAACATACATGATAACCTCATTTGTTGGGGGATTTAGGAAACACTAATTGTGCTGTAGTTAATTTTTTGAGTGCAAAAACCTATTCTGCAAGAGATAAAAACTTGAATGAAATCCATCCTGCACATTAGAAGTAGAAATGCTCAACGAAATATATGGAAGCAAACAAGTTTATTACCTTCTCAAATATCAATCAGAACATTGTTTCTTAGCTTTGGTGATCAGACATATCAGTCTGGGTATGGGTGTCATTCACACAGTTTCTGACTACTGGGTTATAGTTGAACTAGAATAACTAGACAAAATGCCTTAAAATGAAAGAACCAGTAAAGCGATACAGTATTTTGTCTGTCCCATATTTACTCACCCCCCAATAAAATTAATGTCTATATCTCATGTGATTCTATCATAAAGTTCATATACCATTATGTGACATGTTTTTTCACAAAGGCGCTTTGACATCTGTAAGTTTTCCGTTATACACATTATAAGTGGGTACAGTCTACGGGGTGCATTAAGTTATCCAATTCAGATATAATTGAGTTAAGTGTCCTAAAAATCGGTCCCACATCGGTATTTTATTGACAGGGTTTTGGTCAATAGTTGTATGTGATGTCCAGTCATTAGGGCTAACTCGGTTCTGGCACACTATGCTGTGTTGACTTCATATAGAGTAGTGAAAGGTTTTCCAGATAACAATTTAAAAAATTCTGGAATAAAGAGTTACTATATTTTTTTATACATTATTTACATATCTTGTCCAATATTATATCCCTTTCTTGGTTGGTGGTTAAGTTTCATTAAGTTCATTCCACTTGGAGCTCTACATTGTACTTGGCCATTAGGGCTATTTTGTCAATGTTGAATTCTCATAGAGTTGCCAAAGAAGTCTCCAAGTTAGGTTAGGTTCGTACATGAAACAAAGGCTTAAAAATTTCAAAATTAAATTCACTATATACATTATATACACCACCTCATACCGTCCACTGTCCCAAGACACGGGTTCCGCGCAGGCTCATCCCCGGCGTTTTCAACGGAGACTTCACACTCTCTGTCGAAGTCTACTATCTGAAAGTCTGGTGTCCACAGTGTGCATGGTCCTCTCGTAACCCATCGTCAGTGCCATCTAGTGTCAAGTTGCATCAACCTTATCTTCATCTATGTTATTCTTGCTTTTCCTTTTTCTCTTCCCCCTCCTCCTTCCTCTCCTAATTTAATTTCTTCTCAGTTTCAATTAGGTTCCTCCAAGCATATGAAAGGTTGTATGGACTGTTATTACAGTTAAATGGTTTGGACTTATTTATTAGTACAAAGAAAAATAGCAGTAATGCTTCAGCTGTTTGTATTGTTCTCATATTACTCTGCTGGTTTAATATTGTAATTCCTTCCCAATTTGTTAGATTTTTTGTTGGATAGCACATTGATTATATCCAACAAAAATCAGTGAGTGCAGTTATTTTCTGCTCCAGTTCTTCATGTGTTCAGTCAATCTGGTTTTATTATTTCTTTTTGTACTGCCTATGTATTGGTTGATAATTTTATTTTGATTATTTGTTATTGGTATAGAGTAGACACCAGCTTTTTGCAAGATTGGGGTCTTCCTGCGATAGTTACCAAGAGATTTCGTTATATCTCTCGTTCTTACACCAAAATCTAGATCAAACTTTTTGCATGTTTTCTTCATAATTGTGATCTTCTGTGTATATATGGTAATGATCCACAATATATATATATATATATATATATATATATATATATATATTTTTGTTGAATCTGTGTACTCCTTTGTTGTTTATTTCTAGGGTTGCTTCTATTAATAAGGTTATTTATTTTCTTCACATCATATCCGAAATTTATCACCGTATTCCTTATCTAATTTAATCTATTCCTTATCTAATTAATTTTTTTAGTAGTTGGTCATCGGATGTACGAGTAAACGCTATATTAATACATGAAAAGAAAGCTGCATATTGCTGGATGACAATATGCAGCTTTCCACATGGATGACTAAAGTTCTCAGGTATGATATTAATGTTGTTGTCAGGTTTTCTATATACTGTATATACTCGCATATAAGTCGAGAAAATTTGGGACAAAAAAAGGAGCTTCAAAGTACGGGGGTCGACTTATACGCAGAGCCTAAAAAAATCGCAAGTCCTTCTCGTGAGGCAAAAGGCAATCCATCCCGAAAGAAAAAAACATGCCAAAGCAGTATTAATTACGAAATTGCGACCCACCAAAAAAAAACAACACTGATGCGGTAGTAATTTCTCCGCGCTTTGAAAAGTCTCCTGGCTTTTTACGTATCTACAAGGCAGTCACAGCCGCGCATCAAAAGCTTCGGCCTCCCGACTAACAGTTTATTGCGCTGACCTACCACCTAATGAAGCCATGCGACAGCTATTGTTAGGTGTTGCTTGTTCTTAATCACACGTGTTTTTGTCTTGCTTCTCCTATTATGGCTGACACGGATTGTCTAAAGAAGCGGATGTCCTATAACGCAGGATTTAAGTTGAAAGTGGTTTCTTTTGCAGAAAATACTAACAACTGTGCTGCTTCACGTCAATTTGGCATTAACAAAAAATTAATTCGAGATTGGCGTAAAAAAAAAAAACGTGAACCAAAAGGGCGAAAAAAATATCTTGATTAAAACGACTGGCCACGAAAAAAAAAACAGTTTCACGGTTGTTCTTTCCTGTTTGGCTGACGACAGGAAGCTACCTCCGGTAATTATTTTCAAATGCAAAACTCTGCCGAAAAGCATCTTTCTGTCTGGTGTGCTCGTTCGTGCCCATGAAAAAGGATGGATGAACGAATCGGGAACAATTGACTGGTTAAAGAATGTGTGGACAGGGTGTCCACATTCTGAAAGTCAGAAAGTCAGGGAAATGAAAATTGGTCAGGGAAATGTTGGTAAAAGTCAGGGAAAATCAGTGATATTTAAAAAAAGTCAGGGAAATTTCAATCACAGTTAAACTACAATTAGTTTTAAACCGGCGTCGGGGAGTGACGCCCTCATCACCCAACACACTTGCTCTTGGTGCTGCAGACAGTCACTAACTTCCCCTTCTTACTAATGTAACCTTGTATTTCCTACCTATTATTGTAATTTGTGTTACATTACTTGTTAACATTTCTCTTTTTGTTTTGTCAAAGGAGTAGAAGAAAATTTGTGATGTAAGTTATACCTTGTTAAAAGGCAATTAAGACTGCAGCAGTGTCAAAGCGTTGTGTGTTTAATGAACAATGGTTGGATCAACAATTAAATCCTGAGTTTTCTGGTTGGATAGCTGCTGTGAACGGCGACAATGAATCGGCATTTTGTAAAGTGTGCTATAAAACTTTCAAGCTTAGCAACATGGGGCGTCGGGCAGTCTCCAGCCCCGGAAATGACCCTAATCATTGGAAAAACATCCGTGCTAAAATATCTCGGCCCAATCTTGCTTCTTTCACTTCCTCTGTGAAAAAGAACTCTCTTTGTAATAACGAACTCTTGCCATCAACAAGCTCAGGAAATGTGGAATCAGTACTTCTATAAAATATTAAGTCTAATGACTCAAATACTTATGTTGTGAAAAATGATGTGAAGCCCAGTGACCTTAATGCTTATGTAGTGAAAGATGATGTAACAAAGTCGGAAATAATATTGGCCATGGAAGTGTTGTCCAAGCAAATGTCTCTGAACTCTTGTGTACAGATTAACAAAACATTTCAGTTAATGTTTCCTGACAGTGCGATAACTTCAACATTTACTTTAGGCAAAGGCAAAGCATCTTATGTGATAAACCATGGATTGGCACCACATTTCAAAGAGTGTTTAATGGACGATCTGAAGCAATGCACTGACTTTGTAATTTGTTTTGATGAATCACTTTACAAAATTGCTCAGCGTGAGCAAATGGGTCAATTTGTTCGTTATTGAGACGTCAATCTGCAAAAAGTTTCCACTAGATACTTAAGTAGTGTGGTTTTTAGGACTGGCAACAGCTAATGACCTTTTAGAGAAATTCATTAAAGGTGCACCTCTTCCCTTGGGTAACATGCTACAAGTGTCAATGGATGGACCTAATGTTAATCTCAGCTTTCTTCAAAAGCTGAAAGATAAACTTAGAACTGAAAATCCAGATGGTAAATTATTAGTTGACATTGGAGTATGTGGTCTTCACGTGGTCAATGGAGCTATGAAAACTGGATTTGAAGCAGTGAAATGGGATATACATTACTTTCTGCATAACTTGTACTACCCTTTAAAAGATAGTCCTGCTCGCCATGCAAATTATACTATGATTACTGGATGTAAAGATTTCCCTTTGAAATTTTGCACTGTAAGGTGGTTGATGCCATTAAAAATGTGGGAGGAGTAGAACACATTGCCATCAATAGAAGGCTTCTTCTTTCTGTAAGAGCCTCCAGACAAGGATATCAGGATTATCTTGAGAAAAAAAGGGTTCTTCAAAATGAAGAAGAAAGGAAACTGAAGGAAAAGAGAAAAATTGATCATGAAATAAAGGAATTGAAAGAAAAAAGACAAAGAGTATGAAAGGAACTAGAATTGGAAGAAGCAGCATTACAGGCGAAGATTTCAGGTTAGGAAAAGAAGAAAACTGGTGTGCAACATAAAAACAGTGACTGAGTTCCTACTGTAATATTTTTACAGTAACTTCTGAATATTGTGTATGGGTTTGTTTGAAAACTTAAAATTAAAAAGGTGTGAGTTGGACGGCTATCGGGAAGGTGGAGGCCGATTAAAAAAGATGAAAATGTTTTTGGGGAAACTTTATACGTCAAATGGAAACACTTTTAAATAATATAAGTTTCTCAATTATCCAATTCAATTTTATTTATTATCATGGCACATATATTGAAAAACTCAAATAAACCTATTTGTGTAAGGTCAGGAATTTCTTATATATTTGGTCAGGGAAATCAGGTTTGATAATTCTGTGGACACCTTGGTGGAACAAAAGGTCAGGCACACTTTTGAGGAAACCTTCCCTTTTGGTGTGGTATATGTTTGTTGCACATCGTTGTGCAGAAGTGAAAAAAACTGCAGAAAATTCAAAAACAACTCTTGCTATCCTCCTAGGTGGGTTGACATCTGTCCTTCAACCACTAGATGTCTGCCTTAATAAGCCCTTCAAGGACAATGTGTGGAGGTATTGCGTGGATTGGATAAGTTCTGATTTGCCGACTGAAACCAAGGGCGGAAATCTTAAAGAAGCCGGATATTGTTTTGATTGCGCGATGGGTTAAGGATGCTTGGGATGCGATACCTGCGGAAATGGTCATGAAATCATTCAAGAAATGTTGCATTAGTAACGAACTTGATGGCACAGAGGATGATGAGATTTTTATGAGTGTTGACGACAGTGGTTCTTATGACACAGGCATAGATGGAAATACTGATGCTTACGATGACAGAGAAAGACTTTTTTAACTGTTTGGCGAGTCTGACTCGGAATCGAATTTGGAAGGGTTCCGATAAAGTTTTTGGGTATGCAAATTAAATTTATTATTATATCTATAATTTTTTTTTTCATTTTCAAATGTTTTTGAATAAATTCATAAATTCATTTAAAAAAATTTTTTCCTCATTCCTGGATCGACTTGTATGCGAGTTTTTGATTTTTGTGATTTCTGTACACTCTGAAAGTGGGGGAGTCGACTTATACGCGAGTATATACGATACTTGGAATTCAATGCTATTTTGTTTACGAGATAGTGATATGCCCGGGTACGGTAAGACACCGTCCTGTTCACACTCCACGGTACCATTAATTGTTTCATAATAATTATTATATTCTTCAATGTACATCTGTAGCTGGTTATCATCATGCTGCCATACCATAAGGATGTCCTACACGTACCTGCAAAACATCAATGGTTGTGGTATATCAATTTTCAGTCTCGTGCATTTTTCGATGTTCTGTAAAATCACCACTGATAGTAAACCCGAAATTGGTGATCCCATCGGTGCTCCTGATAATTGTCTATATATTGTGCCTTCATAACTGAAATAATTGTTTTGATTAATAAAAAGAAGTGCTCTTCTTGTGTCTTCAATTTGCTGTTTTGATATTTTTATTTTCACATAACCTTTCAACCCCAAATATTTATGGTAAAATAAAAACTCATAAACCAGGAAACCCACTTCGACCAATTGTTGCGAAAAGCAAATCACCTACGATAAACCTTGAACTGGCACTATATAATTTTTTAGCTCCTATCTACAAACAATATGAATATACAGTGAACATCCACACAGAGATAATTAAATTAATACAGGATAATGAAATCAATCGAAATAAGACTTACCAGCCTAGATGTCCCTCTTCCCAAATACCCCTAATCTGGATGAAATTGACCTCATGTTGAAAGGTTAAGTGAAAATAAAATATCAACACGACATAGCACTTCTTTTTATTAATCAAAACAATTATACCAGTTATGAAGGCACAATATATAGACAATTATCAGGAGCACCGATGGGATCACCAATTTCGAGTTTACTGGCAGAGGTGATTTTACAGAACATTGAAAGATCCACGAGACTGAAAATTGATAATCCACAACCATTAATGTTTTGTAGGTACGTGGATGACATCCTTATGGTGTATCAGCATGATGATAACCAGCTACAGATGTACATTGAAGAATATAATAATTATTATGAAACAATGTTACCGTGGAATGTAAACAGGATGGTGTCTTACCGTACCTGGACATATTACTACCTCATAAACAAAATAACACTGAATTCCAAGTATATAGAAAAACTGAGAACTCTTGTCATCCTCCAGCATCTTACAAATTAGATAAGGAACATGGCGAAAATTTTCAGATATGATGTGAAGAAAATAAATAACCCTAGAAATAAACAACAAAGGAGTACACAGATTCTACACACACACACACACACACACACACACACACACACAAACTATTGTGGATCATTACCATATATACAGGAAATTATGAAAAAGCCTTTGATTCGGTGAAACCATCAGCAGTTACAATGGCTCTGAAATCTTGCGGTATTGAAGATGCATACATTAATATTATTAATAACATCTATGAAAATGAAAATGCAAAGATTCGGCTGTTTGAAAGTACAACACACATAAAAATTGGAAAGGGAGTGAGACAAGGTGACACCATATCTCCGAAGCTCTTTAATGCCACATTGGAAAATGTCTTTCAATCACTGAACTGGGAAAACAAAGGGATAAAGATTAATGGAGATTATCTAACCTACCTTCGTTTTGCTGATGACATAGTCATTTTTGCAACTACCCCATCAGAGCTACAGAGTATGATCCAATAACTTGCTGACAAGAGTAAAGAAGTGGGATTAAAAATGAACTTTCAGAAGACAAAAGCGATGTTCAATGCTTTTACTAGAAATGAAGATTCATCGATTGATGGAGAAAAGCTGGAGATAACAGACACGTACGTTTATCGTGGACAGCAGATATCAAGTGAAGGTCACATTGGTGAAGAAATTAATTGGCGTACAAAACTTGCCAGTGCCTGGAGAGCTTTTGGAAGAAACAGCATAATTTTCAAGAGCAATATGCCATTATGTCTTAAAAGAAAAGTGTTGTATCAATGCATCCTTCCAGTGCTTACGTATGGTGCAGAGACGTGGACCTTAACTAAAAGAGACATACAAAGGCTGCAGACAACTCAAAAAAGCATGGAGAGGTGC
Organism: Macrothele yani; assembly: GCA_039090855.1. NCBI lineage: Eukaryota > Metazoa > Arthropoda > Arachnida > Araneae > Macrothelidae > Macrothele > Macrothele yani. The sequence goes on along the minus strand of CM077025.1, from coordinate 9,118,397 downwards.
ATGCTTGGTGTAACCAGGAGAGATAAGAAGAGGAACTCGTGGATCCGAAAAATGACAAGAGTGGAAGACATCATGATTAGAGTTAAATCCTTGAAATAGCAATGGGCTGGAATACTGCCAGAAGAACAGACCACCGATGGACAGCCGAAATTTTAGATTGGATTCCAAGGGACAGGAAAAGACCCAGAAGAAGACCACATGGAAGATGGGTGGATGAAATTCGAAAGCATGCGGGAGTGACATGGAGGAGACTGGCACAAGACAGACCGTTGTGGAGGAAACTTGGGGAGACCTTCGTCCAGCAGTGGATTGATAATGGTTGACAATGATGATGATGATGACAATTGTTATGAAGAAAACATGTAAAAAGTTTGATCTAGATTTGGTGTAAATTACGAGAGATATAACGAAATCTCTTAGTAATTATCACAGAAAGACCCTAATCTCGCAAAAAGCAGGTGTCTACTCTATAATATTAACAAATAATCCAAAATAAAATTTCCAACCAATACATAGGCAGTACAAAAAGAAATATTTAAACCAGATTGACTGAACACATGAAGAACTGGAACAGAAAATAAAATAAAACTGCACTCATTGATTTTTGTTTGGACAATCAATGTGTGCCGTATTGGGAAGGAATTATAATATTAAACCAGCAGAGTACTGTGAGAACAATACAAATAACAGAAGCAGTACTAATAAATAGTAATAGTACACTGCTGGCCACCCAAAATGCAACATCAAGAAGGACACGAGATAGCAAAGCCAAATTTACTGGACACATAACGGATACAAAAATGAAACGATTGAGCTTACAGGCCTGTGCGACTTGCAGAACACACAGACATCAATAGTTCGTGTGGGCCTCATGGTTGGCAATAACGGCCGCGGCATCGTACAAAAGAGGCTTTGGATGTGGGCTTGGGGTATGTCGGTCCACGCTGCTTCCACACGTTGCCACAGTTCATCAGGCGTACCCGCGGGTGGTGCTTGCCGGGCCACTCAGTTGCCGATCAGCGACCAGACGTGTTCGATGGTCGACATATCGGGAGAACAGGTGGGCCACTGCAGCAGTGACACTTGGTGGGCTGTGAAGAATTGTTGCACGGTGCATGCCAAGTGCGGGCGCTCATTGTCCTGTTGAAACGTCGCCGGTGGTGTGGACGCCGTGCGAGAAGTCCCCGCTCCTGCAGACGATGTCGAATGGTACGTGCTGACACAGGTTGTTGCACAACACACCCTAATTCCTGCGCTAACGTTCGTGATGCCGGTCTGGCTCAGAGCTGTCCTTCAAGTAACCAATTCGTAACAGTTCGTTGCGTCACTGTGATGGCAACTGCAGCTCGAATTGCTGCCGCAGACGCGGTACGATGTGCCACGGCCATACGCTATACACGGCGGTCTTTCCTCTCAGTAGTGCCACGTGGCCGGCCGGAACCCGGTCTTCTTGGGGCAGTACCTTCCCTTGACCACCGCTGCCAACAATCATGCACAGTGGCTACATTCCTGCCAAGTCATTCTGCAATATTGCGGAAAGAAAATCCACCATCTCGTAGCCCTATTACACGACCTTGTTCAAACTCCGTGAGCTGTTGATAACAGCTTCTTCGTCTTCTTAAAGGCATTCTTGACTAACATCAACACACTACGGCGAATCTCAACAATAACTAACGCTCGCGAAAGTTACAGCGCGTATTTACAGCAAACCTCTTTGCATGTTCCGAGGCGCTACTAGCGCCACACGTATGTGCCGAGCGCAAAATTTGCATAGATGTCATCTTACAGATGTACTGTCGTTTATATAATACAACCCGTTCTTGGTGTTGGGAAAATTTTTTTCCGTCAGTGACATTTCCCTCTCTGTAGAGTATTTAGCTCGATTAGTATCTGATTGTTCAACAGCTGCTGTATTCTAATAATAACACTGCTCTTTTACTTAGGCACTAAATATTTACATAAAAGTTTGTAATATTTTTCTTTTACTTAATTAATTCACAGGCTTCGCCTGTTTAACAGCTTTTAATCTGCCGACTTCATATTCATAATGTTTGCGTATCAAATCAAGTCAATAGCATTGCGCTTTTACTTAGGCAGTAAATATTAAGTCATAAGTCCTAGGCCTTGGCCTATTTAACAGTTTTTGTTCTAACGATGTTATATTCATAACGTTTACGTAACACATCATAATATTGCGGTATTACTCAGGCAGAAAATAATATTAGGACTAACGTTTAGGCCCTTCTAAAAGTTTTCATTCCGTCATTCCCATATTCGTAAAATTTACATAACGAGTATTGTCAATAATCAAACAAGTCATCGCTCTTTCCACGTTTATAAGTAAGTCACGGAAAAATTCTCAGTGGCCGCCACCAGGAATCGAACTCAGGGTCTTCCAGTTATGTGCCAGATATGCATCCACTGCACCACAGCTATTCCTATTCCACGTCAAATGTGTATATTAATTGTCAATAATATTGTTATATAGATGATTTGGGGTATTAAAAAAGTTAGATTATTGCTGATATTTCAATTTGTAAGTAAATTACAGAAAATTAGAATTTGGGGAGATGGGTGGATGCATTTCGAAACAAAACTGAAATTTTGATCAAGGCCATGAGACATAAATAGAAAAAATAAAATGCAACACTGAATTTTCACAAATTCAAATTCGGTTGACATTAAATGTCTGTAAATACTGTTTCACACGTTATACAAGTTCCGCTATCGGGAGTTTGCAAAAGGACATTAACGTAGTATTGGCAATTGAAATCAAGTATAATAATAATAAGTATCTATACTTACAATATTTATAGTGGCTGTAGGTGCTTCATATGTGCGTCATCCAAGAATGTGAATTCTTTCAATTGTGAAGTTAAAATTCATGATACTGTAAAATCTGCGCCAGATAAAATTAAACAAGATGAATTTTCTACAATGCAAAAAAATTCTTTAACATCGATGAAATAAGAAACTGAATTAAAACCTTGTTGAATTTTTTAAAAACGAACTACAATCCTGAAGAGGAGACTATCTTGACCGCGAAGCATCCTGATACATAATGAAAACCAAAGATGAATTATACTTTTGCCAAAACCTCAAAAAATAAACAATCTTGAAAAAGAAAAATACAAACATACAAATCTCCCGAATGCGAAGCACCAAACTAGTTTCTGCTACAATTTATAGCCATCATCAGTGGTAGGTGCACGGACAATAGGATCGCCGCACTCACTCGCTCAGGTATGCAGCCTAACCCCAATGTATGTTCAGCCCTGTCGTGTAGATATTTGCGCATCATGATTTAGGTTCAACTGCACATATCAATGGTGTCGCCATCTGTTGTCAAACAAAAATATACTAGTAGCTTTTACGTAGAAATATTCAACTGTATTTTTTTAAGTAATATTTGATGTCACATGTTTTTTGTTAATATTTTTCCTCTTGAAATGTTTTCTCTCCTGTTCAATAAGGTACCTCCATGCAAAGTGAAGCTCCACTGGACTATTAACGTTACAGTTGTATCTCTTGGTTTTCTCAATGACTACAGCCTCGGAGGTTAGAATCTGGGCATGTGATCTATGTGATGTTAGAATTTTTGTGTTAGTCCAATCAGGAGTTACATGATTTTTGATACAATGTTGTATTAATGAAGTTTTTTCATCTTTTCTTGTCCAGTTCGTAATATGTTCATTTAATCTAGTCAAAAAATCTTCTACGCGTACTTCCGATATATACTTTGTCTTTTTGGTTATCATCCGTAACTGTTGGAATGACAAACTGCAGATTTATTTAGAATTGATCTATTATTAGTAGTAGTAAGTATGCTTCCATTGTCAATAACTGTTTCTGCGATGTTAATATTGTTGTTGTAACATTCTTTTTTAAAATAGTACTAATAGGAGGTAAGTATGGAAATTTTCCATAATATTGCTGTATTTCTTTTTTTAATGTTATTATCGAAACGATGTATATTGGCCGTAATGTTGTTATATAAAGATTTGACTAATCTTTTACTATATCCAAATTCTTCTGCAGTTTTTTCAATCCATTTTATCTCTTTGATCTCCAATTCTTTATTGGATGAGTGTGTTATTGCTCTTTTAATATAAAAGCGGAATGCTGCAGTCTTATATTTCCAAGGGTGTGTAGAATCTCTTGGGATAATTGCCTGTACATATGATGGCTTCCGGTATACAGAATATTCTATAATTCCGTTATCCTTTTGTATAGATATATCCAAGAAGTTTAGCTGGCCATTAACCTCAATTTCTTTACTAACCTGTATAGATTGATAACAATTGTTAAATTTAGCAATGAAATTATCCATTTCAAGATTGGAGTGCTGCCAAAACAGTAAAATATCATCTACATATCGGAGATATACATATGGTAAGTATATATTAGAATGATCTAATATACAGTTTTCAATATCTTGCAGAACGACTTCGGCCAGTAGCCCTGAAATTGGGGACCCCATAGGGGCGCCATACTGCTGTTTATAAATTATCCCATTAAATGTGAAATAATTATTATTTGCTACAAAAGATAATGCAGATACAATACTGTTTCTGACTTTATCAGTAAGATTTTCTTCATCTAATCTGGAATTCATTAAGTCAATAGCGACATCTGTTGGAGTATTGGGATATAAAGAGATGACATCTAAACTGGCCATTGTGAAATTGGAGGTTTTAATTGTTTTTAACTTGTTGGTAACTTCTGTAGCATTAGTAATACTGGCTACATGGCTATTGTAGAATGGTTTGATGTAGTTAAATAGTGCTCTCTCTAAGTTAATAGTAGGAGATAAATTCTTATTAACAATAGGCCTAATAGGTTCGCCAGTCTTATGTGTTTTTATTTTACCAAAAATATTTGGTGTACAAGCACCTACTGGTGGAATACATTTGCTTTTAATAATTGTAGGTAAGTCACTGTGATTTTTTATATTAGCTAAGTTCCTAATTATACTGTCAACTGGGTCCTTATTGACTATGATGGCATTCAACTTATTGATTGCTTCTGTCATCTTGTTATTATATTCATCTGTATTTAAGATGACAATCTGCTTAGATTTGTCCGCCATAATACACTTTATAGCAGGGTTATTTCTCAACTCCATTAGGGCTTCGCGCTCATATGTGATTCTTGTATTTTCATTGGTGTTATACATGTTGTTGATAGCACGGACCATTTTAAATCTTGTAGGATTTTTATTTACCTTAGGCAATCTTTGGATGACGTTCTCAATTTGCGGAATGAGGTATTCCGTTTTTGGCACTTTTTGTCGATACGCAAATCTTATACCTCTTTCTAGTGCTTTCATTTGCAGATTTGATAGTTCTAAACTAGATTCATTAATATAAAGATTTTGATTATTAATCTCTATTCTATGGTTTTTCTGGTGCTTGTCATTTATTAGATTTTCAATTTTTCGAAAGTGTTTTAGTTTACACTTTTCTTGCTGTCTGTCCAAAATTGCATATAGTTTTATAAACTCAATCTTGATCTTGTTGTCCTTATCTTCATACTGTATACACTGATTGTACAGTTCGTAGTTTTTCACACTTAGTTTATCGATATCTTTGCGTTTACTGCGAATTATAGCTCTTAATCTCTTCAGCTCGCTGAATTTTCACTTTTAATTTTAAACTCCCAAAAGTTACTATTGTATTGTTTGCGTTAGACGAGTAGATACACCTGAAAGTGGAAGAAAGGTAACTATTGTTTACATGTGTGCCAAATTTGTAAACACTAAAAATTAATGGTATACAATGTACACGTGTAAATAACTTTTGGAGGCGGTGAAGTCAAATATAATGGTTAGGACAAAAACATTGACTATTAAACACAATTACGTAAGATTTCTTTCCTCATCTCAGTCACTGCTGAGGGGGATACATTTGAACCATGTGATGAAAATTCACACTGAAATACTTATTACTTCACTGCACTAAGGTTTGGGTTTTTGAAAGGCCACTTGGCCTATATTTATTTGAAAAACTTAACAAGCTAATTTCTTTTGGACACAAACTTTTAACCTGGCCACTGGGCCCAATAAAAATAATTAGCTGACAGCTTAGTTAGTTGCTTTTAATGTAAATCTTGCACCAGGCACACTACTGATCATAATCAACATCACATAAAGGCAATTTACAAGGTATGTAAATTAGGTAGATGAAGTGCAAATTTCCCTCACTCTCTTGTAGGGGAAAAAAATTACAAGCATATGTGTACACTATGTTGTTCTAACTAACTCCTTTGAACAAACCTTCTCAGACCAGTTTTCTGAATTCACTTTTAATTTTAAACTACCATAACAACAGAGTCAAAATTTTACGTATAATGGAAAGTTACTTTACTACAAGATTCTACACTTCCAGGAAAATTTGTCTTAAAATCAACATAACATAACAATCTAGCACTACCTGATACTGAACCAATTCTATACACCATACAAAACCTAATACACGAGATACCTTACTCAATTTACTCAAAAGTTATTAAATTGCTACACTGACAACAGAATCTCAATTCACACCATCATCATGAAAATCCAACTTTTCAAAATTCCATACCATAAGTTTTCCAATCTACTGGCACCCATGTAGTAACCAACTCGGGCATAAAGCCAAACAAACATCTCAACCAATGAGTCCCACTTCTCTAGAAAAACACGATTTTTCTGGGAGAACAACAAAGTTTGAGTCTGAAGGCGAGAATGGGTCGTGATTCCATTCCCAGCCTATACAGTGTAGTGGAGCAAAGTGCGACCTAATGCTGTACTGTTTCTTCACTGATTTTGGGGCAGCTCACACCCACACCTTAGTAGGAACCACCTCCTATGGGCTAACGAGCTTACTCGGGCAGAAAGCAAATCCGCCAATTTGTTCCATGCATCCTTTCACACCCGAGGCATGTCCACATAGGGTAAAGTATTCCACAAGAGTTCACTTGCCCCCAAAATATCTCATTCCCTATTTTCCAGAAAACTAACTCAACAACATTATTTCCAGAAAATTCAATAAGTCACATTTTTCCAAAAATCATTCATATATTTCCAGAAAATCACTTCACATCTTTATTTCCAGAAAACTTGCTGTATATCTTTATTTCCCAGAAAATTACTGTACTACTCATTTCCCTGAAAGCTCAATAACACCATACTTGACACACTATACCAAACCTTACTTTATTTCCAGAAAACTCTATAAATTACCATATTTCCAAAATCACCCTTTTCCAGAAAAGTCACCACTTCTTGAAGAAACACAACAGCCATTAGGGGTTTCTCCCAGTCACACTATACATATGCTCCTTTATTCTGCCTGTATGCCCATTTCTATATTCTTTCCCTCATAAAAATCTGTTTTTCCAATCCACGGGCTGAAACTAGAAATTAGCCCTCACTACTACAAAAATTTTAAAAAGTAATTTTTGCCCTTAAATTTACCAAAACACCAAACCATAATAATAACCAGCCTACAAGAAAATTCTCAACTACATGGCACCTATATATACTAAGCTCATAAATACAAATTCTACTTCACAAATACAAAAAAATCACTGAGCACAAAATGAGTTAAATTTCACTTAATGGAAATACTGGTCTGAGATGATGTTCATCAAAATAGCTTATAACACAATTATATGAAATTCTATAACCCCTAGAAAATTATGAAATTCTATAACCCCTGGAAATATTGGTCTGAGAGGTTGTTCATCAAAATAGCTTATAACACAATTATGAAATTCTATAACCCCTACTGCTGCTACATTAATAACATCTCCTTTTTCTCAATCTACCCCCTCTGAGTAAAAATTTAGTATGAAGCTTTTATTGTTTTGCTTTTTTTTACGAAAAAAAATTTTAAAAATAATACGTAATCACTGAACTTCGTAACATTCCACACAAAAGCTCCAAAAAAAAAAAAAAAAAAAAAAAAATACATGACATACCAAAGTACCGCTGGCTTAACCTATGTAAAATTACACTTCTTTATAATTTAACTCAAAGAAAATACTGACAGAAAGTTTCCAGGCCAGCTATTACTTGACCACACATACAAGACCTGACAAAATGATATTGACAACTTTTCCACACCCAGTTATCCTCAAAAGGAAAAATCATAGAAATATATATATATATATATATATTCATATACATTTAACATGTACTGCTCCACTGCAAAGCCCACTCATTCAACAATTTCAAAGGAACCACAACATAATATTTAAAATGCCAAAAGGAAAAAAACTATTTCGATTCAAACTTCGTTACGAACAAACTTATTATTTAAGAATAATTTTTTTTCACCTTGAATATGTTAAACAAACTGCTTGCTTAGACGAAGATAAGAGTTTGAAGGTGTTCTAAATTTTGGAGAAGAAAAAAGCTTTTAGAGTTCCTGATGACGCTTCTAGGCGAATTTTTGACGACCTGATATATCTTGCCTCTGATGTGAAAAATGAAACAAAACTTACCACCCCAGTCCTTGGGGAATTGCAAAGAGCTTGCCCACACTTGGCTTGTCAAAGATTTTTTTTCAGTTGCTACTCATCTCTCAGGGCCCAGGAGCGAAGACTTTTATTTTCTTCCTTTTTTTTTTTTTTTTGTAAGTTTGGGTGATTAGGCCCGCCATCTTCATTCTGACCCGGGAACACACTGGCAGCAGCGGAATTTCCAGGGGAAGACCTTCTGGCGTCTTCCTCCTCTTTGCAGTTCTCAGGGGTCATCCAGCAACAGGAATTTTCTTGTGGCCGGCAATTGATTGGTCATCAAAGGGAAAAAAATCCTCCATTTATCTAGAGTGAGGAGAAAACTAGGCCATTTTTTTCCTGCCGGCCAGGCCAAAGGTCCCGGCCAGCGGGATACCCCTTCAACGGAGTTTTACATCGTAGCCCTTACACCGAGAAGCCAAAAAAGAGAGTGTGACAATTTTACAAAAGCACTTGGGGATGTTTGAGACTGCTGACCCCTCATTGGTTGAAATTCTGCATGGTAACAGTAGTCAGGCACTCCCAACGGACTCTCTCCCACGCCTGGAGAGTGACCCCTGACCTCCACACGTAGGGACCCAGTAACCTCCGGCATGCTGCTGTTCTAAAAATAGAACTTCTCTGCGAACACAATGTAGAAGCTTCTAAATCCTTTGCCTAAAATGGCAGTCGCTGAAAGAAAGATTTTGGGCTTTTGCACAACCTTTCAGAAATGCCTTTTCTTCGTTCCGTGCTTAACTGCGAATAATTTTGTTTTTCTAAAAGGGGTTGATGCTGTCTTCTTTTGCTCATCTTTTTTTTTTATATATATTTAACTCACTAAAGTAAAAATAAATGAAGCCAAAAGAAAAAAGTTTGATGCCTATTATTCCCCTTTATTTTAAGAAATTTTGCTTATCTGGTCAGGGCTGTGAAGTAAATGAATATGGCCATTTATTCCATTACCTCACGGCCTCTTCCAAACAAAATTTTGAAATGTGGACTGTCGAGAATTTTCATTCTATGTATTTTATTTATTTATTTTCCATCATTTTTAATTTTTTTTTTATTTTTCGTAAATCCCAGCGAAGTGATCAATTTCCTCATGCACCATACTTTAAATCCATACATTAATTAATAGGCCGTAGGCCTAAGCCGTTTCAACACTTTTTTCTTCGCTTATGAATGCCTTATGATGCTGAAACCTTTTCAACACTTTTCTTCGCCTCTGAATTAATTAAGTAAAAGAAAAATATTGCAAACTTGACATGTTATGTAAATATTTAGTACCTATGTAAAAGTGCAGCGTAATTAAAAAACCCCACCTTAGGGTCCTTTTCCGAACATACATGAATTACGCTGTAATTCTCACTTGGCTTACATAGAACGATTTCTCGAAATTTGTTTGGAGTTCCCAATTCAATTCTCAATGTAGGCCAAGAATCGATAATACTTACCATCCTCCACCCCCACACACACCCTTGAACTTTTGTGGCCAGTTCTCCGGTGATCAATTCTCCTACACCCATTTTCGTTATGTAGGTGAGGTGACCAAGAAACCGCAATTTTTATATGACCCCTAATGCTTTTTTGGGCAGCAGTCTGTGACAAGTTGTCCGAACACCGTTTATAACAGACATAAACTTATCAGTCGACCACATATTTTTCCCCGTCAGCATTTCTTCCGTGGGCGTTTTTTCTTATTTTCGAAAAGTGGGCGTTTTTTCCGTTGGCATTCTTTCCTCATACCGAACTCCGAAACGTGCTGGAATGACTACTGTATTCTGCGACGAGGCATCAGGAAGCTTCCCGGCACGGGTCTGGCAGCACAACACACTTCCACTACTTATACCCTGTTTTCTGTGCAACCTCCTTACAGTGCTTTTCGGTGGCATGCCGGGCACACATGATTTGCATTTGCTCTGCAATGCTAATCGTTTGCATGTCCTATCGCGGGCAACGCATGCTCCGAATTTCAGGCCAATCGGATGCTTCCTTCTTGGTGTTGCATTTTGGGTGGCCAGCAGTGTATAATAAATATGGTGCACTGCTCGTATTTTGCCACTATGAAACTGCGCGTGGCGAATAGCCTTGGTAGCCAGTCAAACAGCAGCAGAGTCGCTGTTGGCCTTCGGATGGGCAGCAGATCAAGATACCATTGCACGTGTTGGTCAGATTGCACAATCATTTGATGTGATGCTTGAAGGAGAAAGGATGGTGAATTAATCACACATATGGCAGAATAAAAACTTCGAAAAAGGCCTAGGCCTAGGGCCTATGAATTAATATTTAGTGCCTAATAAAAAGCGCAATGTTATTACCTTGATTTAATACGTAAACATTATTATTGTGACATGCGTAGAATAAAAACTGTTTAAAAGGCCTAGCCTAGGGCCTGTGGAATAATATTTAGTGCCCAAATAAAAGTGCGATTTGATATATAAACGTTGGGAATATTGCATCATTAGAATAAAAACTGATACATAGTAATTAATATTTAGTGTTTCCTACGCATGAGACATTGTAATTAATATTATTTCTATGCATGATGCATAGTAATTAGTATTTAGTGCCTAGGTAATCAAAAGAGAAATATTAATAACTTGACATGAAAACATTCGACCTCATGCAATTAGAGTACATGTGGGAAAAACATGTCTCTTCCAACGGAGGAAAATTTAAAAAACCGAGCAAAAAGATAAACTGCAAGATTCGAAGTATATTTTGAAACGCAATTGTTATTTCTCATCAGCAAATGAACTAGGAAACAGAAATATTCTTTCGATGAATATTAATATCTTTACAAATAAAATTCAGCCTGGGATTTTATAAAAACATCCGTAGAGAGTTATTTCCAAATGTCGGAAAAACTCCCCAACATCGGAAGACTCCCCCACTGGTAAATTCCCCCACCTTTTTGAGTCGTATTTTGAGTAAAATTCATTTGTGCACAGTCCCTGACTGAAAATGGTAGGAGAATTTACCGGTGGGGGAGTTTACCGGGATTCATTATCTGAGCGTATGTGCCTACTCTGAAAACCTGTCGGGGGGGAGGGGGGGGTTAATATCAAAACTGTAAAATATGAAGAATTTCTCGTCCGATCCGAAAATTTTCAGCATTTACAAACTACAACACCCCCCCTACAGGTTTCTGCGTAGGCACATGCCTTCATATAATGTGTCGAGTTGTAGCTGCTAAATGCTGAGATATTCCCGATCGGACGAAATTGTTCATAATTTACACTTTAGGTATCCCCCCCCCCCCCGGCAGGTTTCCTGAGTAGGCACATGCCTTCAGATAATGTGTCGAGTTGTAGCTGCTAAATGCTGAGATTCTCCCGATCGGACGAAATTGTTCATATTTTACACTTTAGGTATCCCCCCCCCCGGCAGGTTTCCTGAGTAGGCACATGCCTTTCAGATAATTTGTCGAGTTGTAGCTGCTAAATGTTGAGATTCTCCCGATCGGACGAAATTGTTCATATTTTACACTTTTGGTATGAGTAGGCACATGCCTTTAGATAATGTGTCGAGTTGTAGCTGCTAAGTGCTGAAAATCTCCCGATCGGATGAGAAATTCATCATATTTTACACTTTTGGTATGCATCCCCCCACACACACACACACACAGATTTGCTAAGTAGGCACATACCCTCAAATAATGTGTCCAGTTGTAAATGCCAAAAATCTGCCAATTGGATGAGAAAAATTCTTCATATTTTACACTTTTGAAATTACACCGCCCTCCGGACGGGTTTGCTGCGTAGGCACATGCGCTCAGAACAGAAAATTTGTCGAGTTACAGCTTGTAAATACTGAAAATCTTCTGATCAGACGAGAATTTTTTCATATTTTACACTTTTGGTATTCCCCCCTCACATACACAGGTTTGCTGCGTAGGCACATGCCTTCAAACAATGCGTCGAGCTGTAGCTTGTAAATGTCAAAAATCTCCCGATCGGACAAGGAATTTTTCATATTTTTATTAACCCCCCTCCTCACTGACAGGTTTCCAGAGAGTGCACATGGGCTGAGAAAATTTGTCGAATTGCAGCTTGTAAATGCTGAAGATCACCCGATCGGAAGAGAAATGAGAAAAATTCTTGATATTTTATGCTTTTGGTATTGCCACCCCCCACACACACACACACACTAGTTTTCTGAGGCAGCATATGCCATTAGACAATTCGATGACTTGTAGGTTGTAATGGCTGAAAATCTCCCGATCGGACCAGAAATTCTTTATATTTTATATTTTAGGTTTTAAGCCTACCCACCCTCCTGACAAGTTATCTGGGTTTGCTCATACTCGCAGAGAATTTATTTAGTTATAGTTTATAGAAAAATGTCGTAAAGAAGAAAATACGAAATTACGGACATTTTATGTGTCAGATAACCAATCTCGGGGAGACGTAGCCACAGAGCAGCCCAGAACACAATTTTTATACGGCCCCTTAAAATTTTTGTGGCCAGTTCTCCACTTAGTCTTAGCTCCAAAAATCATGGAAATATCTAAATTTCCTACTGAAAATGGAATATAAAAAAAAAAAATATGAACAATAGTTGCTCAAGTAGTGGGGAATATAGCCACACGAAATTTGTTTATGCAGAACAATTTAATGGCACTGAAATTGCAATGTGTCCAGTTCTCCGTACCCGGATGAAGTTTGGGTATGCTGTTTAGACGAGTTTAGGACATTTGGGCACCCAGACATTTTGGCACAAATCTTGAGGGGCCGTACAAAAAGTGCCGGGTTTTTTCGATGTGAGGGGAATTGAATGGAGAAAATGTTTCCAGTAAGACAAACAAAAATTATAATTGAATTTAAAAAAATATTGCAATGCACAAATTTTGAAGATGACAATACTTTTTTTTTTTTTTTTTTTTTGGTTTAAATATGACGCATAATATCCGAAAACTTGACAATTTTGTCGTCCTGGATCGGGATTATATAGCTCATAATCATGAATATGGATTACATCATATTCATGATCACATAGCACCAAGGGTGCCCGTAACGCTAAAATAGACGAAACCTTTTTTTAAATGTTTGACAGCCTTGAAAGAGGTAAGGATTTTTCTTACCACCCCCTGCCCCCCAGCACACATAAAATGTCCGTAATTTCGTATTTTTTTCTTGTTTACAATATTTTTCTATAAACTATAACTAAACAAATTCTCTGCGAGTATGAGCAAACCCAGGAAACTTGTTGGGAGGGGGGGGGGCTTAAAACCTAAAATATGAAATATAAAGAATTTCTGGTCCGATCGGGAGATTTTCAGCCATTACAAGCTACAAGTCATCGAATTGCTTCAGGGCATCTGCTGCCTCAGGAAACTAGTGGTGGTGGTGGGGGGATACCAAAAGCATAAAATATCAAGAATTTCTCATTTCTCTTCCCCGATCGGGAGATCTTCAGCATTTACACCAAGCTGCAACTCGACAAATTTTCTCAGCGCATGTGCACTCTCTGGAAACCTGTCGGCGATGGGGAGAGGGGGGTGGGTTAATACCAAAAGTGTAAAATATGAAAAATTCCTCGTCCGATCGGGAGAATTTTGGCATTTACAAGCTACAACTCGACACATTATTTGAAGGCATGTGCCTACTCAGCAATCCTGTGTATGTGAGGGTAGTGGGGACACCAAAAGTGTAATATGAAGACTTTCTCGTCCGATCGGGAGATTTTCAGTATTTACAAGCTGCAGCTCGACAAATTTTCTGTTCTGAGCACATGTGCCTACGCAGCAAACACATCCGGGGGGGGGTAATTTCAAAAGTGTAAAATATGAAGAATTTCTCGTCCGATTGGCAGATTTTTAACATTTACAACTGCACACATTATTTGAGGGTATGTGCCTACTCAGTAAACCTGTGTGTGTGTGTGGGAGGGGGGGGTTGATACCAAAAGTGTAAAATATAATGAATTTCTTGTACGATCGGGAGATTTTCAGCATTTAGCAGCTAGAATTCGCCCCATTAAGTGAAGGCATGTGAATGATGAAAATCTCTGGGTAGGAAGAGAAACTCTTCATATTTTACACTTTTGGAACACCCCCCACACACACACACACACCCCCGACAGGTTTGCTGAGTAAGCACATGCCTTCAAATAATGTGTCGAGTTGTAGTGCTGAAAATCTCCCGATTGAACGAGAAAATTTTTATATTTTACACTTTTGGTATTGACCCCCCCCCCCCATTGGGTTTACTGAGTAAGCACATGCCCTGAGTTAATGTAGTTTGTAAATGATGAAAATCTCCCGGTCATACGAGAGATTCATCATATTTTACACTTTTGATATACCCCCATCCCCCCCCCCCCCCACACACACACACGTTTGCTCAGTAAGTTCTTGTCTTGAGATAATGTCTCCAGTTGTAGTTTGTTAATGCTGAAAATCTCCCGATCGGACGAGAAATTCTTCATATTTTACACTTTTGATATCCCCCGCCAGACAGGTTTGCTCAGTAGGTTCTTGCCTTGAGATAATGTCTCCAGTTGTAGTTTGTCCCTGCTGAAAATCTCCCGCTCAGACAAGAAATTCTTATATATTTCACAATTATCATACCCCCCCCCCTCGATAGGTTTGCTGAGTAGGCACGTGCCCTCAAATAATCTGTCCAGTTGTAGCTTGTAAATGCTAAAAATCCCGATTAGACAATAAATTTTTCAAATTTTATAGATTTTGTATTACCCCCACCTCCTCTCCGTTTTCAAAGTAGGCACGTGCGCTCAGATAATGTGTCGAGTTGTAGCTTGTAAATGCTGAAAATCTCCCGATCGGACGAGAAATTTTTCATATTTTACACTTTTAGTATTAACACACACACACACACACACACACACACACACACACCCGACCCCCGACAATTTCTCAGTAGGTTCATGCCCTGAGATAATGTTTCCAGTTGTAGTTTGTAAATGCTGGAAATCTCCCGATCGGACAAGAAAATTTTCATATTTTACTATTTTACACTTTCAGTATTAACCCCCCCCACACACACACACACACACACACAGGTTTGTTTGCTGAGTAGGCACGTGCCGTAAATATAAGTAACTTACGGCGAACATTTTCTCGGTCAAACTCTTACTATTGGGCCAAGATACGGCAATTGTTATACGGCCCCTTAAACATTTGTGCTCAAATGTCCGGTGCCCAAATGTCCGCCCGTCTTTCTGACAGAAAATCGTAAATATGTCTTAATTTCTTAATGATTATGAGATATAAGTGAAAAAAATTTGTGCACACCACTTGCTCAAGTAGGGAGAAATATAGGAACACTATAATTTTTAACGCAGCGCAATTTCATTGCTTTAAAAGGGAATGTGCCCAAATGTCCAAACCCCGTTCAGCACCCATAGTGGACCTATCCTATTGAAAATGGTTGCTATCAGCATTCACGGGAACAGTGCAGTAAGTAGTACATGCGCGAGATTTGTTCGCTTGCTTTTCAGAATTTTAGGACAATATCTTCCGTGGCAATTGACTGATTTGGATAGAATTTTTAATTATAAAACGATGCATGTGTGGCAGCTTTTTAATTTAGAAATTAACAGGCACAAAAAATGTTCTATAATAAAGCAAAAACACGCAAAATATCAATTAATTCATACTAAGGGATTCGTAAAGAAAACAGTAAAGTATCGTGGAGAACACTGTTGCTTTTGCAAACCCACACTTTTTTGTAGGTATGAAATTTTGGGCATTTAGTAAACAACTCTGAATTTTAAAATATCCGGATTTTGACAGCACGAGTTTAATTTAGGGAGGAAGTAGACTTTTTTTTTTTATCTGTTTGAAAAAAAAAGCGACATTGGCTTTGTAACTTCTATCAAACCGAATTGTGTGATATTTAGAGATTTTCATTTTCTAAAACAAAATACGTGTATTCTACATTTTGTCATGTTAGGTTGTTTTTTTTTTTTTTTTTTTTTTTGCAGAGACATAAGATCGGAGTTAAAATCCCAGTTCAAACGTTTTATGCCATGGCTACGCCACAAAGGGAGCGGGGACGAGATGGGGAGGATGTCACCCACGAAGTGGCTGTATCGTTCCCATGACGCCTGATGTAAAAGACAGTTGGTTTTGTTCCCGCAAAACACATTGTGTTAGTTTACTGCAGGATAGGGGTTGGTTGAGCCGACCAGCTCGAATCGGATAACTCTGTAGTCAGTATTTTTCCCTCTACTATAGCAGTTTTACTTACATTTTTTTCCCCGAGTGGTAATAAATTTAGTATTTGTGATTCTCTATGAGCAGCAATATAAAAGGGGGAAAAAAGTACTATATTCCATGATTCGTATTCTGCAGAATTCCTGTGTATTGCGAAATCTTCAAAAAAGGAAAATATGCGTTTCGCGCTATGTGCTGATGCAATTTCGACATTTACATTTTGCATGGTGGAAGGAATAATATTACAAATCATATTTCTAGTGACAAGCATAAATATAACGTTGACTGCGTGGGAAAAAAATACGAAATTAACTTCCTTTGTTAAAAGTTTTAATGAACTGGATGCGATTCGTACAAAATGTTTGTTCACTTCATTTTTAGTTGAACATAATTTACCAGTTAGTGTCTCTCAGTCACTCTTACTTATTTGATTTTTTTATTTGACTGTCTCATCGTCCGTGTCTCCGTAAGATAAAAACCTAACATGAAAATGGTTCGTTTTTGAAAATATTTTAGTATGTTTCATGACGGCATGGGACACGATTCCATTGAAAGGGTAGAACATGCTTCCCTTTAGATGCAAACTTCTGTAAAAGTAAATTTTTATCACTTTATAGATCATAATGATAGCATAGTAATGAGAAACTATGTATAGAATTTATTTTAATCGATATATATGTGCCAATAAATTTAAACATCTGTAGTCACTTAAATTAAAAGTTGATAGTTCATTTGGGTAACATCGTTTTTTTTTTTTTTTGATTGGAGGTTTAACGACCACCACCGTGAGCAACTCAATGGGCTATAAGCAGTCGCCCGTCCCTAATGTAGGGTCACTGGTTCCAGGGAAGGGAGAGAGCCAGTGCCGTAAGACAAACACAACATCCATGCCTGACCGGGATTCGAACCCAGACCCCTTACGGACGAATGATCAGAGGCCAGCGCCTTAGACCACTGCGCCACCGGAGCGGCAACATCGTTTATAAATCGATATGTTCGGTACATTTAATCAATATGCACGGCAAGTAATTTAATCGAATATATCGATTAAAATTTTCATCGAATATATCGATTAAATTTTTTTTACGGACTTCTGTTTCTGAAAGTTGGCAGGTCTGATATTGGTATTCTTAGCCATTCAGTGACGAGAACAACTAATATAAACTTTTTTCTCCCTGTATAGCTTACCAATATACAGCACTAAATGCTTATAAATTATGCAATTGATGTTGAAAACCGTTTTTGGAATATTGATTGACAATATCTACAGCTCAGCTCAAGCAATATCCGACAGAATTTTTAGACTTGAAATAGTTCTATTTCAGAAATTAATAAATTGCCTAGTTGTCCACACCTGCCATAAAGAGAAAATGATCAAGGAATGACAGTTGGAGAAATAAAGTAATCGGGGATGTATATCTCGGATTACTATTCTTCGTCAGATACCTGACGATCACAGATGACGTTAGCGAGGCTAAGTGTGGGATTAGAAAAACTTATCAATTATTTTCTGGTAGATCTGGTATTTAAATGAACGAGTATATCTCGCAGTTGTCATCTTGCCTGGTTTTTTTTTTTTGGGTTTTTTTTTATTTTTTTTTATTTCAGTTGCTTATTTAAAGATTACCCGTCAGGTAGGAGCTCACGAAACTCTCAAGAGCTTGTATGAAACGAAACGCACCACAGCACCTTAGAATAAGGAAAACACAGTTTAATGTTAGTGGTGTCGCCCTAAAATAGGAAAATACCAGTTTGACGGTTACACTGAACGAAAAATTGTATGCCTCCTATAAATCACATCCCGGTTTCGGAGTGGTAGTAATTGGAATTATTTCCTTTGTTATTAATTTTTTTTATTAATCACGCCAATAAATTTAGAAATAATGGGAAACATTAACAGACCTTGAACAAATGAGTACGTTTTCGTTAATGTAATACTCAACGTATCGCAATTATTGATTACCAGATATATGTATATATGTAAAACAAGTATGGAACTCATGTTACTATTTAGCGATTGTAATTTGTTCCCTCTGTTTTATGTGCTTCTGTTTCTCCTTACAGTATCAATGCAGTTATTGTACTCATATTGACAAGTTACTTTAGCTAGGGGGCGAATCCAGAATTTTCGTGGTGGGAGGGGGGGGGTGCAAGTGTCAGGAATAACAGGGGACCTTTCTGATATTTTTCCCCAAAATGAAAAAGTGTTCTTAGTATGTCTGTAAATTCTTCCAATTAATTAAGGAAAGTAATATACTTTTAAGTAATACTTTCTTTCACAAAAAATTTAATCAGTTTGTTATTAAAATCTAACAAATCAAAGCTTTTCCTTGGTCCTGAGGGGAGAAAGCCCCTCCCCCACGCGCCCTGCCTCTGGATGCGCCACTGACTTTAGCTGTCTCTTAAATTAGAGTTTCTTTCCTTCTTTTTTTTTTTTTTTTTTTTTAACGCATTGCACCACAATCACAATGCACAAAGACACCGAAAAACTAGGCAGCAAATTTCAAATTGCAAGAGAATAAAAGAGGTAGAGATCTGAGAAAACACACTACAGAGCTTTTCCACTTGTGGCCACTGTTTGCCAGAGGTCATAAATTAGGATATGAGAGGTTCAAGGTCTGGGGCCATTCTGTCTAAAAAACAAAAAAAAAAAAACTAGAAGCAAGCGTGTCGCACGTAGCACGGATAAAAAGATTATATCGTCTCTAAGAAAAATAAACAGCTGTACATCTGTGGCGAACAGAAAGCGTTATACAATAATGGCAAATAAATTAAGAAACACAGTGGCGATGCCAGCCACTCAGAACTGGGTGGGCCATTAACAGGGGAGAGAGGGGCTAAACATGATGGGAGAGGAAGCACACATTTAGAGGTGTTTGGCAGAAACTTTGGGGGGAAGTTCCGTTTATATGCATTTTACCCGTCGCTGAAAATGTTATCCCTAATAATAATAAAAGTTTTCAAGTGAATACTGTACGTAGTATTTATTCAGTGTATGTAGTATGGAAACCATGGATACGAATCTCTATGGCAAGTTACTATTTCTTTGCAATTTTAGCTTACTTAGGTCCTTTTTTTTTATTATTTTATTTTTCTTTCATAAGGCAATTTATGAGTTATAGTTTATAACCTGACAAGGAATCTCTCTCTCTCATCGTTTTAAACTATAAATACAAAAGTGGGGTGTTTCCGCAACTTTTTTTTTTTTTTTTTTTGGGAGGCTACAATTCATAAACTTCCCAAAACCGAAAGTTTAAAACCAATTGATTTACATCAGTGGCACGAACATTAATATTGAACTTTTCTCGCGGGTCAAATTTAGTTTCCACTCTGCAGAAAAAGTATCATATTACTTTCACAGAAAATAATCTGAGATTTCACATGCGCATGTATCGAGAGGCTTCATTTCATCGCTGGCACGACAAATCTTGAAAACAAAGCATGACAGAACTTTTTATCTACTATGTACTCATACATACTTTCCAAAAAAAGAAGAAGAAGAAGCTGATTAAAAATACAAGATGATCCCCAAAATTAGCTGAAGAAATTTTCTCCACGATCATAGAGCGTCGAAAGGGCAGGAGAAATGTCTTAAAATCGTTGGTCTCTCGTCTAGAGTGTAAACATTGGCAGTAATCACCTCCCACCAAATAACTTTGTTTTTGCATCGATTTCAAGAATGATCTAGATGGTGACACAAAATGCGGGAAAATCTCGGGAACACTGTAACATTGTTAAATGTTAAATTTTATGATAATCGCCAAATTCGTTATTGGGAAGAAAAAAATTGTTTCCTGGAAGGTGAACTTCCTGTTTTCTGATATATTGATCAAATATAATCAAAATCAGAAATAAAGTTGATCACAGCTTTGTGAGACATCAAAATATAAACATCGTTCACTAATCATGTTTTTTTTTAAATAAAGAATTCCTTTCTTTTAAAACGTGAGTTCAACAACAAATGCATGTGCGCGGTGCGATCGCTTCTTGCGTGCGGAAGGGATGCTATTCTTCTTCCAGTACAAAGTCTCCGCACAGCTGTGGCCATGACACAACATTGTTCACCGACTATGCTGTCACTGTGGCAATGCACTAGCCGTGCACCATGTTTTAAAATTCTTTTCTCGGCGCTCAGGCAAAAGCCCAAAGTTTTTCCTTCATCATTTGATAGATTAAACCTTTCTTTGCAAAGAATAATAACTGCAGCTTTCTAAGTGCTGTACTACATTGCCTTTTTAAGCATTGAAGAAAGGCTCTCTCATTGCTCATAACTCAAAAACTAAAGCAGATAGAAACTCGTGCATTGCACCAATGAATTCCTTGGTAAAAATTAAGAAGGAATGATGATTTATATATTTCTTTTTATTCTAAATAATGGAGATATTTGCGTTTTTACGCAAAATATGTCTGCCATGCACCGAAATTCAAAAAATTATGTCTTCTAATCTATTGGAAATAAAATATTGAAACTTTCAGGGTTTTTATAAGTTGGGAGTAGCTACCCATTAAAAAAAAATCGTAAGAATTAGAGATGTGTTGGTGGAAAATTAATTCGAAATCTGATGATTTTGCGTGGGATGACCCAGGATTAAGTCACATTCTTCCAGAAGAGAAGTGCTGTAAAAGGAGAGGAGCAAGCAGCAGTTTAACCTAACATGTATCAAACATGCTAAATCAAATTAAGATCTAGTGACCAGACCAGCCATTCCATATATGAAATGTCTTCATTTTCAAGATATTCATTCATATAAATATTCCCTGTGAGATGGGGCATTTTTGTCCATTAACAGAAAATCTGAATGTGCTTCACCTCTAAAAAGACAAACATGAGGATCCATGCTCTCGCTGTAATATCAGGCAGCCATTAGACTAAGTTTTCCCTGGTTAATAAGTTGAGAGGCATTGACTGTTATGACAGATTCCAGCCCAAAACATAATTTCTCCACCTTCAAAATGGTCTCATTCCTGAAAGCTTGTCGGCTATTATTGTGCCCCATGTTCTCGCTGTGTGAACATTCTCCAAGAATCTGGTAAAAAGAATCTGCTGTCATCGGTTAAGAGTATACAGGCCCATTTTTGGTGGATCCAATGAACATGTTGGCAACACAATTCAAAGCAGCTCTTATCTTGTATATGCTGAAGGGAACACACACAACAGGCTGTTTTAAAATCATACCACTGTTATATAATCTTCAGTATACTGTATGTTGCAATACACTCTGCCTAGATGTTAACACCAATTAGTAGTCTTGTCAAATATAACTGATCCTTGGACAACCTTTCCCAGGTCATCTTAAATGTTTATAGTGTCATGAAATGTCTCCAGAGGCAACAAATGACAGATTGATCCAGATTTAACCATCTTGCCAATTCTGCTTGAGACTATCATGCTTCTAATATCCCTATAGCTTCCCACCGCAAAGAAACTTCCAAGAAAATTGTCCGAAACAATTTGACTTATCATTGCACCTGACAGTGCAAACCTTAAAATTGCCCACGTATTCTACCAGTTTTTTTTTGTTTTGTTTTTTTTATTGGAGGTTTGACGACCACCGTGAGCAACTCAATGGGCTATAAGCAGTTGGCCATCCCTAATTTAGGGTCACTGGTTCCAGGGAAGGGAGAGAGTCAGTGCCATAAGACAAACACAACATCCATGCCTCACCGGGATTTGAACCTGGACCCCTATCGGACAAATGATCAAAAGCCGTTGCTTATATCACTGCACTATGGGGGGTGGGGGGAATTCTACTCCAGTTGCTTATATACGGAATCCGCTTGTGTGTAGCATACGCAGATTTTGTTGTCCCGTGGCTTTCTATAGCACCCGTGCTCGTTTATTGGCCACGTCATTTGCTACTTTACATATCCAGCTCCTTGTGTACCATTTATGTGTGGTTTCAGTGCAAGGTGTGTGTGTGTGTGTGTGTGTAAATGTGTGCTTATGCATAAGAGAGAGTAAGCTTTTCTCAAGTTCTATGTGCGTGTGTGTGGTTATCATAAAATGAAGGTTTGAGCTTTTTTCAAGAAAATCATTTTTTGCTGTTATGAAGGAGTGGTGCATTTTTGATAATCATAAAAATGCTGGCCTAAGTTTTGGAGTACATTAAAAAAATGTCCCCAAATCTCAAGACATTACAGCAAAATACTCATCTTTGCTGTTTATATTAATAAAATTTGTCAAAGAAAATGAGTAGATTTATTAAAGAAACTATATGCAAATGTTTCTGGTACTTGGATTGAAAAGTGTATATTTTAAATGATATTAGATCTGGAATTGATAGAGTATAGTAGATTACTTGAGAAAAACTGATATTAAATGTCAAAATGATGTCAAGACAGAAGTTTTGAGTTTCATCTGTAAAAAGAATGTGTCATCTAAAAAATTTGTTATTTAAACAGTTCATAAGTGTATGTTATCAATAAGGTTTTCCAACTGTTGTTAGAAATTGTTCATTAAACATATAATGATATTAGTTAGAACTTTTTTTTTCCTTTTAAGGATTAGACGTCACACAAAATCCATAGACATAAGCAAGAAGATTTGTGAGAAATGTGGATCACAATTTGAGCTGTTTGTGATTAGAAAATCCTTAAAACCTAAGTCAAAGCCAACTGGATTTGCTCTGTTTGTGAAACAAAATTATGGAAATGTGAAGAAAAGGGATACCCGGTTGAAACACGGTGATATTATGAAACAGTTAAGTGCTGAATTTTCAGCAAAGAAAAAATAAGTGCTTGATGTGTCTATTCTTCCAAGAAATGTTTGTGGTACAAATGCCTGTAAAGATGATGTACATACTTGTAGAATTTATTTATAAAATTTATGTTTTAAACAGGTTTTACAGTATTATCATTATAATAAAAATATGTTTATTGGTGTGTGTATATATATCTGCATCCGATGTGTTTATTTCAGTTACCAGGGACTTATAAGAGTATGTTTATTTTTACAGCTAGTTTCCATCATCATAACGCATAAAAAAATCATATTGGAAAGTATTTAACTTCAGTTAATTCTGGAATATTCATATGCCATTAAAATAATACTCCCTCAGTATGAAGTAATGTGCAAATTATCTGTACCAAAAGTAGTACAAATAATCAGTGGACTACTTTTGGTATGATAATTTGCAAATACCTGATAAACAAAACATGTATTAAACCAAAGAACAGCAAATGTACTTTAATTTCAAGTTGGGTAGTGCTACACAACATTCTTGAATTACATATTTCTGATGGCTGCAGATTTGTTTGTTACATTTATTTATGAACGCAACAAATCACTGTAGTCTTCAAATGTTTTAATAGCTTTCTGTTCACATATAAAATCAATAGGCATATGAAACTTAGCTATAATACATTTGGAAGAAACGGAACAATTTTCAAGAGCAACTCATCATTATATTTTAAAAGAAGTGCTTAATCTGTGCATATTTGTAGTTCTTTCTTATGGACCTTAACTAAACAAGTTAGTAAAATCATGCAATGCATTGATTATACAGTAATACGCTTTCCAACATACCGGAAATCATTAAAGTTATAAAGATAATGGCTGTGGAATAAATATTGCTCCTGTGTCCGACCTTTGACCTCATTTCAATGATATTCAACAGAACCTGTTTAGTATATCCCCGGAACAACATTCTAAAATTTCATCGAAATCGAACCATATTTACGCAAGTTATGACGCATAAGGGCAATGAAATGCATCCCGCTCCTATGTCCTGACCTTTGACCCCATAGGGTTCGTCCCCAGGTGGTCCCTTACCACATACTAAAATTTCATTGAAATTGAACCATATCTATGCAAGTTATGACGCATGGCGGCCAATGCGACATGAAGGCAGAGGGTGCTAACAATCCCCGGAGGACCGGACTAGGCTGCCATCTGATGCTGGCCTTGGCTACATATAATGGACGCTCCCTATCTTCTGATTCAAGGCTTCTTGAATTGGAAGAAGAACTACAAAGGATCAAGTGGGACATCGTCAGGCTAAGTTAGGTAAGGAGAAGATCTCATTGAACTGAAAAGTGGACTTCTCTTCTACTATCGTGGGACAGATACTGGCAGAACTAGTGGTGTTGGATTTATAATAAACAAAAAACTGAAGGATAAAGTTGTAGAAGTTGACAGTTCCTTTGACAGAGCTGCACAACTCGTTATCCAACTCTCGAGAAGATACCAGGCTCAGATTATTCAATCTTATGCACCCACCACAAGTCATCCTGAAGAAGAAATTGAAGAATTTTATGAGGAAATTCATCATCTAAATAATAAAAGTAAGCAGCACCTGAAGTTAATTATGGGAGATTTCAATCCAAAAGTAGGGCAATGGCAACAGAATGAACTTTCAGTAGGTAAATTCGGTCACAGCAACAGAAACCAGCGTGGAAATGCTCTCGTTGAGTTTGCAGAGGCAGAAGGGTTTTTCATCTTGAACTCCTTTTTCAAGAAAAAGCCACACAGGAATTGGACATGGAGACATCCAAATGGGACAACAAGTGAAATTGATTTTATTATGTGTAACAAAAAAATTTGTCATAGAAGACTGCAGTGTGCTAAACAAGTTCAACACAGGTAGTGACCATAGATTGGTGAGATGTAAGATGCACCTCAACACTAAACTTGACAAGCTCATAAGACAAATAAAATGTATTGAAATAACCAACCTTAAAAAACACCATAATACCTTCAAGTTGGAACTGAAGAACAGATTCTCTGCTTTAGAAGGCCTAACATCGGAAGAAGTGGATATTTCTGAAGTTAACAGAAAAGTAACCAAAGCTCTTATGGAAACAGCAACAAAATTAGCTGGGTCTAAGAACAAGTTGCATGTGAACAAATTATCAGGAAAAATCAAAATGTTGATGCAAAAAAGAAGAGAGATGAGGACAATTAAAGATGATGTGACTTCCAAAGTGGAATATATAGAGCTATGCAAGACAGTACGAAAAAGTATCACCGAAGATATAAGGAATTTCATCTGTTAACTAGTGAGGAAAGCAATTGAAAACAACCAAAGCCTAAAGATAGCAAAGGAACATCTCAGTAAGGGAAGAAAACAGATTATGGCACTGAGAAAAGAAGATAGTTCTGTAACAAGAAATAGAGGCAAAATTTTGACAAGGGTGAAAGATTTATACTCCAAATTATATGAAAGGGATGATACATGTACTCCAAACATCATGAAAGGTACCAGAGTTCTTCCAGTCCTCCCAGCAGAAGTTGCACATGCAATCAAGAACATGAAGCGGGGAACAGCTCCAGGAGAAGATGGAATTACTGTAGACATCATACAAGAAGCAAATGGAGAAATCGAAACAGTACTCGCCCAAATTTTCACTCGATGCGTTAATGAAGAGAAGATTCCTGAGGATTGGAACAATGCTACAATGATCCTGCTACATAAAACAGGTGACATTGAGGATCTCAGGAACTACAGACCTATCAGCCTCCTATCAGTGGTTTATAAAATCTTCACTAAAGTTCTTTCACACCGCTTGAAGGTAACACTGGACATGGCTCAACCGAGAGAACAAGCTGGATTCAGGAGTGGCTACAGCACAATAGATCATATCCACATACTGAGAGAACTAATTGAAAGAGCAAGGGAATATGTACTTCCATTGTGCATGGCTTTTGTCGATTATGAAAAAGCCTTTGATTCGGTGAAACCAGCAGTTACCATGGCTCTGAAATCCTGCGGTATTGAAGGTGCATACATTAATATTATTATAACATCTATGAAAATGCAAGTGCAAAGATTCGAAGCTCTTTAATGCCACATTGGAAAATGTCTTTCAATCACTGAACTGGGAAAACAAAAGGATAAAGATTAATGGAGATTATCTAACCCATCTTCGTTTTGCTGATGACATGGTCATTTTTGCAACTACCCTATCAGAGCTGCAGAGTATGATCCAGGCACTTGCTGACAAGAGTAAAGAAGTGGGATTGAAAATGAACTTTCAGAAGGCAAAAGTAATGTTCAATGCTTTTACAAGAAATGAAGATTTATCGTTCTCTCTTTTGTCAGTCCAAGTATTTGTTTAATTTTTTTTTTCGAGAGATTTATTGGACTTCGTTAATTTTTTTGTGGGAATGGAAGAATGGGAAATCTTTCGCCCCTCCAATATTTTTCCTGGAGTTTCTTTTTTATATAAAACTTATATTTTTTTATGTTTTGGGGAATCCTGCTCATGCATTATTTTTTTAATTCATATATTTTTCCTCTCTCCAGTTTTAATCAATGTTGTTTGGAACCGTTGACCCCTTTCATGATAGCTATTCCCCACTCAAAGGAATGCGTAAGTGGAGATTTCCACCCTGTGTTAAATTTCACTCAGCAAAAAGTGGGTCAGGACGGCAAGATTTCGAAATCTGAAATTTTCTTGTGTGGAGAACAAAGAATTTCATAGTTCACTCGTTTTTCAAAAGCAGCGTTAATTCCAAGATGGATTCTTTGAAGGTGTCTGATTAAATTCTCACGCTTTCCGTATACCACCATCATTTTAGTGGAATTTTAGTTTCTTTACGCTTATTATGCACTCTATGAAGATTTTTTTAGTTTATTCTCTCAAGATATGAAAGTTATAATGAAATCCTTTCGTTTATCTCTCAAGCTGAAGTTAGCTTTGCCTGATTAGAATCAATAGCATGTTCGTTGCGAGATGACCAGATAAGGAAACAGTCATCGTGCAGTTAGTGTGCTGACGCATCGTGACACATCAATCACCACGTGGTGATAAGGGTCATGTGTTGGTTACAGTATGCAAAGGAAACGCTGAGCGAATTTTAGTTCTGTTCTAAGTCTGAATAAAGTAAGAAGTCTTCAAGTCTTTCAAATTCTGGTTCCGGATTTTTCACTTAACAACAGGAGTTGCATTAACCAGAAAGCAGTTTAAGAAACTCCAAATTATTTTGGATGGCGTGTGGGACAGCATCCAGGAATTGTTAATGGGTTCAGAATTCCAGAAAATCGTACTCGGAGAATCCCGAAAGTTTCAAAGTACATCGATTGAGGAGTGTGAACTTAGACACAATTTAATTGAATGTTTAAAAAATTTAATCGAGGAGAGCATCCTGAAGGTATGTAGATGTCGCGAATGCATTTCGGAAGTACTTCCACCTATTGAGATGCATCCTCCATGCCTAACCACTGAGTGGAACAGGAAAGCGATTTCAAGTTTCCAGAACGCTGTGGCCTTGTTGAATCCTAAGGAAGTAGCTCAAGCTTTTATAAACACATGTGGAAAAGTGAAGATTTCAGAAGAGTTCTTCTCTACAATCAGGGGAAAAGAACTATTTGGAGAAGTAATGATTTCGATTATATAAATTCAGAATTATTTTTTTTAAATGGGCAAGGTAGAAGGTGAGTTTGTGAATATTTATTATTTATTGAAATATTAAGCGTAAATATTTTTAAGTTTTAAGACATAAATTTAAAGAGTAATTATTATTTTTTTAAATTAAATTTTAATTGAATTTTTTTTTAAATGGGTCAAAATTTAAGCTTTCAAGATTTTTAAAGTAAAAGTGAGAATGTAAACTTTTTTGAAATGTTTAAAACAGTAACAGAATGAATCCAATTGTTTTAATGGTGAACTAGTGCTTTTTTGCTAGACTTTTCTTAAGGATATTTGGGGATTGTTATTGGAAAGGGGTCTGATGTTTTCCATTAGGCAACCAATCGGGGCGGAATTCCGACTGGTCTGAGAGCAATGCTTTACAGTATTGAGTCGAAACCAGAGTACACAGCTTAATTTCGGGGAGTTTGAAATGTTTGAAACTGACTCGCTTTATTCTTTGAGTTGAAAAGAAGAAGCGCTCTCACTGAAGACCCCCTAGCCTGGAAAAACTAAACAGTCTGTGTTTTATAAAAATTTCTTTCCTTAGACATTTTTAGTACATCCAATTTTCAACTTTCAGGAACTTACTGTGACTGTTTTTACTTCATTCCATTTCCAACTTTTTCGAAAACGAACTTCAACAGATTTTTACTCATTTCGAAACAGTCTTTTTATGCATACTAGTTTTCCCATGTTATTCTATGGGAATTTCCCTGCTTTTAATGAAATGTGTTTTCTCAAAATTGTCTACTAAGAAAAATGAAGTGTTCCATTTTTAACCCTAGGAAAGAATGAACTGTTCCGAAAAAAAAAAAAAAAAGAATGACACTTTTCTTCAACTAATTTTTTTAATATGAAATCCAACGTCCAACGAACATTTTTACATATTTTCTTAGAATTTGTCTTTTTTCGTTTAGAAGTCACAACAGAATTTCCTTCTTGTACAGGAACTTTCAACATTTGTTTATTTTTAATGTAGTTTTTAGGCAAATTTATGCTTTCCTATGAAAGTTTTTCTCAAAGGACTCCATTAGGTTGATCTCAATTGAGTCTTTGAAGTGAATGGAAAGAAAAATAACATGTCTATGTGTTATGAGAAAATGAACGAATTTCCTTAAGACGGTGTGAAGTGAATTGAACATCAAGCAGTAAGTAGTAAGATATTTTACTATCGTAATATGTACATACATTTTGGGACAATATCTTCTAAAGTTAGAGGGAAAAATATATGAATATTAAAAAAAAAAAACCTTCCTTAGATTTACAAATAGAGTATTTGAAGTAGAAAGAGGGATGTAATGCTTTGAATATGAATTTCTTGTTTCAGTGAAGGGATTCTTAGTTTCTCTTTTAAAAAAATTCCAGAATATCATTTTCAGAAAATTTCTGGGGAGTCGAACTTGGACATTTAACAAAATTCTTGGACATATAGGAATTTAAAGAAAGTTTATGGAATGAAACATGAAGAGAAAGAAATGGTTGGAATGGTTAACGTCCAAGCTTCATCAATTTTTTTTTTTTTTGATTCCTCATACAATCTGAGGAAATTTTACATTTTTGTGAGAACTCGTTTTTTTCAAAATCAACCCTTTAGAAGTTTTTAAGATAGAAAAAATATTGACTAAGGAAAATCTTAAATAGTACAAATTATGAATTGAAGCACTTTAAGTAAGAAAATATTTGTCTGAAGCAATTTTTCAATGCCTAAGCATGGACATCTGAGTATTCGTTCGTCCGAAACTGAATCCTGGGGAGACTTGAGTTAAGAGCTTTTGAATTACGACACTAGCTTTCTACTTTCCTTGAAAACAGTGGACTAAATCAGGGTCTGCTTACTTCCCTTCTAGTGGTTCACGACGGATCTCTTAAATGATGAATGAACGGCAAAGTTCAAACGCTCTGTCCCATTGAGTCAGCAGTTTTAGATTTTTGTCATCTTAGACAGTTTAAGTTTGCTCAGAAAACTATGCTTTTGCGAGCTTGAGTTTGCATTCAAAGTTCAAAACCAGAATTTAGTTTAATCTGCCAAGCAAAGTGATTTCATGCCATATGAGGTTTTCCTGTAAGCAAGAGACGCGTGAAAACAGTCGCAGGAGATTGTCAGTTTCCGACAGAAACAGGGGGGAATTCAAAGTTAATTTCTTGGGGAAAGCTCACACACTGGAGACAGCGTAAAAACACTCTTCTTTCATGTTTTAATGTAAACCTCGAGGAATTTGTATCTAACTATGAAAAGTAAGTTCTAAAGATTTAGCAGCATTTACACTAAAATCCTACAATGACTTTATTTGAAACAGGGAAGAATCGGCCTTGTAGACTAAAATACATCTGAAGATTTTAGATACATTTCTGTTCAAAAGTAAAGTCGAATGGGAAAATAAGAGTAATTAAATCGATAGGAAAAGATTGAAAGTTTGAATCAGAAAAAAAAACTAAGAAAAAAAAAAAGAAGTTTCATAAAAATAAACCAAAGTTTGAAGAATCATACATCACTGAACAGAAGGAAAAATATAATAAGTACTATAAGGGGAATACGATATTTTCACTATGGGAGTTTGGAAACAACTGCTTTTCTGAACAATTAGTAAAATGTGAAAAAAAATGTTTAGAGGAAGTACGGACTTGATCGCTATGTCTCCAGCATGAAAGATTTTTCTGCTGAGACAATGAATAAAAAATACGATAATGAAAACCTAATTAAAGCGAAAGAAAAGGTCAATGAAACTAAACGTCTAAAGATAAAATGCAGCATGCACAGAAGTTAAAAATGAAGGGGCAGACACGGGAGAACTGGACATTAAGGGAATGAAATATACGCGAAATTTTGAAACATCTCAATTTAAGCGAACTAAATGAGGGAAAGGAATGAGATTAGGGGAGTTCTTATTGACTTTTATGAGGTGAGTAAACAACAAAAATTTAGTTATACATGAAATAATTGTGTAAAAAATAGCTCGTTTAAGAATATGATTTTTGGTGAAAGTATGAAATTTTAGTTGAAATGTCATGATCAGCATTTTGAAAAGAAATAGATTGAGTCGATATGTAGAGAACAGAGTAAGTATTTCTTTATTTTCGCAATGGGGGTGGTGAGTTAGTAAAACGTAAAAAAATGATGTTTAGTGGAAGAACGGAATTACTCGCTTTGCCTCCAGAATGAATGTTTTTTTCGGACGAGACAGAACAATATACAGAAAATATGTCCCAAAGAATACAAATTTTATCGTAAGAAAAAAGGTTTTAGATTTCATGCCTTGACAATGAATGCTTTCCTGTTGGGGCAGTCCACGAAAAAGTATAGCAAACTAGGGAAGGATTAAAAAAATGCGTATTTGACATACATGCAAGCTTTGAGAAATACTTTAAAAGCAAGTTGGAAAATATGATATATAAGGAAACAAAAAAAAACCTGATGATTTGCAACATCTAAAATAATCATTTTGCTGAAATGAAATGAAAAAAAAAATAGTCTAAATAAAAGGAGTCATAAGTTTGGCCAAGTAAGAAATAAATTATTGACATACTGAAAAGTTTTACTAAATTTCAAAAAAGATGAAGTAAAATAGTGAAAATGGGGAAGCTATAATGATATGCTAAATAAAGTAAGAAAATATAGTTTTACCAGAATTTTAACTGTGAAAGACCTGTAGAGTTCTTGAACACACGAAAAAATTACGAGAAAATAATATTGTAAAGGCGAAAGACTCAGAATTAGCATGAAGTCGTTTCACAAAAAAATTTTTCAAAATCCAATAATTACTGCGGACAGGAACGAAATCGTTTCTAAAGAAGCATTTCCTCGTCTCATGATCTGGAATAAAATTGAATGAAGGAAAAAGAAAAGTTCCCCAGAAAACCGATATCAAGTCGTTAAGAAGCGTGTGTTGGTTTAAATCTGGAAAAAAAAAAAAAAAGATACTGTTACGAACGAATTTTATGTATAGCTAGTTGCTATAGATCTGTATATTTCTTGCACAAACATGAAACAGCTATATAGAAAACCAGATTAAGTCATACATTAAAAGCAAGTAAGAAAAGTTGTTTGTATAGGTAACAGAAATAATGAAGAAACGTTTGCTTGTTTGAATCAGAAAAAATAAAGCCTCGATAAAAGTAGTTCTTAGTTTGAAAAGTTAGAAAATAAAATAATGTTGGTACATCAAGAAGTTTAAGGAGTACGCAAGCATTTAGAACAAAAAGATTAAGATAATGCGTTAAAAGGTACATTTCACTGATTAATCATGAAGAAATACGAAAAAATAAAAAAATAAATATTTTAACTATGCATAAAAAATTGTGGCTTTGTACGTTGGAAAAAGGTACAACGTTAAAAAAATGTAACAGGAAATGTCATGAACACGTAAATACGTTAATAAACAATCGTGTTTTAAGATTATGTCTGCAGCACAAAACTTTGGAAAACGTTTTTATGTTGGTATGTCGGTTGAAAATGTGTGAAGTCTCCTCAAAGAAAATAAAAAAATCGTTACGTTGAAAAATTATGAACATAAAATGGGAAATTATGAGGAAAAAATAAGGAATAAATTCGTTGCAAAATGATCAAGGTGTTGAAAAAAAAATCAGTCTTGGAACTTAATGTGTCTACAGAATCTCAAATGACGTCAACCGCCGACCCCGCGGAGGAAATGGAGTTGGCTGATGTCATGTCTGCTATCACGACATGCGTCATCCGGCATAGTCACTCATCCCAAAACACGTGTCATACAAAATTTTCTGAGTCAAAGAGAAAATGATAGACTCATCCCAAAACACATGGCTCACAAAAGATAGCGGAACATGAATCAACAGGAACGAAATCTTTTCAAACAAAGCCTTTCCTCGTCTAAATTAAAATTGTAGGAAAAGAAAAATATAAGAATGAAAAAAATAATGCAACGTCTATAAAAATTATAACACCTCACAGAGTTCTAAAAATATAAATTTAATAAAACAAATTTGAGGAAATGCTTCGATTGAAAAAACTTTCTTCAAAAAATTTGACAAAATCCAGTAAATCTCCCGAGAAAATAAAAAAATAAATAAAGCCGACCCCGCTGAGGAGAAAACGACGTTGGCTGATGTCATGTCTGCTATCACGAATGCCTCACTCATCATAATGACTCATCCCAAAACACGTGTCATACAAAATTTTCTGAGTCAAATAGAAAATTGTGAATCATCCCAAAACACATGGCTCACAAAATGACAACGTGGTGAAACTAAAATGGCGCAACATGAATCAACGGGAACGAAATCTTTTCAAACAAAGCCTTTCCTCGCCTAAATTAAAATTGGAGGGAGGACAAATATAAGAATTAAAAAAATAATGCAACGTCTATAAAAATTATAACACCTCAGGGAATTCCTGAAAATATAAATTTAATAAAAAAAATATTGGGAAGACTTCCTTCAAAAATTTGACAAAGTCTAATAAATCTCCCGAGAAAATTAAAAAAATAATGCAACGTCTATAAAAATTATATAATACCTCAGGGAATTCCTGAAAATATAAATTTAATAAAATAAATTAGAGAGAAAAAATAGGACAAAAAAAAATACGAGTAAAAAAAATTGGAAACGACAAAAAAACTTCCTTCAAAAATTTGACAAAGTCCAGTAAATCTCCCGAGAAAATTAAAAAAATAAATATTGGAAAGACTTCTTAAAAATTTGTCAACGTCCAATAAATCTCCCGAGAAAAGTTCCAAAAAGCACCGCTAGGGGGCAACGTGCACATCCGCTTTCCCCCACTCGGTCGTTGCCATCCCTCAAAGATCCATTAAAAGTTCCAAAAAGCACCGCTAGGGG
The DNA here is from genome assembly GCA_039090855.1 of Macrothele yani. Lineage (NCBI taxonomy): Eukaryota > Metazoa > Arthropoda > Arachnida > Araneae > Macrothelidae > Macrothele > Macrothele yani. The sequence continues at coordinate 9,084,574 of CM077025.1, read as the reverse complement.
GCAGCACATCGAGTTGACATCCCCCTATATCCACCCCCTTTCTCCCACTCGGTTGTTGCCATCTCTCAAAGGTCCATTAAAAGTTCCAAGAAGCACCGCTAGGGGGCAGCACATCTCCTTTTCCTGACTCGGTCGTTGCCATCTTTCAAAGATCCATCGAAAGTTCCAAAAAGCACCGCTAGGGGGCAGCACATCGAGTTGACATCCCCCTATATCCACCCCCTTTCTCCCACTCGGTCGTTGCCATCACTCAAAAACAAAGATCTAACATAATAATAAAGTTCCAAGAAGCACCGCTAGGGGCAGCACATCTCCTTTCCCCCATTCGGTCGTTGCCATCCCTCAAAGATCCATCGAAAGTTCCAAAAAGCACCGCTAGGGGGCAGCACATCTCCTTTCCCCGACTCGGTCGTTGCCATCTCTTAAAGGTCGATCGAAAGTTCCAAAAAGCACCGCTAGGGGGCAGCACATCGACCCAACACACTAGCGTCTTCTGCCACGCCCCCATCATTCTGCCGCACGTCACGCCCCCTGCTCCTTCTGCCGCAAGCCACGCCCCTGCTCCTCCGGCAGAATCGGTCCTTTTATACTACTTATGCCCCGGAGGGTCGCAGCTGTAATCGCCGCTCGTGGAGGCTCCACCAACTATTGAAGATGAATAAACTTCGTTTCCTTTGCTATCACAGGTGTCCAATTACTTGTTGGTAGATAGTGTAATAAACAAGAAACTGAAGGATAAAGTTATAGAAGTTGAAAGTTCCTCGGACTGAGCTGCACGACTCGTTACCAACTTTAAAAAAGATACCAGGCTTAAATTATTAAAGCCTTAATTCAGATGTAAATTATTCAAGAATTATTCCCAAGTCATCCTGAGGAAGAAGTTGAAGAATTTTACGAAGAAATTCGGCATCTATAAATAATAAAGGCAAGCAGCACTTGAAGGTCATTATGGGTGATTTCAATGCGAAAATAGGGCAACGACAACAGAATGAAACTTCGGTCGGTAAATTCGGACATGGGAACAGAAACCAGCGTGGAAATACTTTCGTAGAGTTCGCGGAGGCAGTAAGTTTTTCATCCGGAACTCCCTCTTCAAGAAGAAACAACGTAGGAAATGGGCATGGATGCATCCCAATGGAATGACAAATGAAACTGGTTTTATTATGTGCTACGAGAAATTTGTCATAGAAGACTGCAGTGTGCTGAACAGGTTTAACACAGGGAGTGATCACAGAATGGGAAGATGTAAGATGCACCTTAACACTAAACTCGAGCGTGGTAAACTCATAAAACCAACAAAGTGTGTTGACCTGACCAACCTTAAAAAACATCTTAATACCTTCAAATTGGAACTGAGGAACGCCGCCCCGGTGGCGCAGTGGTCTAAGGCGCTGGCCTCTGATCATTCGTCTGTAAGGGGTCCGGGTTCGAATCCCGGTCAGGCATGGATGTTGTGTTTGTCTTACGGCTCTGGCTCTCTCCCTTCCCTGGAACCAGTGACCCTAAATTAGGGACGGGCGACTGCTTATAGCCCATTGAGTTGCTCACGGTGGTCGTTAAACCTCCAATAAAAAAAAAAAAAAAACTGAGGAACAGATTCTCCACTCTAGAAGATCTAACCGAGAGAACAAGCTGGATTCAGGAGTGGCTACATCACTATCCCAGCAAAAACAGTCTTGCTGGCCCAGCACTATGTTGCCGCAGCCGAACCGTCAATAAAATGTCCGGGCGGCCAACAAATGGGCCAGCAGTTCAAGCCAACAGCTGGCCAACAATTGGCACCCCATCAGTTGTCATATGCCACAACAGGGCCATCAGTTATCCATCACAGGCAGTAGCTGCCACAAGTGGCCCTTCAGCGGCCCTGCAAGCACGTGCCAGAAATGATGGCTAGCATAATGTGGTCCGCTAGTTTGCCGGTAGTGGCAGCCGGCAACCACGTGACGTAACTTGATCTTTTTTCCAGCACTTGATCTTTCGCTGGGATAGATCATTTCTGTTTGCTGAGAGAACAAATTGAAAGAACGAAGGAATATGTACTTCCATTATGTATGGTTTTATCGATTATGAAAAGGCCTTTGATTCAGTGAAACCATCAGCAGTTACAATGGCTTTGAAATCCTGTGGTATTGAAGAATCATAAATCAGCATTATTAATAACATCTATGAAAATGCATGTGCAAAAGTTCGGTTGTTTGAGGATACGGCACAAATACAAATTGGAAAGGGAGTGAGACAAGGTGACACCATATCTCCCAAACTCTTTAATGCTACATTGCAAAATGTCTTTCAATCATTGAACTGGGAAAACAAAGGGATAAAGATTGATGGAGAATATTTAACTCACCTTCGTTTTTCTGATCACGGTGATTCAGAGCTGCAGAGTATGAACCAGGAACTTGCTGACAAGAGTAAAGAAGTGGGATTAAAAATGAAATTTTATAAGACAAACCTAATGCACAGTGCTTTTACAAGACATGGAGCTTTATCTGTTGACGGGGAAACGCTGGAGATAACCGATATGTTTACCTTGGATAGCAAATATCAATCAAAGGTCACATTGATGAACAAATTAATCGACGTATTAAACATGGTTGGAGAGCTTTTGGAAGAAACAGTAAATTTTTTAAGAGCAGTATGCCATTATGTCTTAAAAGAAAACTGTTTAATCAATGCATCCTGCCAGTGCTTACGTATGGAGCAGAGACATGGACCTTAACTAAAAAAGACATGCAAAGACTGACGACTCAAAGAAGCACGGAGAGTTGCATGCCTGGTGTAACCAGGAAAGATAAGAAGAGGAATTCATGGATAAGAAATATGACAAGGGTTGAAGGCATCACGATCAGAGTAAAATCCCTGAAAATGGCAATGGGCTGGATATGTTGCCAGAAGAACGGACCACCGATGGACAATTTTAGACTGGATACCATGGGACAGGAAAAGACCCAGAAGAAGACCACATGTGAGATGGGTGGATGAAATTCGAAATCGATGCCTTAATGAAGGAAAGATTCCTGAGGATTGGAACAATGCTACAATGATCCTGCTACATAAAAAAGGTGACATTGAGGATCTCAGGAACTACAGACCTATAAGCCTCCTATCAGTGGTTTATAAAATCTTCACTAAAGTTCTTTCACACTGCTTGAAGGTAACACTGGACATGGCTCAACCGAGAGAACAAGCTGGATTCAGGAGTGGCTACAGCACAATAGATCATATCCACGTGCTGAGAGAACTAATTGAAAGAGCGAGGGAATATGAACTTCCATTGTGCATGGCTTTTATCGATTATGAAAAAGCCTTTGATTCGGTGAAACCATCAGCAGTTACCACGGCTCTGAAATCCTGCGGTATTGAAGATGCATACATTAATATTATTAATAACATCTATGAAAATGCAAGTGCAAAGATTCGGCTGTTTGAAAATACAACACACATAAAAATTGGAAAGGGAGTGAGACAAGGTGACACCATATTTCCGAAGCTCTTTAATGCCACATTGGAAAATGTCTTTCAATCACTGAACTGGGAAAACAAAGGGATAAAGATTAATGGAGATTATCTAACCCACCTTCGTTTTGCTGATGATGTAGTCATTTTTGCAACTACCCCATCAGAGCTGCAGAGTATGATCCAGGAACTTGCTGACAAGAGTAAAGAAGTGGGATTAAAAATGAACTTTCAGAAGACAAAAGTGATGTTCAATGCTTTTACAAGAAATGAAGATTTATCGATTGATGGAGAAAAACTGGAGATAACAGATACGTATGTTTATCTTGGACAGCAGATATCAAGTGAGGGTCACATTGATGAAGAAATTAATCGGCGTACAAAACTTGCCTGGAGAGCTTTTGGAAGAAACAGCATAATTTTCAAGAGCAATATGCCATTATGTCTTAAAAGAAAAGTGTTTGATCAATGCATCCTTCCAGTGCTTACGTATGGTGCAGAGACGTGGACCTTAACTAAAAGAGACATACAAAGGCTGCAGACAACTCAAAGCAGCATGGAGAGGTGCATGCTTGGTATAACCAGGAGAGATAAGAAGAGGAACTCGTGGATCCGAAAAATGACGAGAGTGGAAGACATCATGATCAGAGTTAAATCCCTGAAATGGCAATGGGCTGGACATACTGCCAGAAGGACAGACCATAGATGGACAGCCGAAATTTTAGATTGGATTCCAAGGGACAGGAAAAGACCCAGAAAAAGACCACATGGGAGATGGGTGGATGAAATTCGTAAATATGTGGGAGTGACATGGAGGAGACTGGCACAAGACAGACCGTTGTGGAGGAAACTTGGGGAGACCTTCGTCCAGCAGTGGATTGATAATGGTTGACAATGATGATGATGATGATATACACTGAAGAGCAGCTGAATTAGAGATACCTGTCAAGTAACGTGTATGCACCACCTTTCGCCCTGATGACGGCGGTGATTCGTCTCGGCATGGACTCGACAAGACACCGGAAGTCATACGGATCCACGACCCCTGAACAAGCTCCCACGGTTCATGAAGATTTGATGGAGGGGGTCAGAACCTCGAACATCTCTCTCGATTGCATCCCAGATGTGCTCGATGGGATTGAGGTCAGGTGACCTAGCCGGCCAAGGAAGCGAGGTCACGTCTGTGGAGTGTTCATCCAACCATTCGGATACAATTCGGGAGCGATGGCACGGTGCATTGTCTTGTTGCAGGATGAGGTCCCTAGTGGGATGTTGAAGACGCACAAATGGGAGCAAATGGTCGTCCAGGATTTCCCGGTAACGTTGACCTGTGAGGGACAATGTCACACGTACCATTGGTCCCATTTCAGTCCACGTAAACAGTTCCTACATGAGAATGCCACCCACACCAGCTTGAAGAGTACCCTGCTGGCAAGAAGGATCCATCGCTTCATGTGGTTTGTGCTATACTCGTATCCCGCCATCCGCATGGACCAACGTGAATCTCGACTCATCAGTCCAGGCAACATTTTCCCACATGTCTAGGGTCCAGTGGCGATGTTCCCGCGCAGATGCTAATATTTGCACCCTGTGATGTGCGGTCAGCAGCGGTACCCTCGTGGGACGATGGCTTCTGTGCCCCATAGCGAGGAGATGGTTCTGGATGGTGTGGCTGCTTACACGTTTTTGTGCACCAGCGTTAAATTGCCGAGTGATTTCTTGCACTGTGGTCCGTCTATCCGCTGTTACAATGCGAGCTAGTCGACAATGACCCCGCTCATCCACACGCTGTTGTTCACGGCAGTTGGCCCTTGCAGGGATGGTTTCACCGGATTCGATGTACTCACGGTTCACCCGTGACATAGTGGCTCGTGAAAATCCCAGTGGCTGCACGACTTCCGAGATGGAGTGACCCATTCGTCGGGCCCCGACAATTTGCCCACGATCAAATGCGCTTAGATCCTTCGTCTTACCCATACTGCGTCCGACTCTTACTGATTCCCGTCGCATCACTCCTTATTTTGTCGGATTGCTGCATACGTCATGTCGTTTCCGTTTACAGGCCTGCCTACAGCGCCACATTTGCATAACGTCAGCTGTCTCTACTTCAATTGCTCTTCAGTGTATATATATATTAGTGCAGTCCGCTAAAAGTACAAAACAATAAAAATGTGCTCTGGCAGTCTCCTACATCCGGTCTGGCAATGTGAAACACTGCCAAAGTACGGAGAGGGTGTGTTAGTTGGAGCAGTGGGTCAACCTCAATTTCAAATTTCAAAGACTTTGCAATACTGTCTTTTGTTAGAAACACGGGAAGTTACTTTGATCAAGGGCGTCCCTTCGAGGGGTCAAGCACCACCTTCCCAAATTCTCTGACTAAAATTAGCAAAGTGGTCTCTCAAAAGTCATGCAATATACCTAAATAAAAATCATGGGCTATTTTTTACCGTACTCCGTAGCGTCTGGAGGGCGACAGCTGCAGTTTCCGACTATAATAGCGGAAATATAACTGACTGTCATTAAATTTCCGTCGAAATATAAAAGACAAAATTTTTCGCAGTTTGCCAATTTTAAGTGTATAATTTTTAAACTATTGCACATGGCTCAATGCAGGTGTTTTTTTTACGTTTCCCAACCGTTAGTTGAAGAAGCGCATATGATCCTGCTTTGTCCGTTTGTCTATTCGTTTGCCCGATAATTCGTGTAAGTATCGTACGATTTCGATGACATTCTAGTATGTTGTTTCGAGCAACCTGGGCACGAAAACTATTGAAAATGGTCGAAATGGGATCAAAGGTCAGAACAGAGGTCCGGGATTTATTTCCCGATCTCCTGCATGATTGCTTGGGGGAAAATACATGGATTGATCCAAATTTCAGTATGTTGTTCCGAACCAACATTGGGGGCGACGATTGAATAAATAATTTTAAAAAGTCTGATTCAGTTCGGCAAAAAGTAGCCTGTCGCTGCCAGGGTTTGGAAAAAAGTGGCCTGGCGGCACCAGGCCGCGACTGCAACCCTAGTTTAGGTAGATGTGGCCAGGAAGCAATCATGAACGCAATTTTGGTACGGCCCCTTAACACTGTTGTGGCTAGTTCTCCTGGTGGGCACTTCTCCGGTGGCCAGTTCTCCTATACCCTCGTATGGAAAAGTACAGTCTTACACTTAGTATGTACGAGTACATACTGTAGTATGGAAAAGTATCAAAGGCAAAGAAGTGGGGGGAAATTTGCTCATTTGCAGCAGCCATTCACTGCTGGACAAAAGTCTCCCGATGTTTCTCCCAGAATTTAATCTTGAAGATAATTTTTTGAGGATTGATTGAGTGATCGCTGGATTTTCGTAGTACACCAGGCACAAGTGAGCCTAAACAGAGCCTGCTAGCCTAAGGCACAACCCCCAAACTATTGTCCCAATATGCAGCCAAATTTCCTGTTTTATGTAGTTGTTCGGTCTTGTGGCTTTTTATGAAATTTATGTGGCGTGTGTAGTAAAACCGGTTAGACCACAGAGAAGTCACAGTGAATCTTTGCATATAGTTTTTGGTAATATTATTTGTATTTACATTTTCCGCTTGCCACCTCCTGAAAAGTATGTTATTTTTTATGAACAATCTTCACTTGAAGTTCTTTAAATTTTTGGTTTTGTTAGAAATATTTGAAACATATTAAAATTTATTTCTTTTCCACCTTTTGTTCTACTATCAGTTTCCGCTGCATACTTTTACACATAAATTAGCTTTTTTTTTTTCTTCATTTTTTTCCGGCCAACATAGAAAACTGTTCTGTCACAGAATTCCATGCATGCAATTTAAAACCGATCGTTTCTCTTGTGATACGACAACATCTCTTCCCCAACAAATCAGTGTTTCAAATTTTAATTGTGTTAAGCGTGTGCGTGCGTTCTGTGCAGAGGATAACCCTCTGCTTGTGGCCCCTTTTTTTTCTGTTTCAAGGTGCATTACCATGGAAAACCGCCTATATTAGACGGCTCTATGGCAACTTGATGTGGCTTTACAAAACGCGGCTCTAAGGGGGTGGGCTAAGCCCCCCAAAAACCATTGCGTTCTGATCCGGATGATCATAATATTAAAAGGAAGAGGAAAAATTTGGTATGCATCATAATAGGGAACAAAGAGAAATACACATCAGTTGTTCCCTTTTCCACTTGCTGTTAGCAGTGTCTTTCATACCCCACAACAATGCGGGGCCAGATTGGCTTTGCATTGATGCAACGTTTGCCAATGAATACTGAGGAATAGAGACAGAAAGGATTCACTGCATTTTAAGAATTAATATTTTTCCGCTGTCACATAGTAATAATAAATGAAATGCTTTTTTAGTAATAAAATGTATTAAGCAGCGATATAAGAAAATAAATTACCAAGAAAATAAACTAGTTGTTGAACGTAATAAAAATAGGGAAAATGAGAAAAAATATGCACTTCTTTCGATCCTTTTTCTTTTAGTAGGTAACGATTTGCAAAGTTGAATGAATAGCAAAAATGTAGAATAAGAGTTCATGCATTGTTTTTTTGTATATGATATGGAAAGACATTAAAACGCGCATTGCTTTTTTTTTCGTGCAGACGTGCATTGCTACTATTTTTTTTTTCGTGCAGACATGCACTCTTGCTAATTTTATCGTGCAAACGTATATTCCAGCTGTACATTCACTGTTAATTATCATGCAGCAACCACAGAGGAAATATTTTACGAAACTATTGAAATTATTAATATTCTTTTAAAAACCGCAGATCACAATTTGTAAGGTTAATAAGATAGTGCAAGGAAATGGTAGTTGTTCTCTGCCCAGGACAGGCAAGATGCTGCAGCCGTTAGATGGGCCAGAATTCGAGTACAGATCCAGCATGGGTGGATCTGTACTCGCTGTTCATGCTGTTCATTAATACCCTCCCTAGAAGAAAAGTTTCTCGTGCTTACTGTTAACACTCATTTTACTTGCACATTAAATTTCAGGAGCATAACATATAATTCAGTTTAGCATAGCAGGGAAAACAAAACGATATTTAGGCAATAATTAATTGGACAGTAAGGATTTTGGGTGCATATCAATTTAGTTTTATTCTTACAAAAAACAGTCATGCAAAAAAATACTTACGTAAACCTACCTATCACTAAAATGGCAATGGGATGGACATGTTCACAGAACGGAGCCCCAATGAACAATAAAAATTCTACACTGGATTCCAAAGGATAGGAAAACGTCCAGAAGTCCACATGGGAGATGGACGAACGAAATTTGAAAGTATGCCACAGTGACATGGAGGAAACTGGTGCAATATAGACCGTTGTGGAAGAAACTTGGGGAGACTTTCATCAAGCAGTGGATAGATAATGGTTGACAATGATGATGATGGTGACCTATTTCGGCGGGTATAAAGCAGAGACTGCCTTGAGAAAATGATGTGGTCTTTCAAGTTTTTTGTCGAACTTCTTCTTAAAAGAAAACTCTGCTAAATATCCCTTCAGATGTTTTTTGACTCTTCCAAAACGAGGCAGCTTGCTTCTAACGTCTCTCCAGAGACGCTCCACGGTGTTTGTATGAGCTCTGGAGACTGGATCCACGAAATAGTACCGATGGTTTACCGTGAAGTGTCTATACCTATACCGATGAAGACTGTGATAGGCATTCCAACAATCGGAAATGATTGTGGTGCCTGGCCGAATCCATTTCTTAACGAGGGCTAAGAGTGTTACTCTATCGCGGCGTTTAACGGGCTGAATATGAAATCGCCCAGTGCCCCTTTCTTTTGCTCCAAATAATCCTGTTCCTGTAAGGATTCGACCTCTGTGATTTTTCCTTCTACCTAGGAGGCATTCGTCGATTTCGACGGTCTTGCTGGGTCCACCTAGTTTCGCTGATTTATTTCTCTTCTCCCAATGCAGGCACACCTCACGGCAATAATTGGACCAATCTACCACAGTAGTCGAACTCATATCACAAAACTGTTCTAGCCTCTTCTGCCTTGGAAACTCCAGAGTCAACCAAAGCAAAATGAATTTAAATATTTTCTCAATACTTAACCTGCGGAACGCGAAAAACGTTTCCATCCTTGCAGATCCTTTGTAATTGCATTGGACTCTTTTCTGCTTCCTCGGTGCAGGTGCCAAAAAAGATCCTCCACATCGATATAGCATACTTTTCTTATTTAAAGTTAGGAGTCGTCCACATCTGGGACAATTTATGTTTTCACTGAAAATATTGTGGCTAACTAGAAAATTCGTTAAAGCCACGCCTTCCATTTGACCAGGACAGAAAAATGTTATTCGACATCCTTGGCATGCCATCTTACAAAGCCAAGATATGACTGACTGAACATTGAACAACTTTCACAGGCGATTCTGCTCACTGGGCAAGTCGACCATATGGCGCTGTAAGTGCCAGAGGCCGTTTACGACAATAAAACAGTGTGTGGGAACACCTCTGCCGGGCTTTGTTGCAAACATCTGTATCCCCTCCCCCCGCAAGCCGTCAGGGTCAAACCAATCACGTCACCTATTATATTAGCATCATTCAACATCTTTTTCACTGGAATTTGTCAGGTTAAAGAAAAAAACTCTGAGTGTTATCCTCATTAGAAGCTAGATATTATGAGATGCGAGCTAATTCTGCAAAATACGATAATCTGTGAAATTCTATCTCTAGAGATCTCTGAAATTAAAGCGGGGATTTCTTTTTCTTTTCTTTCATTTTTTATTAGTTTAACAAGGAACTAGACGAAACCCTTCGGAATCGACGGTTAGTTTTTTTTTTTTTTTTTTTTTTTTTTTTTTTTGAGAAGCATGAACTCATATGAAACACTAAATGTTAACTTTATCTGACTGACAAATTCATTCAACCACTTCAGTAAAGACAATAGTCTAAGTTCGTTTTTTTTTTTTTTGAGTGAAGGTTTAACGACCGCCGTGAACAACTCAATGAGCTATAAGCAATCGCCCGTAATATTTTCACTAACAATGGTCAACGGAATGTTTATTTACATTTTTACATAATGGGAAACGTCTTACCTACGCGAATTAACTGGATCGAATGAATATTAAATTGTGCCGCCCCGGTGGCGCAGTGGTCTAAGGCGTTGGCCTCTGATCATTCGTCCGTAAGGGGTCCGGGTTCGAATCCCGGTCAGGCATGGATGTTGTGTTTGTCTTACGGCACTGGCTCTCTCCCTTCCCTGGAACCAGTGACCCTAAATTAGGGACGGGCGACTGCTTATAGCCCATTGAGTTGCTCACGGTGGTCGTTAAACCTCCAATCAAAAAAAATATAAAATTGTATATATACATCACACAGTCCAACGGCATAACGCAATCAGGTCTTCGAGAGTGTCCGCTGTTCCGATTAGAAGAATTTTGATACGAATGCCTGCTAGCGTTGCTTTGCGCAACGGTTCGCTCAGAATAGAGAAGATTTCGGACTTTGGACTATCTGACCCTCCCCCTTCAACAGCGCGTGAGTCAACCGCACACTTCTCCCATACTTTACATGCTAATTTTGCCGCCCTGCAATGCCCGAACCGTTGCCCCAATCTCATTTTTCTCTTCGACTGGCACATCTACATGGTAAGACCTATATTGGTAAGACCTTAATCCAAAAAACTTCCTACGGTCTAAGTTAGAGTACCATCAGAACGTATACCAAATTTGGTGTTTCTAAATTGAAAACTGTAGAAATGTTTACGAAAATTTGTATGGGGGCTCCTCGACCCCGTGCCCCAACATCATCCCAACACCGTGTTACGGCTAAATCAGAGTACTAAGAGACGGTATACCAAATTTGGTGGTTCTAAATTGAAAACTGTAGAACTTGTTACGAAAATTTCGTATGGGGTCCCTTCACCCCGGGCCCCAACATCATCCAAAAAACCTCCTACGGTCTAAGTTAGAGTACCATTAGAACGTATACCAAATTTGGTGGTTCTAAATTGAAAACTGTAGAACTTTTTACGAATTTTTTTGTATGTGGGCCCCTTGACCCTGGGCCCCAACATCATCCCAACACCGTGTTACGGCTAAATCAGAGTACTATGAGACGGTATACCAAATTTGGTGGTTCTAAATTGAAAACAGTAGAACTTGTTACGAAAAGTTTGTATGGGGGCCCCTGACCCCCGGGCTCCGACCCCATCCAAAAACCGTCTGCGGCTAGGTCAGAGTACCACGACATAGTATACCAAATTTAGTGGTTCTAAATTGAAAACCGTGGAATTTTTTACGAAAATGTCATATGGGGGGCCCTTCACCCCGGGCCCAACATCATCCAAAAAACCCTCTTACGGTCTAAGAGTACCATGATATTGTATACTAAATTTGATGGTTCTTTTTTTTTTTTTTTTTTTTTTTTTTTTTTGAGGTTTAACGACCACCGTGAGCAACTCAATGGGCTATAAGCAGTCGCCCGTCCCTAATTTAGGGTCACTGGTGCCAGGGAAGGGAAAGAGCCAGTGCCGTAAGACAAACACAACATCCATGCCTGACCGGGATTCGAACCCGGACCCCTTACGGACAAATGATCAGAGGCCAACGCCTTAGACCACTGCGCCACCGGGGCGGCAATTTGATGGTTCTAAATTGTAAACTGTAGATTTGTACAGCGGACAAACAAGCATTCAACTTTTATATATTAGATCTCACCTATTTAATTTTCTTGAAAAAATGCATGGCTTTTAAAGACTAATGAGGCAAAAGTGATAAAAAAAATAAAAAAATATATCTACGCCATGTTAAGAGTTCGCCGAAAATGCATGGTCATCGTCGCGGGAAACAATACTCTGGACCCAGACGTAGGATACTGTGATAATTTTTCAACCTAATCGCCAGCCTCGGAGTCCTTACGTCACAGGAAGTGTCGTCTCTTTTTTCCGTGGAAGCGTCTGCTTAAGAAAGCTTTGCCGTGAAAGTAACTTAACGATAGCAGACGGTTAGGCTTAACGTGGAGGCTCGCGTTCGCTGCCGAAGCGAGTGAGGTTACCTTGAGGTGCTTAAAAAAAGGTAAATCCGTTGTCTATCTAATTTTTTTTGTATGAACGTTCTTTCCTCTGAACTGAAGATTGTATTGATACCACTTTAATGGAGATCTATCGAAAAACATAAGAGAAATGCATTAGAGAAACCTCGGGCTTTACAGTCGAGTGATACCTTTTATTTTTTTATTTCTTTTTTTTTTTTCATTTACTCTATTACCGCTGACTTATATTTCACTAAAAATTGGTTCCAAAAAATTTGTGAAATGTCAAAAAATTACGGCATGAGATTTTATTCAACGAGAGCAAGCTGCATCCATTAAAGTATCATTTTCTTTTTAAAACACTATTGCCGCCAACTAACAATGAAAAGCGTTATTTGATAGGTTAAAGTTTTAGTCTCACCCCCTAGGTGTTTATAACAACATTTCTGAGTTATATCCTTATTTAACATCAAGCCGCCCCGGTGGCGCAATGGTCTAAGGCGTTGGCCTCTGATCATTCGTCCGGAAGGGGTCCGGGTTCGAATCCCGGTCAGGCATGGATGTTGTGTTTGTCTTACGGCACTGGCTCTCTCCCTTCCCTGGAACCAGTGACCCTAAATTAGGGAAGGGCGACTGCTTATAGCCCATTGAGTTGCTCACGGTGGTCGTTAAACCTCCAAAAAAAAAAAAAAAATTAAAATTTAGCATCAAACCATACCAAAATTGTGTAGACGAACGAAAAACATTCCTTAATTTTCCTCTGAAAAAGACGAAATCATTAAAGGAATGGCTGTGTAAATTGAAACGCGGTGATTTCCATTCCGATGTGCACTCTCCAATATGTTCTGTCCACTTTAACGAAAAAACTTTTGGATATTATGACACTACGAATCAAAAGCAGTTGAAACCGCGTAGTATTCCTTCAAACTTCAATTTCAAAAAAAAAAAAAAAAAAAAAAAAAGGAACGAAAAAAAGTAGAAGAAAATTGATGGAATATTTGATTAAGAATTAAGTTTTTTTTTTTTTTTTTTTTTTTTTGATTGGAGGTTTAACGACCACCGTGAGCAACTCAATGGGCTATAAGCAGTCGCCCGTCCCTAATTTAGGGTCACTGGTTCCAGGGAAGGGAGAGAGCCAGTGCCGCAAGACAAACACAACATCCATGCCTCACCGGGATTCGAACCCGGACCCCTTACGGACGAATGCTCAGAGGCCAGCGCCTTAGACCACTGCGCCACCGGGGCGGCTAATTAAGTTCCACTTTCCTCAAAGAATAAAACAAAAATATCTATTATTTCTCTTTAATTTAATGTTACACGTTCATTTAATTTTTAAGCAGATTGCATAGCGTGCGAACCCTAGTTGCCGCCCTGGTGGCACAGTGGTCTAAGGCGTTGGCCTCTGATCATTCGTCCGTAAGGGGTCCGGGTTCGAATCCCGCTGAGACATGGATGTTGTGTTTGTCTTACGGCACTGGCTCTCTTTCTTCCCTGGAACCAGTGACCCTAAATTAGGGACGGGCGACTGCTTATAGCCCATTGAGTTGCTCACGGTGGTCGTTAAACCTCCAATAAAAAAACAAACACCCCCCCCCCCCCTAGTTTATTTCCTTATTACGTATTTGTCTGAGCTTCTAAATGTTTTTGTTTTACAAAACAAGGTACTCAATTATATGTTTCAGATATATCGCCAACGTCTGATAATAAGAACATGAAAATTTAATGTACCGTGTACGAGAAATGCTACATTAAAAATTTCATGATGACTAACGGCGATGGTCTTCTGCGTCATCGAACACAAAATTGTCTTGGTATATTTTTGCAACCTTGATTTGTTCTTTTAAGAAATTATTTTCTTCTTCTTTGCCCTATAGCTCTATTAATTCCTCGACAAAATCCATGACGTTAGGATTGTAAAAATTAGCCAACAGTAAGGGATAATCAAATAGCCAAAACATTGAATCAGCAGCCATGTTGGTACGCAGAAATCCACTTCTCACATTACATGAATAAGGTCCATTGGAATTTTATAGTATTCTGATTGTTTGTTTTGCTAATTAAAACAGTTTGTTTTTCCAGCTACAGCAGCACATTGGCTCATGAGTTTGGAACATTTTCCTGTCTTAACCATAACTGCAGAGTGTTGTTTTCTTGACCGCAAGGTGGAGCAGCTGGCGTCACTTCTTTCGAGCGGCATTCGTGTTTGATGGTGCGCGTGTAGCTGTGTTGTTTCTCCTGGTAAGTTTATAATTCTTTCCCCTTGGAAAGTCTTATGTTTATTATTGCTATTTTTTAAAATTTGTTTTATAGTTTGAAGTTCCCTTTCTCCTAAAGTTGTTCAGGGTTTTCCGGAAAATTGCTTCTCTTTTGTGATTTTTAGGCTTAATTCGAACAATGCCATTATTCAGACCATGTGTTTAGTTTGAATTTAAGGAAAGTGTAGCCTAGGCTAGCTCTTTTTTCTGAAGTATTGAACTCATTTAGGCAATATATTGTAAATAGGTTAACTAATTCAAATAACCCTTTCCCTTTATAGATGCTTCATTAGAATGTGACTAAATAGCTTTTTCGTTGTATTGTTTGGTTATACTTTTTATTTCTTTTTTGGGACTTAAGGTTTAATACTTCTCGGAGCTAAGCAGTCTGAGTAGGACTACGGATTAGAGCTGGGCGATATTTATCAATATATCGGAATATATATATTTGATATTTATCAATATATCGGAATATTGATATTTCCGCCCTATGTTGCGCTATTTAACATTAATATCCAAGTTTCGTTATATCGGTGCGATATTCAATTTATTGGTATTGCTGTTTGATATTCAATATATCAGCGTATTGGCCGATGTGATTTCACTTGGCGAATGGAATCTGTGTTCTTTCCTGTGACATGTTTCGAAAATTACGCTCCTTGAGGACTATGAAACTGGGATCTCATTATCGAGATTCATATAATATTATGCGACCTTCCGATTTCTAGAACTCTATAAAGAAAAATGTCTGCTGTGTTGAAAATTTTAACTATTAGTTGACGGTAGGCACCCAGGAAAAAATGTAAAGAACGGTCGATAGCAGATGTTCTTTTGCCTTTGGGTACTATGTTTGAAGTTAAGTGAACTGGTACTTTTTTTTTTTTTTTGATTGGAGGTTTAACGACCACCGTGAGCAACTCAATGGGCTATAAGCAGTCGCCCGTCCCTAATTTAGGGTCACTGGTTCCAGGGAAGGAAGAGAGCCAGTGCCGTAAGACAAACACAACATCCATGCCTAACTGGTACTTTGACCAAAATTAATTACATACCAATTACACAATTTAAAGTTAAGCATTGTTTTTGTTAAGGATCAAGTACGTAGATGTAAATAGCTGGTCAAGGAAGTGCGAAACAGCTTTTCTGTAGTTTTCTTGATGCCTTACAAGTTATGTAGCATAAAGTTTGTTGTAATTTAGGCGATATATATCAGACGTAATTTTTTTATCATTTGAAACTTCCTGAAGAAATTAAATAATCTCGTAAAAATATAAGCATAACTTAACTTTCGTCTTGATCTATTGATTTTCCTACAGTCTTGTTACTAATACTTACTTTATAGTGGGTAGATAGTGTGACGACCGCCATACGGTTGGCCACGGCCATACTTGATCGGCCGCCCCGGTGGCGCAGTGGTCTAAGGCGTTGGCCTCTGATCATTCGTCCGTAAGGGGTCCGGGTTCGAATCCCGGTCAGGCATGGGTGTTGTGTTTGTCTTACGGCACTGGCTCTCTCCCTTCCCTGGAACCAGTGACCCTAAATTAGGGACGGGCGACTGCTTATAGCCCATTGAGTTGCTCACGGTGGTCGTTAAACCTCCAATCAAAAAAAAAAAAAAAAAATCATACTTGATCGAGGGAGCGGTAATGTTTCGCTTAGCCAAGGCTGAACTCGATCCGCCTTGGCTTAGTTGATCGAGTCGGGCCGTGGGTTGGCAGTCAAGTTTTTCTTATTGCTTGCGGCCAAATCCAGATGGCGCTGATGATCAAAACCATACTATTGTAATCATCATCATCATCATCATTGTCAACCATTATCAATCCACTGCTGGACAAAGGTCTCCCCAAGTTTCCTCCACAACGGTCTGTCTTGTGCCAGTCTCCTCCATGTCACTCCCGCATATTTACGAATTTCATCCACCCATCTCCCATGTGGTCTTTTTCTGTAATATGCGATTGTAAACACCTTGGTTTGAAGGAAAGTTTTGAAGAGTGTTGGAGAAATTCGTATGTTTTATATAATTAAGTAATACTTTCGTAAAAAAAAAAAAAATGCCTTATGTGGTGTCACGTGTGATGCTGACACTGGAAAGAAAAACATCGCGCGGATCGTGAACTTAGGACAATTCCATGGTATGTGAAATTCATTTTGATCAACAGTGTGTTGATCGTCATTTCCATCACATTGTAAATGCTGAACAAGGTTTAATACCGCGAGCACGGTCAATTTTAACGCCAAATGCAAATCCCACTATCTTTCCCAATTTGCAAAAAAATATTTAACATCCAATCCCAAATGCAGATCACCTCCTTAACCTAGAGTTATGCAGCCTTTTAAAAAATAGAAATTGTGTAATAATGATACAATTGATGATGCATCGAGCGCTATTAATTTTCAACCAAAATTTACCTGGAAGATGTGCAAAAGCTAAAACCTCCTTCAGATCTGTGGGCAAAAATAAAATTTAGCAATTCATCCACAACCTTGGCCTTTGCAACATTTGATTTGACATCTGACATTAATAAGAATCGCACATTCCAGCCAAATAAAGTATTAATTTTTAGCGAAATAAATGAATCAGTACAGTGCAAAGTAGTTATAAGCGTGTAATTTTGCCCAGAAACTTTTACTGAATTTTTCCGATCATTTAATTAGTATAGAAGAAACAGAAAATGCAAGTCAATGTATAGGTGTTGATCAAATTTATGAATTTGAAACAATCCTTTCCTAAAGCAAAGAAAATCTCACTATCCATGGTAATGTTAAAAGTAAAAAAATATTCTGCAGTTGTCAAAAAAACTGATTCTCGTTGCTTGGTTTGTAAATTTACAAGAAAAAGTTAGCTGAATAAAATTGCAGGAATGGAGCTTAATTAAAGGAAATTAAAAGTACCAAATAAATGTAAAGTGAATAAAATATCCAAATGTCAATATTACAAATCTAGAAAATCATTAAAGCAAAAGGTAATAAAATTAAAGGCTCATTTAAAGAAAGTGAATATGGAGAAATCCAATATGAACATTAAATCCACTTTGAAGTTTTTTTTAAAGAAGCAGCAATTAGCTATAGCAGAATGCTGTAAGGCTGCACATAGAAAGAGTACTCGAAGGATGTCTTGATAAAGAAATGGCTACTAGAGTGCATTATAATGAGGATGAAAAGTTCGTGTTTATATTAACATATTTGTGTAAATAAAATTCTGATTTTACCAAGCAAAATGTACATTAAAAAATTATATGAACAAGTTGCTATTTCGCTGAATAGCTACTAGCAAATTGCTAGTGTGAAAACAAATTTGTTAGTGAAAAATAATGGCAGTAGCAAGTATTGCTAATAAGGTATTTTTTGGTAAAGGTATAGTTTAGTGTAATAAATTATTTGGCTAAAAATTTCGAGAAAATATATCTTATTTTAAAGTATGTAATTTTGCAGAAAATGAAAAAAAATCATCTGTACAATGTATTTTAAAGATTTTTACTGGATGTTAACAAACCTTACAACGAGCCTGCCCCAGCACTGTCATGATGTCATCCAAGGCTCCGCTGAAATGAAGGTTACAGTATTGTGTTTTTTTAGCATGTCTTTTGTAAAAAAAGATCATGCTTATGTTATCGGTTTGTCCGTCCACCTGTGGACACTGTATCTCTGCAGCTATTAGTCTGATTTGATAAATCCGTTTTGCATTGGGAAGATTGAAGTATGAGAATGATGATCTATTTTATTTGTTTTTATGATGTACAGTTTTGCTGCTACAGGGCCTAAATGCAGATATCAAATTCGGTAAACCTTCCGCGTTCGGCCCAAAAATGGTTTGATGAAGGGAGGATAGATGGCAACACGCTATTGCTACATTGTGAAGCGCTTCGTTACGTTGTGAAAGTGGCAAAGGAAGTTAATAATATGGATGAAAGGTGGCGCTTAAAAGTACCTTTTTGAATGTTGATTGTGGCATACAACGAGCCACGGATGGCTTAGTGGTTAGTGTTTCAGATTATCGATGCTGGGTCCCCAGGTTCTAGCCTGGGCTGATCCATCAGAGATGGTGTGATTTACTAACTCCGCCGTGCATCGGACGAGCACGTAAAGTGACGGCCCCCAGGCTGGACCCACTGGTTAAATGGGTATCATTTCCTATGTCCTCCCTGAAATTCTCTCACCCATCTATGTGCAATATCGTACTTGTACGGTGGCGCCATCTACTGTCCTCTAATCTCACTACAAACTGTTCTGTCAAAAGTCGCTAGACTTGCTCTCATTCTTTCCGTTTCTGTGTCCTGCCCAAAAGGCGATCTCGCTGTAGGTGGCTGGGACCTAAACTCTACTCCCTGTGGACGGAAGTCCTACATGAAAATGACAAATGTTGATTGTGGCATATGTGTGACACATTAATTTTCCCGGAAGAATATGAAACTGTGAGCTAGCAGAATAAAAGCAAAGGAAGTTTTATCTGCCAGAGAAGAACTGTCTGATTGCAGGAATCAGGACTTCAAAGCAATGTTCAGAGGAAAGACGGCAAATCCGTCGGAATAAATATTCCAGAATATGGTCTGCCAAGTACATTTACATTGCGCGGCTACCATAAACTCTGAGACTAGTTGTCTGCAATACGAATACCAGTCGCTAACTGTCTTAGTGGATGTGGTAACATCACCATGTGAGGTTTCTTCAATCGCCTCATCGTAAGACAATCCTTTGGCGAAACAATACGTCAGAATCGTCAATTTATCAATCGGAATCTGACACCATGAAATACAGGCTTCCTCATCCTTCCCAACTTCATTAAAGAACCTTTTCCAATTCCACTTATCACAGGAGCAGAGATTGAAAAAAATCTTACGTAGCACAGAAGCAGAGACGGAGTTCACGTGCTTGTTAAGTCAGAGAATTAGTGCGAGCAGCTGAGAAGAGGTGAAGTACTACCGTGGCGCCATCTGTTATTGCTTTCGGAACTAGCTGAGGGCCGAATACGGAAGTTTAGCCTCGAATTCAAACTATTTTATTCCATATATTTGCTTCTGAACAATCTATTGGAAAAAATCATATCTTTCGATTCCATTTATGTCAGAGTATTTTAGGCATAGTCACTTTTTCAAGTTACGCATATATTTTCTGCTAGGGGGCATAAAAGTAAATTGCGTTTTCCCCAATATCTACTTCTAAAATTTGGATTTGAAAATTTTTTTCTTCAACTGATACAGCTCCTGATGGGAAATCTTTTTCATATCATTTCTAATTTTTTGTAAATAACGGCTTTGCCACCAGGGGACTTAAGTGTTAATTTCTGCTTCTGATTTGCCACAAAATCTGAGCTTCCCCAATCTCGATTAAAAAAATTCGTTCGTGAACCGATGACACTTACGTCTAACTTTTTTTTCGGAATATTGTTTTAAAATATTGCATGGTTTCTCCACTAGGGGACGTAAATGTTGTTGTGGAGAAAACTAAGAAATGTTATGGATTTTTATAAAATTTAATGCCAGTATAAAAATAGAAGGTAAATATTAAATTTTGGCAAAAATTAGAATTTGGAAGATGGGTAGGTGCATTCCGAAACAGGAGTATTTATGTTGTGGCTATATTCTTGTTACTGTGATTGACAATTGTGTATGTGTGAGTAAACCAAATACAAGACAATCAAGCAAACCAAATGCAAGACAATCAAGCAAACCAATTATGTTGTGATCATATTTTCTAATGTTATAACATATTTGTAAGTGCATCAAAAAAAAAAATATCAAATAGAAATTCTTGAGGTTTTCACTTGTAAGTGTGCTTGTGTGTACACATATACAATTTTGTTTTCACCACTTGTAATATTGCTATATGTAATAACATCATACTGTATTCATGTTACATGTGTTTAAATGTGTCAACTGTGGAAAAATCAGTAATTTTGGAACTCGTGTATATAAGCATAAAAAATGGGACGGCCCATTCCATCTCAATTCAGGCAGAGCATGTCAGTTGACCCCCTTAGATTTGTTCCAAAAAATACAGTAGCTACTCCTACTACAGATATAAGATATTCCAAATGGATTTTCTCCAAAAAAATTTATATCACTTGCTGCGCCATTTTGAAATTTGGTGAAAAACGCGTTTTTTGAAAGGAATGTCAAAAACGGCATATTTTAAAAATGTTATTGCGTTTAAACTATTTGGGCGATTCAGTTCATTTTTGTTTTGTTTTGTAGCTAATGAATTGATTTTTAATTTGACATACTTTAAATATGCATGTTATAATTATTAGTAATTAAAACAATCCACTTTTTAGGTACAAAATTTTGGTTTTTCTGACATTGAACGATTTTTTTCTTACACTAAGAAAAGTTTTTTTAAATAAATAAAGATGGTAATGTGTAGTCCACCAATTATAGTTTTACAGCAAATTTTATTTATTGCCTAACATATATACAGTCTATACAATTCAACTTCAAAATATGCAAAAGTACGAAAATGCACTATTTTCAAGTAGCAATAACTCAAAAACCCCATTTTTTAAAAATCTTAAAACTTGACCTTATGTTGTCCTATTAGTATGTTATCAATTGGTGGGGGCAGAATTGTGTGTTTTTGCCTCGTAAATTTTGAACGTTTTTTTTGAAAATGACAGTTCTCCAGCATTTGCAGGTCGCAGAAAAACACTACAAAGTTTTGTTTTAAATTAGCTCTGAAAGTTAAAATATAGGCTAGTAGACTAATTATAATACTTAAAGTAAAAATATTTAAAATATTAATCTAGTAAATAAAAAATATAAAATAATTTTAATTATTATATAATAAATTCTGTAATAAAGTTACAGTTGTTAAATGAACTGACCTAGTCTTAATGCTTAAACAACAAATAAGCTTGTTCTGCACCTGTGCAATGCTGAATCAACAGGATCATACATGCACATGCATGACCAGTGGTTGCTCACTGCACAGCTAATCAACTGTCTCACTAGCCCCTCCCCCTCCATGGCCACACCCACCTGTGCTATAACTACTGTGCAGTCTGTTCTTTTGTTTGGAAGAGTAACACTTGATATGTGTTTGTGATTTCTCAGATATTTTTTTTACATTTTTGCTGAATAGGCCTATTTAATAATGTCAGATTATCACAGTTCTGAACGAATTAAGTGTGTGGACTATATTAGAAGACACAAAAAAACTATACAAAAGTAAGAGTGTGAGGTTATGTGGTGTTGGTGATTTAGCTGATTCAATTCAAAGGATTGTAGGTAGGTCTGTTATTGTAAAAAGTAATGACAGTTTGTGTAGTAATTGTGTTGTTTTTTATAAAAAAAATTTGGGGAACTTACAAATGAACCTGAACAAGAAATTTCATCTGATGAACCTTTTATTGCAAGTGAGGAGATTGTAAATGCTGTCAAGAAAAGTATTAACATTCTTGATGTAAATATGTCGCCATTGAAATCCCCTTCACAAGTTAGGCCTGAGAGGCGGCAAAGTTATGTAAAAAGAAAAAAGTTGAAATTAGAGGAAGTACTAGTAACTGCATCTGTGAAGAAATTAGAAGAAGTGTATAGTGTCAATGATGACATTTCAAGTGAACCTTCTGCTGAAAAACCTGACTGTTATACTTGCAACCAGTGGTTTTTTAACATTAACACAGCTCTTCAAAATTCTAAATACAATGAAAAAGTGCAATTGTTGACACTGTTACCACATACTTTTACTAAAACGCAACTGGAGGCAAAGTTACCTTTGCAGTATCAAAGTACATCATAGATAAGTCACGTAGTGTTAAAAAAGAAAAAGGAATTTATGCTAAACCTGATCCCTACAGTGGACATCCATTGTCTGCAGATACTAAGGCAATTTTTTAATTGCTTTGTCATACTACCTAGATGACAGCAAAGACTGCACAAGAGAGAGTTCAAACAAAAAAGATGTTATGTGTGTTAAAGATGGTAATGGTGAGAAAGATAAAAAGGCAAAAAGATTTATGACAAGATCAATCAAAGAGACATACAGTATATTGAAAAAGGAAAACAAAGGAATAAAAATTGGACTTTCAAAATTTTATTCACTATGTCCAAAGTGGGTGAAAATTCAACCTATACAAGCAATTTGTACTTGCATTTACTGTAGTAATCTTACACTAATAAGCATAGCTCTCCAAAATGTAACTAATGAAAAGTATACTGAAGAGGCTCTTTTACTTAAGTGTTTGTGTAACAAAACAGACAATGAAGATTGTTGGCTCCAAATGTGTGGTGACTGTCTCGGTACAGATGCACTGACAGCTGATACTCTTGGCTTGTTGAATGAAGAAGTTACATATGCTATTTGGGAACGCAATGACCTTATAAAGAAAACTGTACCTACTGAAAGGTTCCTCGAAGATGCTAGACATTGGATTAATAAAGCAATTCCTCATAATTATATCCGAAAAATCCAGAGAGAAGGAATAGCCAAAGCTAAAATCTCTGCGAAAGGGAGTTCTGTGTGTGTTTTACATTTTGATTTTGCAGAGAACTGGTCAGTTATATTGCCTGATGAGATACAAAGCTATCACTGGCAAAATGTACAAATCTCATTGTTTACATGTGTTGCACAAATTGGTCAAGTGAAAGAAAGTTTTGCAGTAGTGTCTGATGATATAAACCATGACGCAGCTCATGCTCTCTGTGCCGTAGGTCTTATAAAAAATGACATTTCAAAATCGTATCCATTGGAAACTAAGACCTCAGTAGTTTACGTTTCAGATGGAGCTGCCGTACATTTCAAAAATCAATATCAACTTCACGAGTTGTCTAAGGGTAATCCAACTATAGAAAGAAAGTGGATATTTTGAGCTACTGGGCATGGTAAGAGTGCATGCGATGGTATAGGTGGCATATGCAAGCACTATGCTACAAGATTTAATCTACAAAAAGAATCTGTGGAAGCCATAAGAGACGCAGCTTCATTTGTTTGTACAATTTCCAATCTTATACGTAATACGAAAATACTACACCTCAAAAGTGAAGTTGTTCAAAAATGCAGGTCTTGTAAAGAAAAAGAATGGATCACTGTAAAACCTGTTGTACGATTACAATCTCAGCATTATTGATTGGTGCAAAATAATGAAGCTTATATGACAAGAATAATTAAACATAATATGCAGAAAGTAGAAATAACAAGCCAAGTAAAAAACAGGTACTCTTTGAGTGATTTCATAGTAGGTCAATTTGTTGGGTGTGTATATATTGATTATTGGTGGATGGGACAGATAAAGAGCATATCTCTAGAGCTCGAAGACATTACTGTGTCGTTTATGCATCCCCATGGCCCAGCTAAAGGGTTCCAATGGCCAGAGGAATGTGGAAAGAGAGAAGATGTATGTGCAGTGCCATTAAACAATGTAGTGTAAAGGTGAAGGAACCCACTCCCAGCGGACAATCCGCTCGACTCCACATTTTTGATACCAAGGAGCTAAACCAGATCCAACAGATCTGCAGTGTCTGAACTTTATGTAAACTTACTCTGTAATTGTTTTAGTATAATGTTTATAGATCTCAGCTAACGTGGAGTTGTTTACGATTATTTGTTTTAGTGTTACAGAAATCAGAAAATTGTAAAAAGACAAACAGTTCAATGAGTTCTTGGTTTTCCACATTTTCTATGTTTTTCTTTTTGTTCTTTTTTCATTATTTTTTTCTAAATGAGTAACTTAAGTTTACTTATAAAAGTGTTCAGTGGAGCTTGAAAATCAGGGTGGCTTTAAAATTTCATTGTAAAGAACAATTGTATACATTTTTGTATCGTTTCTATTTGCGACCCGCAAATGCTGGAGAAGTGTCATTTTCAAAAAAACGTTCAAAATTTACGAGGCAAAAACACACAATTCTGCCCCCACCAATTGATAATATACTAATAGGACAACATAAGGTCAAGTTTTAAGATTAAAAAAATGGGGTTTTTGAGTTATTGCTACTTGAAAATAGTGCATTTTCGTACTTTTGCATATTTTGAAGTTGAATTGTATAGACTGAATATATGTTAGGCAATAAATAAAATTTGCTGTAAAACTACCATTGGTGGACTACACATTGCCATCTTTATTTATTTAAAAAAACTTTTCTTAGTGTAAGAAAAAAATCGTTCAATGTCAGAAAAACCAAAATTTTGTACCTAAAAAGTGGATTTTTTTTAATTACTAATAATTATAACATGCATATTTAAAGTATGTCAAGTTAAAAATCAATTCATTAGCTACAAAACAAAACAAAAATGAACTGAATCGCCCAAATAGTTTAAACGCAATAACATTTTTAAAATATGCAGTTTTTGACATTCCTTTCAAAAAACGCGTTTTTCACCAAATTTCAAAATGGCGCAGCAAGTGATATAAATTTTTTTGGAGCAAATCCCTTTGGAATATCTTATATCTGTAGTAGGAGTAGCTACTGTATTTTTTGGAACAAATCTAAGGGGGTCAACTGACACATGTTGGTATTCTCTGCCTGAATTGAGATGGAATGGGCCAGTCGTGCACTCATCACTTCATTGTATTAAATAGACATTGGTATATATTGTGTCAGGACAAGCAGGACTTCATTATTAGTTGTATAATTCTCTTGGTAAAAATTTAACGGGCAACGTCTTTGCTGGGGAGAAAGCTCGAAACCTCCCCCCCCAGCTTCTTGAAAGCGGTGAAGGGTGGTCGGCCATGTTTTAAGACACTTAAGCAGGACATGAGGATAGAAGGTAAGCTCTCATCTTTGTGCTTGTACTTTATTCGGTCCGAGTTTAATTAATGAGCATTCAAAGAAAAAAAAAAAAAGAAAAAAATAATTCTGTTTTTAGCATCAGGCATTTGGTGCAAGCAGTTTTTCTAACTTTGTAAGTCTTTTCTCTTTCACTTAATTTTGAACTTTAGCGTGTTTTTTGGGCACTTTGTTTGAGTAGTTAGCCGTTTTGTTGTTCTTGTTGTCAACGATGTTTTTCATCGTTGGTAGGAACATAATATCTACATTATTGTACTCTTAAAGCACTTCTGGAATATTTTGTAAATACTGCAACTAATTGTTAACTTCATGTAATTTTTTACAAAGCATCTTTTTATTTATTATTATTATTATTTTTGTTCTTGTGATGTCCGTTCTTACGGAAGTTGTGGGTACAATAATCCTGTTTACTTTAAAGATCTGTTTTTTTTTTAAATATTTTTTATTTTAAAGCATTTTGGTAAAGCTTTTTTCACCACAAAGAATAAGACTTTGTAATATTTTGGTACAGTTATTCGTGTTTAAATTTTCTCTTTTAGGCGGCTTGGTTGCTCAGCAACGTGTTTTTTGCCGAATAATTCTGAAGATTTATTCAGACCCTCTCACAACTTGTGGTTTTTGTATCATATCTCTGTTTTTTGTGGCAGATGACGAGAGTGGGTTGGGCCAGGAAAGATATAGATGCCTGCAAAAACTTTAAATAATTCATCATGCAACTCTGAGGAAGTTATGATATTTAAAATTTGTTTTTTTGGTGGGCTTTAAACTTGCATCTATGGCTTTGCAGAAACCCTTTTCCAACTAGGTCTTTGTGGAAGTGAGAAAATGCAGAGTTTTGTTGGTCCTTGATAAAGCCAAGGCTCGGCATTCTCGACACTTTCTGCATTCAGGTTGCTATTTATTACTTATTTACTCATACCTGTTGGTTTATGAGTTTTTTTCTTTGTTGTATTAGCACCTGTTTAAAAAAACAATTTTGCTACTTTCTCTACATAATAGTATGTGAATTCTGAATATTCATAACTGCTGAGTTGCACGTCATGATCTTCAGGTTGTTTTCTTAAGCAAATTTGAACTTAAATTCTTTGGTGTAAAATTTTGTCTTTGACTCTGCTCTTGGGTGGTATATATATATACACTGACGGATAAAAAAATCCCAACACCACGAAAAAATAGTTGTAGAGGAATGAAATGACGGCAATACATTTGTATAGGTAACATATTTAATCGATTAAGGTTTCAAGATCACAGCTTAATGTAAGCGAGAGAAGAGCCATTTTAAATGTGAAATGCTGGTACATTAATAACCAGTGTAACCGCCAGAATGTTGAATGCAAGCACGCAAACTTTCATGCATTGTGTCGTACAGGTGCTTTATGTCAGTTTGTGGGATGGAGTTCCATGCCTATTGCACTTGGTCGGTCAATACAGGGATGGTTAATGCTGGTTGGGGGTGACGCTGGAGTTGTCGTCCAATGATGTCCCATATGTGCTCGATTGGTGAAAGATCTGGTGATCTAGCAGGCCACGGCAACATGTCAACACTCTGTAGAGCATGTTGGGTTACAACAGCGGTATGCGGCCGAGCATTATCCTGTTGGAAAACACCTCCTGGAATGCTGTTCATTGTTGTGGGGTTATCTTAGCCACTTTATATAAGGTTTATTAAATAGATAGCCAAAATTAAACCTGAAGGGAAATTTTGAATTTGGACTAAAATTTAACTTTGGGAGATGGGTAGATGCATTTCGAAACAAAAATATTTTCTAAGTATATGAAGGCCATGAACATCCAAAACAAAAATGCATTTAGAAATTTACATTCCACAAGAAGTTATTGAAAAGTTTGCATTCACGCAGAGTTGAGTCATCTGAAAGTGCAAAAATAAGTGAATATTGTTGCATGTGTATGAAAATGTGTCACTATAAGTCATAGGATAAAATGTACTCGTTCAATAACAACTTGTGGAGGCTATGAAAGTCAATTTAAAAGGACAGGACAAAAATTGCAGTTATGAAATACTTTATAATACCAGGATTCGGATCGATAGCCTTAGTCAAGCTAAGGTGAATACAAGGGTCCAAGTCATGGAAGACACCACCACACAAAATTTTTCACACTGCACTAATTTTGGACGTTTTTTTGAAAGGCTACTGCCTGTATTTATTTTTTCTTCAAAAACTTAACAAAGTAATTTAGTAGACAATCAGCTGTGGTATTTCTTTCTTTTCTTGTTTACTTACACACAGCAGTATAAAAACAGAATCCCAATCTTTTTTTTTTTATTTATCCACTGGCCTTATGAACAGGTTAACTTGACATATTTCAACACAGTTGGTTTGAACACCAGGCATTGACTTTATGCCTCCAAAATCATACTATGATTCACATAGTTTACACAAAAAAATACTGGATTCTTTTTTTATTTTAATTCCACAAGGTTGGACAAGTTCTGTTCTTTTGAAACATACTCTCTTCTCCCTCACCTAATTAGCTCGATGACAAATTTACAATTTTACACTTATTGATTTAAATTTACAGCACCTGAACAACCTTAGCAAACTCTGCAATCTCCCAGACCAGCTTCAAAGACTTCAATTAAATTTACAGTTATAATAAGAGCCACAAATTATACATTAACCTAATCTACCATCTGCAAGTAAACAAACCAAGTAAATTATCCTCAAAACAGAATTTACACTGAGCACAAGCATTAATTAACATTGCATAACCTATAGAACTACCCTTAATGAACCTACTTCACTCATAAAGAAACCTCACTAACTAACTTAAAAATCATCACTCTTCATAACATCAACATAATTCAGAAATTCAAACAATCTTCTTGCACTAGCTTGCTCATAAAAATCACCTCACTCTGCACTTCAAATAATAGCTCAAGATACTTAATAAATCTATACTGTAAACAATAGCTTAAAATACCAATTAACTAAATTTCCAAACTAAATATCATGCTCACTAACACTAACAACCAGAATTTAGAATTTACATCCCTAGCACTACAGCATATCATAAACAAATTAATTTAGATACTTTAAATCACAAACAAAACTTAATTTTAACACCTGCAGTGAATTACTGAGGTAATGGTGAGGCAAATACTCTCAGTTCAGACATCACCCTGGGTTTTGAGAACCAACACAGGAAAAAAATACCAGTCAGGCTGAAGGCGTGAAATTGGGTCGTGAATCCAATTTCAGCCTAGGCAAAGGGAAAGGAAAAAATCCTCAAGTGCGACACATCATCAGGTACAGAATTTCCTGTAACATGATCTCGCAACATCCATTGAAGCAACGCCCGACCGACTCTCGCTGGCAGTACATATCTCTGTGGGCAGCGAAACTACTGGGGGGGGGGTTGGAGACTTTTCCCCCAAAACCACGTCCTCAAGGCTCCCCCTTTTCGAACCAATGCATGATCCCACCTTGATCAACCACGCCTGCAAGAGCCTGTCTTACTTCAACCCAAAATACACCAGGCACATCCGCCCCAGAACTAACACAACTATATCCCAGGAAAAATCACTTATCTCTCTATATCCCAAGAAATCCAAAATCACCATATCCACATATATCCCAGGAAAATTCACTTATCTCTATATATCCCAGGAAATCCAAAATCACAATATCCACTTATATCCCAGGAAAATTCACTTATCTCTATACATCCCAAGAAAAAATTCACTTATCTCACATTACATCCAAATCCCAGGAAAAATCACTAAGCAAGGAAATTCTTCTGTACCATGGCAATGCGCAGGTCGCATTGCAGACAATAACACTGACCATTTCCATAACCTACTAAATATTTTCACCTTATTGAAAATTAAAATTACATTTAGACTCTTTTAGTAAAAACAAGAAAATTTAGGCCAAAGAAAAGAACAATTAATACTGGAACTGGTGAGCAAAAGTGTGTCTTCTCAACCCATGATGTTCATTCTTTTTGTGAAATACTAAACTTGAGAACCCAAATACCTTAACTTCTATTTTGCACATATTGCATCCTGGTGAAAATTCCCTACTTAGAGCCCTCTACCTTAGGACAAGTTCTCAGGCTTGCCCTAAGATCACCCCTTTCCAATGGGAGATTAACACTCATCTGGAGCATGTAAAATACTGGTCCTCAAAATAACACCAACACTCTTAATTTCGACACTCAACACTCCAAGAATGTAAACAGCACTTTAGGTTTCCAATTTCATCACACTATACATATGCTCCCAAAATCCCAATATAAATCATCCCATAATTTATCTTCACCCATAAAAAAAAATAACTCAACGGTGTAAAAGGCTAGAGAAAAATGTTTACAATTTTTTTATCACACACGGCATCCCAATAACACTGCTTTTCAATTATCACATGCCCAACTAAACTACAATCGATGCACCAAAATTCACTGTGCTCAAAAATTAAACCAAATTTCTCGGATACATTAAAATTTACTATCTTGGGGAGTTGCTAAAATACCAGACATGACAACACAAAAAAAAACAACAACACACAAATGAAAGCATTTTCAACTCCCCTTTCTTTTTTCCCTTTTTTCTGAACTCATACCTGAGGAACTAATAAATCTTATTTTTGAAAATTGAACGACAACACAGCCACAATCAGCAGCAAAAAAAAAAAAAAAAACCTTGCTTTTTTTTTTCTTATGCTCAGCTCGAAGCTTAGGTACCCTGCGTGGGATGTTATGTATCAATACTAAAAGATATGAACTAAAAACATTACCTTTGAGCTGGCGTCTCTCCTTTTTTTTTCTCTTTTTTCTCTACAACACAACACATCCCCGCGTTCCTATCACTGAAGCCCCCAAAGTCTCTGTAGGTCGTCTTCCATGTCTTTCCTTTTTTTATTGGCCCAGTGGGCTCCTCTGTCCTGAACAAGGGCATCTCTGGCAGCTGCAGACTCGAGGTACCTTTTTGATGAAAGGGAGAGAGCCTTCAATATCCACCTGGTGATTAGCAGCAATGTGCCTATTGATGACCTGCAGGGAAGAGCCTCCCCAAACTTTGGAATGAGATGGAACTTTTTTTGGCTTCTTTCCTCCGGCCTTTGACGCAGGCCTCCTTTTGGGAGTAGCAACAGAATGGAGAAGCTGTAGATGTGTTTGCGGGATATCAATAAGAGAGAAGGCATATCCCTTTTCAGCTAATTTACCCTCCACGACCGACATCGTACTACCCTGTCGCCTCCCCGCCATTTTTTCTTGCCAGGGCGAAGTTCCCGGCCGGCGGAATGCCGCTTTAACTGCATTCTAAATCAACCCTTCAATAAGCAGCCCAGATCCAGAGTGTCCCATTGTTGTGGACTGGTTATCAGCAAAGGCAGTCAAGAAACAACTCGTTTTTTTCTGTGGGTCCTCTCCCCACCAAAAGGCGAGGAGAAAACTCGGCTGTCCCCTCTTTCTGCCGGCCAGCAAGAGCAAAAGACAAGAGCAAGAATGACTGAGACAAGCGTCTCAAAGTGTAAAAAAGAACTCTGGGGTGTTGGAAAATGCCGACCCCTGATTGGATGAAATTTTCCCTAGTAACAGCAGCCCTGCATTACCACGGCTTTCTCTCCCATGCCTCGAGTGACTTCTGACCTTCACACGTAGGGACCAAGTAACTTCCTATGTGCGGCTGTGACCTTGTCCCAAAAATAGAACAATGCCAACCATCCTAAGAGCATTTCTGCAACATTTTCTGAGCGACTTCTACCGAATCCCTAAAATGGCCGATCCGAAGGAAGATTCCCTTTTCTCACAACTCCTTTTTTTTTTTTTTTTTTCAGAAACGTTTTTTCTCCTCATTCCGTGATGTGAAAGTAAAATTAATTTTGATTCTCTGAGCTGCACACCTACTCGCCTTTTCCTATCGCGATAAAAGAACAGATTAAATAATTATTTCCAAAACCCCAAAGTCAGTTAAATCAAATATTATTCTCTTTTTCTTCTTTTTTTCTTTAACATGAAATTTTGTTTTCCTGGTTGTGGTTTAGACAAGCGAATTTTGCACACAAATTCCCCTGCCTTTCAACCAGGAATTTTCTTCTAACATATGTCATGGGAGAAAATTTTGCATTAATTAATCCCTGATAAACCAACAGAAAGATTGATCAGGTCTTTCTGAAATTCACCGGAGGTTAAAATTTTTGCCATGACAAATAAATGGCAGCACAACAGGTTGAATCACCAGACTGACGTACAACTGTGTCGTAAGGGTGCGTGGGATAACCACGAGAGTGCTCCTGCTGTCATAGGAAATTGCTCCCCAGACCATAACTCCAGGTGTAGGTCCAGTGTGTCTCGGACGCAGACAGGTTGGTTGCTGGCGCTCACCTGGCCTCCTTCTAACCAACACACGGCCATCACTGACACCCAGGCAGAACCGGCTTTCATCAGAAAACACAACAGATCTCTACTCCGTCCTCCAATGAGCTCTGGCTTGAAACCACTGACGTCGCAAACGGCAGTGGTTTGGAGTAGGTGGAATGCACGCTACAGGGCGTCTGGCTCGGAGCTGTCCTTCAAGTAACCGATTTGTAACAGTTCGTTGTGTCGCTGTGGTGGCAACTGCAGCTCGAATTGCTGCCGCAGACGCGGTACGATGTGCCACGGCCATACGCCGTTCACGGCGGTCTTCCCTTTCAGTAGTGCCACGTGGCCGGCCGGAACCCGGTCTTCTTCCGACAGTACCTTTCCTTGACCACCACTGCCAACAATCATGCACAGTGGCTACATTCCTGCCAAGTCGTTCTGCAATATTGCGGAAAGAAAATCCACCTTCTCGTAGCCCTATTACACGACCTCGTTCAAACTGCGTGAGCTGTTGATAATGGCTTCTTCGTCTTCTTAAAGACATTCTTGACTAACATCAACACCCTACGTCGAATCGCAACGATAACTAACGTTCACGAACGTTACAGCGCGTATTTACAGCAAACCTACTTTGCATGTTCCGAGGGCGCTAGTAGCGCCACACGATGCGCCGAGCGCGAAATTTGCATAGACGTCATCTTACAGATGTACTCTCACCGCCTACCAACTGTCGTTTATCTAACACAACCCTTTCTTGGTGTTGGGATTTTTTTTCCGTCAGTGTATATATATATATATCATCATCATCATTGTCAACCATTATCAATCCACTGCTGGACGAAGGTCTCCCAAGTTTCCTCCACAACGGTCTGTCTTGTGCCAGTCTCCTCCATGTCACCCCTGCATACTTTATATATATATCATCATCATCATCATCAACCATTATCAATCCACTGCTGGACGAAGGTCTCCCCAAGTTTCCTCCACAACGGTCTGTCTTGTGCCAGTCTCCTCCATGTCACTCCCGCACACTTTCGAATTTCATCCACCCATCTTCCATGTGGTCTTCTTCTGGGTCTTTTCCTGTCCCTTGGAATCCAATCTAAAATTTCGGCTGTCCATCGATGGTCTGTTCTTCTGGCAGTATGTCCAGCCCATTGCCATTTCAGGGATTTAACTCTGATCATGATGTCTTCCACTCTTGTCATTTTTCGGATCCACGTGTTCCTCTTCTTATCTCTCCTGGTTACACCAAGCATGCACCACTCCATGCATCTTTGAGTTGTCTGCAGCCTTTGTATGTCTCTTTTAGCTAAGGTCCACGTTTCTGCACCATACGTAAGCACTGGAAGGATGCATTGATCAAACACTTTTCTTTTAAGACATAATGGCATATTGCTCTTGAAAATTATGCTGTTTCTTCCAAAAGCTCTCCAGGCCAGTTTTGTACGCCGATTAATTTCTTCACCAATGTGACCCTCACTTGATATCTGATGTCCAAGATAAACGTACGTGTCTGTTATCTCCAGCTTTTCTCCATCAATCGATAAATCTTCATTTCTTGTAAAAGCATTGTACATCACTTTTGTCTTCTGAAAGTTCATTTTTAATCCCACTTCTTTACTCTTGTCAGCAAGTTACTGGATCATACTCTGTAGCTCTGATGGGGTAGTTGTAAAAATGACTATGTCATCAGCAAAACGAAGGTGGGTTAGATAATCTCCATTAATCTTTATCCCTTTGTTTTCCCAGTTCAGTGATTGAAAGACATTTTCCAATGTGGCATTAAAGAGCTTCGGAGATATGGTGTCACCTTGTCTCACTCCTTTTCCAATTTTTATGTGTGTTGTATTTTCAAACAGCCGAATCTTTGCACTTGCATTTTCATAGATGATATTAATAATATTAATGTATGCATCTTCAATACCGCAGGATTTCAGAGCCATTGCAACTGCTGATGGTTTCACCGAATCAAAGGCTTTTTCATAATCGATAAAAGCCATGCACAATGGAAGTTCATATTCCCTCGCTCTTTCAATTAGTTCTCTCAGTACGTGGATATGATCTATTGTGCTGTAGCCACTCCTGAATCTAGCTTGTTCTCTCGGTTGAGCCATGTCCAGTGTCACCTTCAAGCGGTGTGAAAGAACTTTAGTGAAGATTTTATAAACTACTGATAGGAGGCTGATAGGTCTGTAGTTTCCGAGATCCTCAATGTCACCTTTCTTATGTAGCAGGATCATTGTAGCGGTGTTCCAATCCTCAGGAATCTTTCCTTCATTAAGGCATCGAGTGAAAATTTGGGCGAGTACTGTTTCGATTTCTCCACTTGCTTCTTGTATGATGTCTACAGTAATTCCATCTTCTCCTGGAGCTTTTCCTCGCTTCATGTTCTTGATTGCATGTGCAACTTCTGCTGGAAGGACTGGAGGAACTCTGGTACTGGTATCTTTCATGATGTCTGGAGTGCATATATCATCCCTTTCATATAATTTGGAGTAGAAATCTTTCACTCTTGTCAAAATTTCGCCTCTATTTCTTGTTACAGAACCATCTTCTTTTCTCAGTGCCATAATCTGTTTTCTTCCCTTACTGAGATGTCCCTTTGCTATCTTTAGGCTTTGGTTGTTTTCAATTGCTTTCCTCACTAGTTCACAGTTGAATTTCCTTACGTCTTCAGTGATACTTTTTCTTACTGTCTTGCATAGCTCTATATATTCCACTTTGGAAGTCACATCTTCTTTAGTTGTCCTCATCTCTCTTCTTTTTTGCATCAACATTTTGGTTTTTCCTGATAATTTGTTCACATGCAACTTGTTCTTAGATCCAGCTAATTTTGTTGCTGTTTCCATAAGAGCTTTGGTTACTTTTCTGTTAACTTCAGAGATGTCCACTTCTTCCGATGTTAGGCCTTCTAAAGCAGAGAACCTGTTCTTCAGTTCTAACTTGAAGGTATTATGGTGTTTTTTAAGGTTGGTTATGTCAATAGATTTTGTTTGTCTTATGAGCTTGCCACGTTCAAGTTTAATGTTGAGGTGCATCTTACATCTCACCAATCTATGGTCCCTACCTGTGTTGAACTTGTTTAGCACACTGCAGTCTTCTATGACGAATTTTTTGTTACACACAATAAAATCAATTTCACTTGTCGTCCCATTTGGATGTCTCCATGTCCATTTCCTGTGTGGCTTTTTCTTGAAGAAGGAGTTCAAGATGAAAAACCCTTCTGCCTCTGCAAACTCAACGAGAGTATTTCCACGCTGGTTTCTGTTGCCATGACTGAATGATCAGAGTTAAATCCCTGAAATGGCAATGGGCTGGACATACTGCCAGAAGGACAGATCATCGATGGACAGCCGAAATTTTAGATTGGATTCCAAGGGACAGGAAAAGACCCAGAAGAAGACCACATGGGAGATGGGTGGATGAAATTCGAAAGTATGCAGGGGTGACATGGAGGAGACTGGCACAAGACAGACCGTTGTGGAGGAAACTTGGGGAGACCTTCGTCCAGCAGTGGATTGATAATGGTTGACAATGAATGAATGAGCTTGCTACGTTCGAGTTTAGTGTTGAGGTGCATCTTACATCTCACCAATCTATGGTCACTGCCTGTGTTGAACTTGTTTAGCACACTGCAGTTTTCTATGACGAATTTTTGTTACACATAATAAAATCAATTTCACTTGTCGTCCCATTTGGATGTCTCCATGTCCATTTCCTGTGTGGCTTTTTCTTGAAAAAGGAGTTTAAGATGAAAAACCCTTCTGCCTCTGCAAACTCTACGAGAGTATTTCCACGCTGGTTTCTGTTGCTGTGACCGAATTTACCTACTGAAGTTTCATTCTGTTGCCGTTGCCCTATTTTTGCATTGAAATCTCCCATAATTATCTTCAAGTGCTGCTTACCTTTATTATATAGATCACGAATTTCCTCATAAAATTCTTCAATTTCTTCTTCAGCATGACTTGTGGTGGGTGCATAAGTTTGAATAATCTGAGCCTGGTATCTTCTTGAGAGTTGGATAACGAGTGGTGCAGCTCTGTCAGAGGAACTTTCAACTTCTACCACTTTATCCTTCAGTTTCTTGTTTATTATAAATCCAACACCACTAGTTCTGCCAGTATCTGTCCCATGATAATAGATGTCCACTTTTCAGTTCAATGAGATCTTCTCCTTTTCTCCTTACCTCACTTAGCCCGACGATGTCCCACTTGATCCTTTGTAGTTCCTCTTCCAATTCAAGAAGCCTTGAATCAGAAGATAGGGAGCGTCCATTATACGTAGCCAAGGTCAGCATCAGATGGCAGCCTAGTCCAGTCCTCCAGGGATTCTTAGCACCCTCTGCCTTCATGTCGCACTGGCCGCTGCCTTGGCCAGGTACATTCCAGCTGCCGGAGACTGAGGGCCAAGATTTAAGTTGTGGAGTCATTTTGGAGGGGTTTGGCCATAACTCACCACGCTGGCCAAGCGGGTAGGTGAGTGTGGGATAGCATTTCCTCTAATCCCGATGGTATAGTTATACCGCTATTGGCGGTCGTCAGAGCCCCTTTAGTGGGAACAGGATGTACCACGAGAAGGCGGGGTTGACATTTGTCAAGGAGAGGCTGTGATGTTACGCATCACCTGACCTTACATCCCTTATATATATATATATGGGATGTAAGGTCAGGTGATGCGTAACATCACAGCCTCTCCTTGACAAATGTCAACCCCGCCTTCTCGTGCTGCATCCTGTTCCCACTAAAGGGCTCTGACGACCGCCAATAGCGGTATAACTATACCTTCGGCATTAGAGGAAATTCTATCCCACACTCACCAACCCGCTTGGCCAGCGTGGTGAGTTATGGCCAAACCCTCCAAAATGACTCCACAACTTAAATCTTGGCCCTCAGTCTCCGGCAGCTGCAATGTACCTGGCCAAGGCAGCGGCCAGTGCGACATGAAGGCAGAGGGTGCTAAGAAACCCCGGAGGACTGGACTAGGCTGCCATCTGATGCTGACCTTGGCTACGTACAACGGACGCTCCCTATCTTCTGATTCAAGGCTTCTTGAATTGAAGAGGAACTACAAAGGATCAAGTGGGACATCGTCGGGCTAAGTGAGGTAAGGAGAAAAGGAGAAGATCTCATTGAACTGAAAAGTGGACATCTCTTCTACTATTGTGGGACAGATACTGGCAGAACTAGTGGTGTTGGATTTATAATAAACAAGAAACTGAAGGACAAAGTTGTAGAAGTTGAAAGTTCCTCTGACAGAGCTGCACGACTCGTTATCCAACTCTCGAGAAGATACCAGGCTCAAATTATTCAAACTTATGCACCCACCACAAGTCATCCTGAAGAAGAAATTGAAAAATTTTATGAGGAAATTTGTCATCTAAATAATAAAGGTAAGCAGCACTTGAAAATACTTATGGGAGATTTCAATGCAAAAATAGGGCAACGGCAACAGAATGAAACTTCAGTAGGTAAATTCGGTCATGGCAACAGAAACCAGCGTGGAAATACTCTCATTGAGTTTGCAGAGGCAGAAGGGTTTTTCATCTTGAACTCCTTCTTCAAGAAAAAGCCACACAGGAAATGGACATGGAGACATCCAAATGGGACTAATAAGTGAAACTGATTTTATTATGTGTAACAAAAAATTCATCATAGAAGACTGCAGTGTGCTAAACAAGTTCAACACAGGTAGTGACCATAGGTTGGCGAGATGTAAGATGCACTTCAACATTAAACTTGAACGTGGCAAGCTCATAAGACAAACAAAATCTATTGACATAACCAACCTTAAAAAACACCATAATACCTTCAAGTTAGAACTGAAGAACAGGTTCTCTGCTTTAGAAGGCCTAACATCGGAAGAAGTGGACATCTCTGAAGTTAACAGAAAAGTAACCAAAGCTCTTATTGAAACAGCAACAAAATTAGCTGTGTCTAAGAACAAGTTGCATGTGAACAAATTATCAGGAAAAACCAAAATGTTGATGCAAAAAAGAAGAGAGATGAGGACAACTAAAGAAGATGTGACTTCCAAAGTGGAATATATAGAGCTATGCAAGACAGTAAGAAAAAGTATCACTGAAGACGTAAGGAAATTCAAGTGTGAACTAGTGAGGAAAGCAATTGAAAACAACCAAAGCCTAAAGATAGCAAAGGGACATCTCAGTAAGGGAAGAAAACAGATTATGGCACTGAGAAAAGAAGATGGTTCTGTAACAAGAAATAGAGGCGAAATTTTGACAAGAGTGAAAGATTTCTACTCCAAATTATATGAAAGAGATGATATATTCACTCCAGACATCATGAAAGATACCAGTACCAGAGTTCCTCCAGTCCTTCCAGCAGAAGTTGCACATGCAATCAAGAACATGAAGCAGGGAAAAGCTCCAGGAGAAGATGGAATTACTGTAGACATCATACAAGAAGCAAGTGGAGAAATCGAAACAGTACTCGCCCAAATTTTCACTCGATGCCTTAATGAAGGAAAGATTCCTGAGGATTGGAACACCGCTACAATGATCCTGCTACATAAGAAAGGTGACATTGAGGATCTCGGAAACTACAGACCTATCAGCCTCCTATCAGTAGTTTATAAAATCTTCACTAAAGTTCTTTCACACCGCTTGAAGGTAACACTGGACATGGCTCAACCGAGAGAACAAGCTGGATTCAGGAGTGGCTACAGCACAATAGATCATATCCACATGCTGAGAGAACTAATTGAAAGAGCGAGGGAATATGAACTTCCATTGTGCATGGCTTTTATCGATTATGAAAAAGCCTTTGATTCGGTGAAACCATCAGCAGTTACAATGGCTCTGAAAACCTGCGGTATTGAAGATGCATACATTAATATTATTAATAACATCTATGAAAATGCAAGTGCAAAGATTCGGCTGTTTGAAAATACAACACACGTAAAAATTGGAAAGGGAATGAGACAAGGTGACACCATATCTCCGAAGCTCTTTAATGCCACATTGGAGGGTGTTTTTCAGTCGCTGAGCTGGGAAAACAAGGGGATAAAGATTAATGGA
This sequence comes from Macrothele yani, assembly GCA_039090855.1. Classification (NCBI taxonomy): domain Eukaryota; kingdom Metazoa; phylum Arthropoda; class Arachnida; order Araneae; family Macrothelidae; genus Macrothele; species Macrothele yani. Next base: position 9,045,818 of record CM077025.1, on the reverse strand, counting down.
TATTATCTAACCCACCTTCGTTTTGCTGATGACGTAGTCATTTTTGCAACTACCCCATCAGAGCTGCAGAGTATGATCCAGGAACTTGCTGACAAGAGTAAAGAAGTGGGATTAAGAATGAACTTTCAGAAGACAAAAGTGATGTTCAATGCTTTTACTAGAAATGAAGATTTATCGATTGATGGAGAAAAGCTGGAGGTAACAGACACGTACGTTTATCTTGGACAGCAGATATCAAGTGAGGGTCACATTGATGAAGAAATTAATCGGCGTACAAAACTTGCCTGGAGAGCTTTTGGAAGAAACCGCATAATTTTCAAGAGCAATATGCCATTATGTCTTAAAAGAAAAGTGTTTGATCAATGCATTCTTCCAGTGCTTACGTATGCTGCAGAGACGTGGACCTTAACTAAAAGAGACATACAAAGGCTGCAGACAACTCAAAGCAGCATGGAGAGGTGCATGCTTGGTGTAACCAGGAGAGATAAGAAGAGGAACTCGTGGATCCGAAAAATGACAAGAGTGGAAGACATCATGATCAGAGTTAAATCCCTGAAATGGCAATGGGCTGGACATACTGCCAGAAGGACAGATCATCGATGGACAGCCGAAATTTTAGATTGGATTCCAAGGGACAGGAAAAGACCCAGAAGAAGACCACATGGGAGATGGGTGGATGAAATGCGAAAGTATGCAGGGGTGACATGGAGGAGACTGGCACAAGACAGACCGTTGTGGAGGAAACTTGGGGAGACCTTCGTCCAGCAGTGGATTGATAATGGTTGACAATGATGATGATGATATCTATATTCTATAAAGAAGAGACCGCAGAAAAAACATTTTTTGACTCATACCAAGTACAACATAGAAAAAGTTATGTATTTACCGGAGTGAGTAAAAAGAGAAAAATAAAACAACAGAATGTAGAAAGTGTCGAGAATACTGAGCCTTGGCTTTATCAAGGACCAGCAAAAACTCTGCATTTTCTCACTTCCACAAAGACCTATTTCAAAATGGGTTTCTGCAAAGTCATGGATGCAAGTAATAAGCCCACTAAAAAAAAATTTTTTTTTTAAATATATATATGTCATGACCTCCGCAGAGTTGTATGACCAAGCTTTAGTTAATAATTTAGCTTGTATCCATAACCTTCCTGGCCCGACCCATGCTCTTCATCTGTTACTTTTAAACAGAAAGAAGATGATTATAGAAAACTCAAGTTGTAAGAGTGACATAATGAACCAGAAATAATGTTCAGTAATAACCAATTGCCAAGTTCGCCTGAGAGAGAATTTAAACCTGAATAGCAATACAAAAGTATTACAAGTTCTTAACATTGCAATAAAAAATGAAATAATAATTTTTTTCTAAAGGAGATTCTTGAAAGAAAACTGGATTATAAAAAAAACCCTACTCCACTACTTCTGACAACACATAAACGAAAATAAAATAAAGACAATAATAAACTAAACAAATGCTTTGTAAAGGTTATGTGACATAAACAATTAGTTGCAATATGTACAAAGTATTTCAGAAGTGCTTTAAGCGCAAAATTAAGTAGTTATTAAGACCAATGAAACGGCCGGCTGCTTGGCCTAAGTTCCTTAAAAAACGCGCAAAAATACCAAGAAAAGAAAAGAGTTAAAATATATATATATATTCACATTTCATTCGTTTGTAAAACTGGTGCCCATATAGGATTTTTGTTTGAATCCTTTTGTGCACTGACTACAGGTTTTAAGAAAAATTTACTGAATTTGTGAAAATGTGGTGGGAGCATTTTCATTGATACTATTAAATCCCAAAAAATTATGAAATTAAAGTGAGAAATTAAAGTGAGAAACAAAGCAAGACTTCTTGTAAAGCAAAAAAAAAAAAATCCCCTCATCAATGTGAAATAAAATTTTGTGGAAGTAAATAAAGGAAAAAAATCATGACCATCAGCTATTGGAATGCTACATAATAAGTGTTCGAAGTGGGCCAATATGGCACGCCGGTAGTTAACAAACATGAAAGTGAGCATACTGCCAGTTAAAAAAACATTATTTATCATCCCGGTATGTAATAAATTATAAACTTGTCGCAAACTACATAAAGAAATTAGGATGAAAGCACAAATTTTAATGCAAAAATCGACCAATGACATTTTTAACAGATAAAATTGATAAATGATTAGCAGCTGGGATTGAAAAGACGTTAAGTGCTCTGTGCCACTTCGACCACTGTACATAATACATATATCAAACTGACCATAGGGCAAAGAAGCTGAACTTTAAACCCAGGTTAAAAATCAAAACGTGCAGCAAGAAACTGAATGTAACGCAGCATGAGCAAGATGGTATTGTTCACTGTAATTTATTTATGTACGAGCAGATACTAAACTGGTACACACCGCTTTATTCACAATATCAAATTACTGAATTCAAAACAAAATAAAATTCTTTGAATAAAGCTCATGTTGAGAAATGGCTTCTTAGTTTAATTGAATTAATAATCTAAAGCAACTTATGGGATTTTACTAGGAAATTTTTTCATTAATAGCAAATTTTCGGAGAAAACTCTTCTCCTTCTTCAGGCTGTCTTGTTGTTGTCACTTTTTACTTGTCACTATCACGGTTTACCTTGACGGTTACGGTTAACCTTGAAGGTTTAGGTTATTTTTCAACAAATCCTGCCAGATGTTAGGCAGGGAAAATCCTTTGCAGTCATTTATGATGGAATTTTGATTTTTCTCAATCTCTATTCCTTCTTTCAGTTTTCTTTTTGGAAACTGATTACTTTAAGGGAATTCCAATCCATGCTGTGCCCAGTTTCTCTAACATGCCTATCTAATCCAGTCTTGTTGGAGCAATTTTTTATAGCTGCTTTATGCTCAGCTATACGAGTTTCTAGTCTGCGACCTGTTTCACCTATGTAAGATAGTCCACAACTACAATTTACTTCATAAACTACTCCTTGCATTTTTAAAATATCTTCTTCTCTTTGAACTATTTTAGGGAAAATTTTTTTAACTTTGTTCTCTAAACTTGGAGCTAGCCTAATATTGTATTTTTTACTAATTCTCTTTAAAGCCTCAAATAAACCTTTGTGATAAGAAATTTTTCTAGTGAATTTTACTTGTTGCTTTTGTGGGTTCTTCGTACCATTAAAATTCAGAAGCTTCTCAATTTCTTCTTTAGGATAGTTATTCTCTGCAAGTATGACTTTAAGCTCTTCTTTTTGGACTTCTTTTATCTGCAGTAGAAACTATTTTATTATTTTTTTCTAAAAACTGACTTGCTACATTTTTCTTAATAGGAACTGGATGATACGAATTGAAATCCAGTAGTCTTTTAGTATTCATTGGTTTTTTATACCAACTAGTGAGGAATTTTTCATCTTCATAATAGATAGTAATATCTAAGAAGTTTATTCTTCTTTCTTTTTGAAGTTCAATAGTGAACTTAAGGGAATCATCTAATTCATTGAATGAGTCTAGAATTCTTTCTGGAACAATTTCTGAGCTATCTATTATAAATAAGATGTCATCCATGTATCTGCTATATAAGCAGAAGTATGTGGGTTGTACTAGTATCTTTTCTTCTAGTTTTCCCACATAATAGTTAGCTAAGAGTGGGGAGAGTGGGGAGCCCATTGCTAGCCCCGATTTTTGAATGAAAAAAGTTTTCCCAAATTGAAAGTAGTTGTTCTGCAAAGAGAAAGTAAGCATTTCAAAAATTCCTACTAATTTGTATTTTTCCTTGTTGTGAAAAACTATTAGGTCTGCCAAGTCTTCCGCTATAAAGTCTATAAGTTGATCTATATTAATGTGAGTATACATAGACACTATATCTAAACTACCCATAATAGGAGAATCTAATTTAGGAAGAAGTTCTAGTTTTTCTTTTAGCTGCATTGAGTTTTTAATCAAGTTAGGTGGCTTTTTTAAAAGATTCTGAAGGTGTGACTTTAAAAAATAGTTTAGATTTGAAAGAATAGAGTTTTTTAAGTCTATTATTGGTCTAATTGGTTGGTGTTCTTTATGCAGTTTGACTATTCCATATATTTGAGGTAATCTGAACTGTAATTTTGAGAATTGTTTATAGCTTTCTGGAAGCTGGTTTTTCTTTTTTTTTTTTTTTGAAGTGAAATAAGCTTAGACTTTTTAATCAAATCCGGTAGTGGGTTTTCTTTTACTTCTTCATACATAGGTTTTTAGTTCTTCCATCTTTTCTAGATAATCTTTCTTATCCATAATAGTAATCAACTTACTTTTGTCTGTTTTCACAGCAACTACACAGAAAAAATGAAAGTGTAGTTGCTGGATATTTCTGAAGTTAACAGAAAAGTAACCAAAGCTCTTATGGAAACAGCAACAAAATTAGCTGGGTCTAAGAACAAATTGCATGTGAACAAATTATCAGGAAAAACCAAAATGTTGATGCAAAAAAGAAGAGAGATGAGGACAACTAAAGAAGATGTGACTTCCAAAGTGGAATATATAGAGCTATGCAAGACAGCACGAAAAAGTATCACTGAAGACGTAAGGAAATTCAACTGTGAGCTAGTGAGGAAAGCAATTGAAAACAACCAAAGCCTTAAGATAGCAAAGGGACATCTCAGTAAGGGAAGAAAACAGATTATGGCTCTGAGAAAAGAAGATGGTTCTATAACAAGAAATAGAGGCGAAATTTTGACAAGAGTGAAAGATTTCTACTCCAAATTATATGAAAGGGATGATACATGTACTCCAGACATCATGAAAGGTACCAGAGTTCTTCCAGTCCTCCCAGCAGAAGTTGCTCATGCAATCAAGAACATAAAGCGGGGGAAAGCTCCAGGAGAAGATGGAATTACTATAGACATCATACAAGAAGCAAGTGGAGAAATTGAAACAGTACTCGCCCAAATTTTCACTCGATGCCTTAATGAAGGGAAGATTCCTGAGGATTGGAACAATGCTACAATGATCCTGCTACATAAAAAAGGTGACATTGAGGATCTCAGGAACTACAGACCTATCAGCCTCCTATCAGTGGTTTATAAAATCTTCACTAAAGTTCTTTCACACCGCTTGAAGGTAACACTGGACATGGCTCAACCGAGAGAACAAGCTGGATTCAGGAGTGGCTACAGCACAATAGATCATATCCACGTACTGAGAGAACTAATTGAAAGAGCGAGGGAATATGAACTTCCATTGTGCATGGCTTTTATCGATTATGAAAAAGCCTTTGATTCGGTGAAACCATCAGCAGTTACCACGGCTCTGAAATCCTGCGGTGTTGAAGATGCGTACATTAATATTATTAATAACATCTATGAAAATGCAAGTGCAAAGATACGGCTGTTTGAAAATACAACACACATAAAAATTGGAAAGGGAGTGAGACAAGGTGACACCATATCTCCGAAGCTCTTTAATGCCACATTGGAAAATGTCTTTCAATCACTGAACTGGAAAAACAAAGGGATAAAGATTAATGGAGATTATCTAACCCACCTTCGTTTTGCTGATGACGTCATTTTTGCAATTACCCCATCAGAGCTGCAGAGTATGATCCAGGAACTTGCTGACAAGAGTAAAGAAGTGGGATTAAAAATGAACTTTCAGAAGACAAAAGTGATGTTCAATGCTTTTACAAGAAATGAAGATTTATCGATTGATGGAGAAAAACTGGAGATAACAGATACGTATGTTTATCTTGAACAGCAGATATCAAGTGAGGGTCACATTGATGAAGAAATTAATCGGCGTACAAAACTTGCCTGGAGAGCTTTTGGAAGAAACAGCATAATTTTCAAGAGCAATATGCCATTATGTCTTAAAAGAAAAGTGTTTGATCAATGCATCCTTCCAGTGCTTACATATGGTGCAGAGACGTGGACCTTAACTAAAAGAGACATACAAAGGCTGCAGACAACTCAAAGCAGCATGGAGAGGTGCATGCTTGGTGTAACCAAGAGAGATAAGAAGAGGAACTCGTGGATCTGAAAAATGACAAGAGTGGAAGACATCATGATCAGAGTTAAATCACTGAAATGGCAATGGGCTGGACATACTGCCAGAAGGACAGACCATAGATGGACAGCCGAAATTTTAGATTGGATTCCAAGGGACAGGAAAAGACCCAGAAAAAGACCACATGGGAGATGGGTGGATGAAATTCGTAAATATGTGGGAGTGACATGGAGGAGACTGGCACAAGATAGACCGTTGTGGAGGAAACTTGGGGAGAACTTCGTCCAGCAGTGGATTGATAATGGTTGACAATGATGATGATGATGATACAGAACTATGAGTAACTTTTATTTCAAACCGCTCCAGAAATTCTTGTGTCAAAATTCTTACAAAACTAGCTCCTTGATCAGTTTGAATTTCTTTAGGAAATCCCATGCGGCTAAAAATGTGTAACAAAGCGCCAACTACCGACTTGGATCCTATGTCTGGGACTGCTACCGCATCTGGATATTTGAATGACAAACACCTAGCTGTAATTATGTATCTATTTCCGCTTGAAGTCTCGGGCAAAGGCCCACAGGCATCAACGTTGATCTCTGTAAAAATTTCAGGAATAATTGGAACTATTTTCAAAGGTGCTTTCTTTTTGTCTCTAGCTTTTCTAGTATGTTGGCATGAATCACAAGATTTTACAAATTCTTCAATGTCTTTATAACAGTTAGGCCAATAAAAATACTTTGCTTAGTGTGTCTTTGGTTTTTGTCACTCCTAAATGCCCCGAAGTTCCCTCATGACAGATGTTTTTTATTTGTTCTCTATATTGTTCTGGCACAACTATAAGATCTCCCTCTTCACCAATCTTGTTGATCTTCTTTACCAACATCCCATTGCTTAGTACAGCATAACCATTTGCCTTTTTAAAATCTGTTTTCTCTATTTCTTTGAGAATTTTTCTCAATTCCAAACTTTGCCGTTGATCTTCCATGAAACTTTTTGAATCCATTTTTACCAACTCTAACATGGCTTTATCTTTATCATGCCTCAGTAGCAGAATTTCTTCTTCTAATTCATCTGATTCTTCGGAACCCACAGCCTCTCCTTCAAGGGCTTGTTTTTCTTTCTTCCCTGAATCATTCTTTACTGAATTTCTCTCTTCGTTGTTTCGTTTCTGTTTTTCTTGATACCGAGTAACCACAATATTTACCTGTTCTGAATTAAGTGGCCCCTCCATATCAATTTTTTTAACAAAGCGGCAGTCTTATTTTCAAGTAAATATCTACCTTGATCTAGCGACTTCCTAATCACTGCAGCCTTACTTACAATATGACCTAATTCCCATTCTAGTTCAACTTCTGCCAATGGTAAAAAAACTTTTGTTCATCCAGAAGATGCTTTACCCACACATGTTCTCCAGTAAACTCACCTGGCGACACATACTCTTGATAAATGATATCAACTGAAGAACCTGTATCCCAGAGAATAGACATGGTAACTCCATTTATTTTTCCTTCAAAGGTATAGGGTGCCAAGAGATCCTCTTCAGTTTCCTCTCTGATTCTATTTATGCTTCCTGAGTTCTGGGATTTTATCTTAGGACTCTGAGGTCGAATGTGATCATAAGATCCACACTCGTAACATTGAATCTTCCGCCTGCGATCATACTTTTCTTCATTCTGAGATACTACATTCCGATTTGACCACCCTTGTCTTACATCTGACTTAACATAATTTTTGTATATAATCCATTTTCTCCTAAAATTTCCCCGATCATAGTTATCTCTAGTTTTTTTTTGTCACTGACTTGCATTTTCTTTGAAGCACAAAATTCATTCGACAAATTTTTTCTCCTCTTACACTTTCATAATTGTCCACCATATCAGCCAATACTGAAGGTGAGACAATATTTGACCATTTATCAATAAAATGCTCCCTTATTTCTATAGGCACTCTCTGCTTCAATTTATCAGTGATCATTAATTTTTTTAGCCCTTCAAAATCACCTATTTTAAGTCCTGAAATCCATTCATTAAAATAATTTTCTAACTCGAAGGCGAAATCTCTCCAGTTCTCCTCTGATGTACGCATGTGTTGTACAGATTTCAATCTAAATTTCTCTGGACTTAACTTATATCTTTTGAGAAGTAACCTTTTAACATATTCATAGTTTTTAGCATCTTCCACATTTTCTCTGGCAATCAATTGTGATATTTCGTAGAGCAAAAGTCCTATCAAATTCGCAACCCAATCGTCCCTTTTTATTTCTGCTTGTTGTGCTTGCCTTTCAAATAAAACTAAGTAAATACTTATATCACTGTCTTTTGGTTCAAATGTTTTCATCAAATGACGAAGTTCCAATCTCGGTTTATGAGAATTTCCATTTTGCTCCAAACTGCCTCCCAGCGGCTGACGTCCAGCTTCTATTCTGAGTTTTTCAAGCTCAAATTCCATTTGTCTTTCTGTTTCTCTATGTTTTTCAAGCTCCACTTCTATTTGTCTTTCTGTTTCTCTATGCTCTTTTATACCTGCCAAAAAGTTCTTTCACAAAATCCTCTTCATAATCTTCAAAGTTGACAATTTAATTTTTTTATTCCAGAATTTTGATATTTGGCGTAACTTCTATACCCAATTCTTCCGCCAACGGCAGAAGTTCTTGTTTGTGAGCTCTTCCTAAGAAAGCCATTTCAACAATGCCAAATTTAGACAAGTTCTATGTTGACCCAACGTTTATTTATTATCGTATATGTGTATACGTTTACAGAAATTGTTTACAACAATATTCTGCATTTACCTATTCTCTAGGCTCAAACAGTTGATCTGAATGTACTATTTCTTGACAGAAATTATTTCCTTCTATTTAATTCCGTGCCTGGAAACTTCTAAAAAACTTGCTTCGATATCTCATTCCTTTGGATAATTCTCTAAGAACAACAACAAAAACAGTACTTACGTAAACATCTAACGTAGGTGTAAATCCGATACAAAACTTGTTGTTTTTTCACGAACTAATTTCGAAAAACAAGAGTCATCATCCTTTGTTCTTCCCATAACAAAGAGAAAAAAAAATATCCCTGTCGCGTCAGTCCGTTCTCACGCTGCAAGGTTTTTCAACTCATCGATTCTCACGGTCCTAAAAATGCCGCCGAAGTTCCGATCCCGTCGGTGCCTCCAATTCTTTACTTTGTCTGTAACATCACAGACCACCGATAACAACACAGAACATTTATTACTTTACTATTTCACACAAAAACAAACTGGAATACACTCCACGGTACAAACTGAACTTGTTGTCTTAGCCAAGCTCGGCATGTCCTACTCCTTCAATATCTCTCATGCTACTCGTTTTCATCACACACCACACGCTCAAGTCATTAAGTGTCAATGTATCATTCCGCACTTTTGTGCATGGAAGTTCGGATTTTACAGCGGGTCACTGAGTGCCCCACGTAAATTAGTTTTTGGTATTTCCAAAAGAGGGCAGCACTTAACGCTCCCAACTCTCCTGACTTTTCTATTGGGGTAGTTTTCTTATCAGCCATTCCTGGTACAGGACAGGGACTTTTAGATCTATTGACTGAAACATTACAGCATCTTAAAATTGATCCCAAAAAATGTTTATCTGATAGTACAGATAGAGATGCAAGCTACCATGGCCAGTATAATGGTTTACAAAGTAAAATTACTGATGTGGCTAATCAACATGTTCATACACTAATGGTCAAAAAAATAGTTGCCCCTAGAAGGACGTGTCGGATTGCAATGCTATTCAGGAGGAAGGTAAAGGTTACCTGGAACAATAAATGATTAAACATTAAGACCGATATGCACAATATTTATTGAGCTACACGCCAAAAAGTAGTGTCTCTCAGTATGGTGTCGGGCTGCCATGTTAACTTACACAGCATGCCAGACGTTTCAGCCTAGAGTTTTACAGGTTCCTAATGGTGTCCTGCGATAAGCCATCCCACGCAACTTGAATCTTCTCACACAGTTCCTGCAGATTGTGCTGTAGGGGTGGAGTGTGGATTGCACGTCCAATAGCATCCCACACATTTTCAATCGGGCGATGTGGCTGGCCATGGCAGAGTGTCAGTGCCTTGAGGGCAAGCTTTCAAGACAGCAGCAGTATGCGGACGAGCGTTGTCCTGTTGAAAAATTGCACCGGAGTGAGTGTTCAGAAAAGGTAGGGCCACTGGTTGCAGGACCTCATTAATGTAACGTTGGGTTGTCAAAGTACCTGTAATGAACACCAAAGGTGATCTGGCATCGGCAATTGCACCCCACACCATGACACCAGACCTTCTGGACATGTATCGCTTGACAACAAACCGTTCATCTTGGCGTTAACAACGGTGCCTTCACACACAGATTCGGTGGTAGTCTCCTCTGAGACAAAAGCGGGACTCGTCACTGAACGTCACCCGCTGCCATTCTGAGTGGCTCCATTACAGTCTGACACGACACCATTGCAGTCTTTGGCAATGATGCATGGTGTTAAGGGCAGTCGTTGTACCGATCTGCGCACATGTAGTCCTACTCCATGTAACCGTCTTCCAATGGTGCTGTCACTAATCGGATGATGCATGGACAACACCACTGCTGAATATATGCAATCGTGGCTGTTGGGTCACTCCGCGTGTGTCGGACAACCCGTTGTTCCTCTTTCTCCGTGGTTCGTCTAGGTCTTCCAGACCTCTCTTGTCCCTGCTGCGTGCCTTGTCCTATCCGCTGCAGCCAACAGCATGCCGTGGTAATATTCGCACAAACAGTATAGCGTGCAATACGGCAATAAGACCATCCCCCTTCCTGGAGCCCGACGATGCAGCCCCGCTCGAATTGTGTCCAAACTTTTTTCCGAGGCATACTTCCTTGCAAATGATGCAACGAACAAAACAGCACGAGTCAGAATGGCAAGCACGCACAACAGGAAGACTTTATATAGCCGGTCAGGCAAAGCGCTACGACCCCTTCTTGCTTGTGTCACAGGCGTGGCTGAGCGTGATACTTCAATCATTTGCATGTCTCACAATGTCAAACATACCCACCAAGTTTCATTCCTGTTGGTTGCTTCCTTCTGGGTGCAACAATTTTTTTGATCATAAGTGTATACATGTATAGTGCTATGTCCATGCCTTGAATTTGGTGATAACTGAAACAACAAAATGTTGCATGCCTGCAGTTTCCTTTTTCAATCTGCTCCAGAATTTGACAACTTTTGTGAAAACATCATACAGGAGAATGACTGTATGGATATAAGTTGTTGGAAAACATCTAGGACAAGAAAAAGTGGAATATTCTAAAGACCATAAGAAAAAGAAAATATAACTGGACAGGACATGTGTTAAGAGAAGACAGCTTATTGAAAAAAATTATAGAAGGGAAAATTGAAGGAAAGCAGCCAAGAGGAAGGAGACCACTAGTGATGCTTGATGATATCATGGGCACAGGAAGCTATCAAGTATTGAAGGAGGAAACAAGGGACAGAGAAAACTGAAGGAAGTGAACTTGTTGAGTTACTGTTGGACCTGTCAAGAGACGGGTCTGGTTCATTTTGCCCGACGTTTACTTCACCGAAGGGTCACTTGACCGAAAATCACTTCACCGAAAAAAATTGTTTCACCGAAAGATCACTTGATCGAAGCGTTCATTTCACCGAAGGGTCACTTGATCGAAAGGTACATTTCACCGAAGGGTCACTTGATCGAAAAGTTCATTTCACCGAAAGGTCTCTTTACCTAAAAGTTCATTTCATCGAAAGGTCATTTCACCGAAGGGTCAGTTTATCGAAAACGCTAGATTTCATTACAGGATCTGTTGAAGCATGGTGCAAGTTTGACAGACAGACCACCGAAACGTTAGGGGATCATACTCAAATTGCACTTTTGATTTCTCCGTGTCACAGAGAACGCAAAGATTTAGTTTTAAGGCAAAAATAATTAATTTTAAGTCCCTATGCCTCGGCCTAGGCCTTTTTAGCAAGTTTTATCATGTTCATACGTTTTTCATAAAAATCATGTTCAGTGCTCATGTTCATAAATAGTTTACATGAAAAGTCAAGTTAATAACCTTGCACATTTATTCAGGCAAAAAAGAATCAATATTAGGGCCGTAGGCCTCGCTTAGGCCTTTTTAGCAAATTTTAACCGTGCGTGCTCATGTTCATAAGGTTTACATAACAACTCAAGTTAATGATGTTGTACACTTATTTAGGCCAAAAGAATCAGTCATAAAGCCCACGGCCTCGGCTTAGGCCCTTTTAGAAAATTTTAATCCTGCATGCTCATATTTATAAGGTTTACATAAAATGTCAAGTTAATAATGTCGCACATTTATTCAGGCAAAAAGAATCAATATTAGTGCCGTAGGCCTCGCTTAGGCCTTTTTAGCAAATTTTAACGGTGCGTGCTCATGTTCATAAGGTTTACATAAAAAATCAAGTTAATGATGTTACAAATTTTTTTCAGGCAAAAAGACGTAGGCCTCGCTTAGGCCTTTTTTAGCAAATTTTAACCGTGCGTGCTCATGTTCATAAGGTTTACATAAAAAATCAAGTTAATGATGTTACACATTTTTTCAGGCAAAAAGAATCAATTTTAGGGCCCTAGGCCTCCGCTTAGGCCTTTTTAGCAAATTTTAATCGTGCATGCTCATATTTATAAGGTTTACGCAAAAAGTCAAGTTAATAATGTTGCACATTTATTCAGGCAAAAAAGAATCGGTCTTAAAGCCCCCGCTTAGGCCTTTTTAGCAAATTTTAATCGTGCGTGCTCATATTTATAAGGTTTACGCAAAAAGTTAAGTTAATAATGTTGCACATTTATTCAGGCAAAAAGAATCAATATTAGGGCCGTAGGCCTCGCTTAGGCCTTTTTAGCAAATTTTAACCGTGCGTGCTCATGTTCATAACGTTTACATAACAACACAAGTTAATGATGTTGTACACTTATTCAGGCCAAAAGAATCAGTCTTTAAAGCCCTAGGCCTCGGCTTAGGCCTTTTTAGAAAATTTTAATCCTGCTTGCTCATATTTATAAGGTTTACATAAAATGTCAACTTAATAATGTCGCACATTTATTCAGGCAAAAAGAATAAATTTTAGGGCCCTAGGCCTCCGCATAGGCCTTTTTAGCAAATTTTAATCGTGCGTGCTTATATTTATAAGGTTTACGCAAAAAGTCAAGTTAATAATGTTGCACATTTATTGAGACAAAAAAGATTCAATTTTAGGGCCCTAAGCCTCGGCTTAGGCCTTTTTAGGAACTCTAAAGCGAATTTCGCGAAAACGTTCCATGTAAGCCAAGCGAGAATTGTGCTTTAATTTGAAGAAATTAATTGCCGATGATCCGACGTACACTTGGTTTGAGGGAACTGTACCCCGAACTTCCGTAGTATTATATTCTGTGCCGCTGGAGTCTGTCAGTGTATCCAGGATGTTCCCCTTGAAGTGTCTGCGAAGTCCGTGAGCTTTGGGAGGGGGCTTTCCCCCAAAAAATGTTAAAATGGACGTAGAGCTGTAAACATTAGAACCTTGCTTTATATAATGATTCTGTACACGATCACGAATTTTCAGGAGGGTGGGACGAATTCACCCCGCCCCAAGTTTCTAAGAGCGCAGACAGGTGTTCAAGGTAAGGGATTTGCTCGCAATTTCTATGCTTCATGTTGTGTTTAGTGCCAAACTATGTATGCCCTTCCCCCTCCCCCAGAAATTTGGTGAAGTCTTTAAAAGGGATACGAGGTGCTTGGTTTTGAGGGCTCTACCCCCAACTTCCGTAATTTTATATTCTGGACCTCTGGAGTCGGTCATCAGTGTATCCTCGATGTTACCCCTGAAGAGCTCTTGGAAACGGGGGGGGGGGGGTTCAGTTTCACTCCACATTCCTGAAAATTCGTGGTCGTGTACAGAATCATTATATAAAGCATGGGTCTAATGTTTACAGCTCTATGTCCATTTTAACATTTTGGGGGAAAGCCAACCCCCCCCCCCCCAAGATGACGGACCTCGCGGACGCTTCAAGGGGAACATCCTGGATACACTGACAGACTCCAGCGGCCCCGAACATAATATTACGGAAGTTGGGGGTACACCCTCCCAAAACTAGGTGTACCTCGGATCCTCGGCAATTTTTTCTTCAAATTAAAGTGCAATTCTCGACTCGCTTGGCTTACATGGACCGTTTTCGCGAAATGCGTTTGGAGTTCCCAATTCAGTTCTCAATATATGCCCAGAAACGGCAATCTTTCACCCCCCTCTTGATTTTTTTAACTTGACATTTTATGTAAACTTATGAACAAGCAAGATTATAATTTTCTAAAAACGCCTAAGCTAAAAAAAAAAAAAAGCCCTAAGGGCAATAAAATTTATTCTTTTTTGCCTTAATAAATGTGCAACATTATTAACTTATTAACTTGACATTTTATGTAAACTTATAAACCAGCAAGATTATAATTTTCTAAAAACGCCTAAGCTAAAAAAAAAAAAAAAAGGCCTAAGGGCAATAAAATTGATTCTTTTTTGCCTGAATAAATGTGCAACATTATTAACTTGACATTTTATGTAAACCTTATGAATATGAGCACGCTCGATTAAAATGTTCTAAAAAGGCCTAAGCTGACCTTGGTCCCTAAAATTGATTCTTTTTTGCCTGAATACATGTGCAACATTATTAACTTGACTTTTTACGTAAACCTTATGAATATGAGCACACACGATTAAAATTTGCGATAAAGGCCTAAGCCGAGGTCTAGGGCCCTAAAATTGATTATTTTTGCCAGAAAAATGTGTTGTAACATTATTAACTTTACTTTTTATGTAAAGCTTATGAACATGAGCAAGCACGATTAAAATTTGCTAAAAAGGCCTAAGCGAGGCCTACGGCCCTAATATTGATTCTGTTTTGCCTGAATAAATGGGCGACATTATTAACTTGACATTTTATGTAAACCTTATAAATATGAGCACGCACGATTACAATTTTCTAAAAGGCCTAAGCCGAGACCTAGGGCTTTAAGACTGATTCTTTTGGCCTGAATAAGTGTACAACATCATTAACTTGAGTTGTTATGTAAACCTTATGAATATGAGCACGCACGATTAAAATCTGCTAAAAAGGCCTAAGCCGAGGCCTAGAGCCTCAAACTTGATTCTTTCAGCCTGAAAAGTGTGCAGCATCATTAACTTGAGTTTTTAGGTTAACCTATGAACATGAGCACGTACCGTTATTATTTTCTAAAAAGGCCTAAGCTGAGGCCTAGGACCTTAAAATTGATTCTTTTTGCCTGAAAAAAATTGCAACATTATTAACTTGACTTTTTATGTAAAGCTTATGAACATGAGCAAGCACAATTAAAATGTTCTAAAAAGGCCTAAGCTGAGACCTAGGGCCCTAAAATTGATTCTTTTTTGCCTGAAAAATTGTGTAACATTATTAACTTTACTATTTATGTAAAAAGCTTATGAACATGAGCAAGCACAATTAAAATTTTCTAAAAAGGCCTAAGCTGAGACCTAGGGCCCTAAAATTGATTCTTTTTTGCCTGAAAAAATGTGTAACATTATTAACTTTACTATTTATGTAAAGCTTATGAACATGAGCAAGCACGATTAAAATTTGCTAAAAGGCTCTAAGCGAGGCCTATGGCCCTAATATTGATTCTTTTTTGCCTCAATAAATGTGCGACATTATTAACTTGACATTTTATGTAAACCTTATAAATATGAGCACGCAGGATTAAAATTTTCTAAAAGGCCTAAAACGAGGCCAAGGGCTTTAAGACTGATTCTTTTGGCCTGAATAAGAGTACAACATCATTAACTTTAGTTTTTATGTAAACCTTATAAACATGAGCACGCACGGTTAATATTTTCTAAAAAGGCCTAAGCCGAGGCCTAGGGCCCAAAAATTGATTCTTTTTTGCCTGAATAAATGTGCAACATTATTAGCTGGACATTTTACGTAAACCTTATGAATATGAGCCCGCACAATTAAAATGTTCTAAAAAGGCCTAAACCGAGGCCAAGGGCCCTAAAACTGATTTTTTTTTTTTGTCTGAATAAGTGTGTTTACATAACAACTCATTAACTTGAGTTGTTATGTAAACTTCATGAATATGAGCTCGGGGGATTAAAATTTGGCAAAAAGGCACAGGTCTATCTATGACTTATAATTAATGTTATATTTCGAAAAACCTACTTATGGGGAAGGTGTTTAAAAGAAATTAAAAGTGTATGAATAAAGCTCATATTGAGAAATGGCTTCCTAGTTTAATTGAATTAATAATCTAAAGCAACTTATGGGAATTTACTAGGAAATGTTTTCATTTATAGCAAATTTTCGGAGAAAACTCTTCTCCTTCTTCAGGCTCTCTTATAAGTTGCTTTAGATTATTAATTCAATTAAACTAGGAAGCCATTTCTCAATATGAGCTTTATTCATACACTTTTAATTTCTTTTTAAACACCTCCCCATAAGTAGGTTTTTCGAAATATAACATTAATTATAAGTCATAGATAGACCTGTGCCTTTTTGCCAAATTTTAATCCCCCGAGCTCATATTCATGAAGTTTACATAACAACTCAAGTTAATGAGTTGTTATGTAAACAACATTTCCTAGTAAATTCCCATAAGTTGCTTTAGATTATTAAAAGTGTATTTTTTATACAATCCAATAATGTTTAGGTGACCAGTTTTTTAAAAACCAGCACCATACTCCAACAGATCTATAACAACAAAATTCTAAGTTTTCAATAAACTGACCATTCGGTGAAATGATCTTTCGATATAATGAACTTTTAGGTAAAGTAATTTTTCGGTGAAATGAACTTTTCGATCAAGTGTCCTTTCGATGAAATGAACTTTTAGGTGAAGTGATCTTTCGGTGAAATGAACTTTTCGATCAAGTGTCCTTTCGATGAAATGAACTTTTAGGTGAAGTGATCTTTCGGTGAAATGAACTTTTCGGTCAAGTGACCCTTCGGTGAAATGTACCTTTCGATCAAGTGATTTTCGGCGAAGTGATTTTCGGTCAAGTGACCTTTCGGTCAAGTGAACGATACCCTCAAGAGACAGAACACTAATGATGATGATGATATATTTGAAACTACAGCCCCATTATCAAGTTATTTACAAACAAGTAGTTCAGATATGTTTACTGCATGGAGTTGAATAAATTCAGCTACAACATAGTTGAAGGAACAGACAAGAAAATTTGATAACTTTCACAGCAAGGCTTTGGAATTTGTAAATTAATGTAATTACAAGATTTCACAGTTAAATATGGATGAAAATAAGACACTGAAAATTGACTCTTTGGAAACAGCATTGCCAGTTAAGAGGCAGAGGGAGAAGAAAAATATGGCAGATGAGCCTATAGATGATGAAGAAAATTCCTCAGATTCTCTAGCTGATTTTCGAGTAAATGTGTTTAACCTAATTACAAACTGCATTGTCCAGTCACTAAGTTCACGCTTTATACAACACAAAAAGTTGTATAAAGATTTATCCTGCTTGGACCCAGCGAAGTTTAAAACTATTGCAGAGAAGGGCCTTAAAGATGAAGCACTGGAAGGCATTATTAAGCTGCCTCCACAAATCAACAAAGATCAAGTAATATTGGAACTGTTTTCTTTTGCTTAACTTTGATGTATTAAAGCTATTGCTTAATGATGGTGAGAATATGGATTCTAGTTGCAACAAGTAAAATTTGTAGCACTTGCCCATCGTGAGTACTAAACATTGGCACAACCACGGAGGGGGCTTTGAGGACTTAAGCCCCCTCCAAGGAGATTAAAAGCGACACACGTCACAAATTAAACATTCAAAAATATTATTTTACATGTTCAAAAAATCACATAGTGTCTAACATAGTTTCTTCTATTACAAAGTGTCTTCTTCCCAAAGCCACAAAGATATATATCCTCTCCTTGACAAATGTCAACCCCGCCTTCTCGTGGTGCATCCTGTTCCCACTAAAGGGGCTCTGACGACCGCAAATAGCGGTATAACTATACCATCGGGATCAGAGGAAATGCTATCCCACACTCACCAACCCGCTTGGCCAGCGTGGTGAGTTATGGCCAAACACCTCCAAAATGGCTCTACAACTTAAATCTTGGCCCTCAGTCTCCGGCAGCTGGAATGTACCTGGCCAAGGCAGCGGCCAGTGCGACATGAAGGCAGAGGGTGCTAAGAATCCCCGGAGGACCGGACTAGGCTGCCATTTGATGCTGACCTTGGCTACCTATAACGGACGCTCCCTATCTTCTGATTCAAGGCTTCTTGAATTGGAAGAGGAACTACAAAGGATCAAGTGGGACATTGTCGGGCTAAGTGAGGTAAGGAAAAAAGGAGAAGATCTCATTGAACTGAAAAGTGGACATCTCTTCTATTATCGTGGGACAGATACTGGCAGAACTAGTGGTGTTGGATTTATAATAAACAAGAAACTGAAGGATAAAGTGGTAGAAGCTGAAAGTTCCTCTGACAGAGCTGCACGACTCGTTATCCAACTATCGAGAAGATACCAGGCTCAGATTATTCAAACTTATGCACCCACCACAAGTCATCCTGAAGAAGAAATTGAAGAATTTTATGAGGAAATTCGTCATCTAAATAATAAAGGTAAGCAGCACTTGAAGATAATTATGGGAGATTTCAATGCAAAAATAGGGCAACGGCAACAGAATGAAACTTCAGTAGGTAAATTCGGTCACGGCAACAGAAACCAGCGTGGAAATACTCTCGTTGAGTTTGCAGAGGCAGAAGGATTTTTCATCTTGAACTCCTTTTCAAGAAAAAGCCACACAGGAAATGGACATGGAGACATCCAATTGGGACGACAAGTGAAATTGATTTTAATGTGTAACAAAAAATTCGTCATCGAAGACTGCAGTGTGCTGAACAAGTTCAACACAGGTAGTGACCATAGATTGGTGAGATGTAAGATGCACCTCAACACTAAACTGGAACGTGGCAAGCTCATAAGACAAACAAAATGTATTGACATAACCAACCTTAAAAAACACCATAATGCTTTCAAGTTGGAACTGAAGAACAGATTCTCTGCTTTAGAAGGCCTAACATCGGAAGAAGTGGATATTTCGGAAGTTAACAGAAAAGTAACCAAAGCCCTAATGGAAACAGCAACAAAATTAGCTGGGTCTAAGAACAAGTTGCATGTGAACAAATTATCAGGAAAAACCAAAATGTTGATGCAAAAAAGAAGAGAGATGAGGACAACTAAAGAAGATGTGACTTCCAAAGTGGAATATATAGAGCTATGCAAGACAACACGGAAAAGTATCACTGAAGACGTAAGGAAATTCAACTGTGAGCTAGTGAGGAAAGCAATTGAAAACAACCAAAGCCTTAAGATAGCAAAGGGACATCTCAGTAAGGGAAGAAAACAGATTATGGCTCTGAGAAAAGAAGATGGTTCTATAACAAGAAATAGAGGCGAAATTTTGACAAGAGTGAAAGATTTCTACTCCAAATTATATGAAAGGGATGATACATGTACTCCAGACATCATGAAAGGTACCAGAGTTCTTCCAGTCCTCCCAGCAGAAGTTGCTCATGCAATCAAGAACATGAAGCGGGGGAAAGCTCCAGGAGAAGATGGAATTACTATAGACATCATACAAGAAGCAAGTGGAGAAATTGAAACAGTACTCGCCCAAATTTTCACTCGATGCCTTAATGAAGGGAAGATTCCTGAGGATTGGAACAACGCTACAATGATCCTGCTACATAAAAAAGGTGACATTGAGGATCTCAGGAACTACAGACCTATCAGCCTCCTATCAGTGGTTTATAAAATCTTCACTAAAGTTCTTTCACACCGCTTGAAGGTAACACTGGACATGGCTCAACCGAGAGAACAAGCTGGATTCAGGAGTGGCTACAGCACAATAGATCATATCCATGTACTGAGAGAACTAATTGAAAGAGCGAGGGAATATGAACTTCCATTGTGCATGGCTTTTATCGATTATGAAAAAGCCTTTGATTCGGTGAAACCATCAGCAGTTACCACGGCTCTGAAATCCTGCGGTATTGAAGATGCATACATTAATATTATTAATAACATCTATGAAAATGCAAGTGCAAAGATTCGGCTGTTTGAAAATACAACACACATAAAAATTGGAAAGGGAGTGAGACAAGGTGACACCATATCTCCGAAGCTCTTTAATGCCACATTGGAAAATGTCTTTCAATCACTGAACTGGGAAAACAAAGGGATAGAGATTAATGGAGATTATCTAACCCACCTTCGTTTTGCTGATGACGTAGTCATTTTTGCAACTACCCCATCAGAGCTGCAGAGTATGATCCAGGAACTTGCTGACAAGAGTAAAGAAGTGGGATTAAAAATGAACTTTCAGAAGACAAAAGTGATGTTCAATGCTTTTACAAGAAATGAAGATTTATCGATTGATGGAGAAAAACTGGAGATAACAGATACATATGTTTATCTTGGACAGCAGATATCAAGTGAGGGTCACATTGATGAAGAAATTAATCTGCGTACAAAACTTGCCTGGAGAGCTTTTGGAAGAAACAGCATAATTTTCAAGAGCAATATGCCATTATGTCTTAAAAGAAAAGTGTTTGATCAATGCATCCTTCCAGTGCTTACGTATGGTGCAGAGACGTGGACCTTAACTAAAAGAGACATACAAAGGCTGCAGACAACTCAAAGCAGCATGGAGAGGTGCATGCTTGGTATAACCAGGAGAGATAAGAAGAGGAACTCGTGGATCCGAAAAATGACGAGAGTGGAAGACATCATGATCAGAGTTAAATCCCTGAAATGGCAATGGGCTGGACATACTGCCAGAAGGACAGACCATAGATGGACAGCCGAAATTTTAGATTGGATTCCAAGGGACAGGAAAAGACCCAGAAAAAGACCACATGGGAGATGGGTGGATGAAATTCGTAAATATGCGGGAGTGACATGGAGGAGACTGGCACAAGACAGACCGTTGTGGAGGAAACTTGGGGAGACCTTCGTCCAGCAGTGGATTGATAATGGTTGACAATGATGATGATGATGATATATATATTGTTGGAGGTTTAACGACAACCATGCGCATTGGTGAGTGTGGGATAACATTACCTCTAATCCCAAGTTGTACCGCTATTGGCAGTCATCAGAGCCTCTTTAGTGAGAACAGGATGCACCACGAGAAGGCAGAGTTAACGTTTGTCAAGGAGAGGCTGTGGTATGTTGCACATCACCTGACCTTACATCCCATTCCGACAATATACACTGATGGAAAAAAAAATCCCAACACCAAGAAGGGGTTGTGTTAGATAAGACAGTTGGTAGGTGGTGAGAGTACATCTCTAAGATGACGTCTATGCAAATTTTGCGCTCGGCGCATACGTGTGGTGCTAGTAGCACCCTCGGAACATGCAAAGCAGGTTTGCTGTAAATATGCGCTGTAACGTTCGTGAGCATTAGTTATCGTTGAGATTCGACGTAGTGTGTTGATGTTAGTCAAGAATGCCTTTAAGAAGACGAAGAAGCCATTATCAACAGCTCACGGAGTTTGAACGAGGTCGTGTAATAGGGCTACGAGAAGGTGGATTTTCTTTCCGCAATATTGCAGAACGACTTGGCAGGGATGTAGTCACTGTGCATGATTGTTGGCAGTGGTGGTTAAGGGAAGGTACTGCCTCAAGAAGCCCGGGTTCCGGCCGGCCACGTGGCACTACTGAGAGGGAAGACCGCCGTGTATGGCGTATGGCCATGGTGCATCGTACTGCGTCTGCGGCAGCAATTCGAGCTGCAGTTGCCACCACAGTGACACAACGAATTGTTACAAATCGTTTACTTGAAGGACAGCTCAGAGCCAGTAGCCCTGTAGCGTGCATTCCACTTACTCCAAACCACTGCCGTTTACGACGTCAGTGGTGTCAAGCTAGAGCTCATTGGAGGACGGAGTGGAGATCTGTTGTGTTTTCTGATGAAAGCCGGTTCTGCTTGGGTGCCAGTGATGGCCGTGTGTTGGTTAGAAGGAGGCCAGGCGAGCGCCTGCAACCAACCTGTCTGCGGCCGAGACACACTGGACCTACACCTGGAGTTATGGTCTGGGGAGCAATTTCCTATGACAGCAGGAGCACTCTCGTGGTTATCCCACGCGCCCTGACGGCACAGTTGTACGTCGGTCTGGTGACTCAACCTGTTGTGCTGCCATTCATGAACAGCATTCCAGGGGGTGTTTTCCAACAGGATAACGCTCGCCTGCATACTGCTGTTCTAACCCAACATGCTCTACAGAGTGTCGACATGTTGCAGTGGCCTGCTAGATCACCAGATCTCTCTCCAATCGAGCACGTATGGGACATCATTGTACGACAACTCCAGCATCACCCCCAACCAGCATTAACCGTCCCTGTATTGACCAACCAAGTGCAACAGGCATGGAACTCCATCCCACAAACTGACATCCAGCACCTGTACGACACAATGCATGAACGTTTGCATGCTTGCATTCAACATTCTGGCGGTTACACCGGTTATTCATGTACCAGCATTTCACATTTAAAATGGCTCTTGCGCTTACATTAAGCTGTGATCTCGAAACCTTAATCGATTAAATATGTAACCTATACAAATGTATTGCTTCCATTTCATTCCTCTACAACTATTTTTTCGTGGTGTTGGGATTTTTTTCCGTCAGTGTATATGTATATGACAATTAACACAGCAATCAGACATCGCTGAATTGACTGTAATTACTGTTTCACACGTGAATTCGCACATCAGAAAAATTGAAAATTTCATCACTATTGAACGGGAACCAAACCCGCATCTCCCGATACCATTCGAGCATGCTATCCGTTGCACTAAGTTTAAGCTGAAGAATACATCAAGCTCTCTTCAGACATCATTCTTTCTATGAAACCATTTCCCGATGAAATTTTCAAGTTTTCTGATATGAGTGCATTCACGTGTGAAACAGTTATTCCAGCCAATTCAGCAATGCCTGATTGCTGTGTTAATTATCATGATGTATTTGCCACGTATTATGAGAAGAATATTTCTTCCACTCTCTCTATATATGTACATATAGAAGCGAAGGGGATGTAAGGTCAGGTGATGCGTAACATCACAGCCTCTCCTTGACAAATGTCAACCCCGCCTTCTCGTGGTACATCCGGTTCCCACTAAAGGAGCTCTGACGACCGCCAATAGCGGTATAACTATACCATCGGGATTAGAGGAAATGCTATCCCACACTTACCAACCAGCTTGGCCAGCGTGGTGAGTTATGGCCAAACCTCTCCAAAATGACTCCATAACTTAAATCTTGGCCCTCAGTCTCCGGCAGCTGGAATGTACCTGGCCAAGGCAGCGGCCAGTGCGACATGAAGGCAGAGGGTGCTAAGAATCCCCGGAGGACCGGACTAGGCTGCCATTTGATGCTAACCTTGGCTACGTATAAAGGACGCTCCCTATCTTCTGATTCAAGGCTTCTTGAATTGGAAGAGGAACTACAAAGGATCAAGTGGGACATCGTTGGGCTAAGTGAGGTAAGGAGAAAAGGAGAAGATCTCATTGAACTGAAAAGTGGACATCTCTTCTACTATCGTGGGACAGATACTGGCAGAACTAGTGGTGTTGGGTTTATAATAAACAAGAAACTGAAGGATAAAGTTGTAGAAGTAGAAAGTTCCTCTGACAGAGCTGCACCACTCGTTATCCAACTCTCGAGAAGATACCAGGCTCAGATTATTCAAACTTATGCACCCACCACAAGTCATGCTGAAGAAGAAATTGAAGAATTTTATGAGGAAATTCGTGATCTAAATAATAAAGGTAAGCAGCACTTGAAGATAATTATGGGAGATTTCAATGCAAAAATAGGGCAACGGCAACAGAATGAAACTTCAGTAGGTAAATTCGGTCACGGCAACAGAAACCAGCGTGGAAATACTCTCGTAGAGTTTGCAGAGGCAGAAGGGTTTTTCATCTTGAACTCCTTTTTCAAGAAAAAGCCACACAGGAAATGGACATGGAGACATCCAAATGGGACAACAAGTGAAATTGATTTTATTATGTGTAACAAAAAATTCGTCATAGAAGACTGCAGTGTGCTAAACAAGTTCAACACAGGCAGTGACCATAGATTGGTGAGATGTAAGATGCACCTCAACACTAAACTCGAACGTAGCAAGCTCATAAGACAAACAAAATGTATTGACATAACCAACCTTAAAAAACACCATAATACCTTCAAATTGAAACTGAAGAACAGATTCTCTGCTTTAGAAGGCCTAACATCAGAAGAAGTGGATATTTCTGAAGTTAAGAGAAAAGTAACCAAAGCTCTTATGGAAACAGCAACAAAATTAGCTGGGTCTAAGAACAAATTGCATGTGAACAAATTATCAGGAAAAACCAAAATGTTGATGCAAAAAAGAAGAGTAATGAGGACAACTAAAGAAGATGTGACTTCCAAAGTGGAATATATAGAGCTATGCAAGACAGTACGAAAAAGTATCACTGAAGACGTAAGGAAATTCAACTGTGAACTAGTAAGGAAAGCAATTGAAAACAACCAAAGCCTAAAGATAGCAAAGGGACATCTCAGTAAGGGGAAAAAACAGATTATGGCACTGAGAAAAGAAGATGGTGCTGTAACAAGAAATAGAGGCAAAATTTTGACAAGAGTGAAAGATTTCTACTGCAAATTATATGAAAGGGATGATACATGTACTCCAGACATCATGAAAGGTACCAGTACCAGAGTTCTTCCAGTCCTTCCAGCAGAAGTTGCACATGCAATCAAGAACATGAAGCGGGGAAAAGCTCCAGGAGAAGATGGAATTACTGTAGACATCATACAAGAAGCAAGTGGAGAAATCGAAACAGTACTCGCCCAAATTTTCACTCCATGCCTTAATGAAGGGAAAATTCCTGAGGATTGGAACAACGCTACAATGATCTTGCTACATAAAAAAGGTGACATTGAGGATCTCAGGAACTACAGACCTATCAGCCTCCTATCAGTGGTTTATAAAATCTTCACTAAAGTTCTTTCACACCGCTTGAAGGTGACACTGGACATGGCTCAACCGAGAGAACAAGCTGGATTCAGGAGTGGCTACAGCACAATAGATCATATCCACGTACTGAGAGAACTAATTGAAAGAGCGAGGGAATATGAACTTCCATTGTGCATGGCTTTTATCGATTATGAAAAAGCCTTTGATTCGGTGAAACCATCAGCAGTTGCAATGGCTCTGAAATCCTGCGGTATTGAAGATGCATACATTAATATTATTAATAACATCTATGAAAATGCAAATGCAAAGATTCGGCTGTTTGAAAATACAACACAGATAAAAATTGGAAAAGGAGTGAGACAAGGTGACACCATATCTCCGAAGCTCTTTAATGCCACATTGGAAAATGTCTTTCAATCACTGAACTGGGAAAACAAAGGGATAAAGATTAATGGAGATTATCTAACCCACCTTCGTTTTGCTGATGACATAGTCATTTTTGCAACTATCCCATCAGTGCTACAGAATAGGATCCAGAAACTTGCTGACAAGAGTAAAGAAGTGGGATTAAAAATGAACTTTCAGAAGACAAAAGTGATGTACAATGCTTTTACAAGAAATGAAGATTTATCGATTGATGGAGAAAAGCTGGAGATAACAGACACGCACGTTTATCTTGGACAGCAGATATGAAGTGAGGGTCACATTGGTGAAGAAATTAATCGGCGTACAAAACTTGCCTGGAGAGCTTTTGGAAGAAACAGCATAATTTTCAAGAGCAATATGCCATTATGTCTTAAAAGAAAAGTGTTTGATCAATGCATTATTCCAGTGCTTACGTATTTTGCAGAGACGTGGACCTTAGCTAAAAGAGACATACAAAGGCTGCAGACAACTCAAAGCAGCGTGGAGAGGTGCATGCTTGATGTAAGCAGGAGAGATAAGAAGAGGAACACGTGGATCCGAAAAATGACAAGGAGTGGAAGACATCATGATCAGAGTTAAATCCCTGAAATGGCAATGGGCTGGACATACTGCCAGAAGAACAGACCATCGATGGACAGCCGAAATTTTAGATTGGATTCCAAGGGACAGGAAAAGACCCAGAAGAAGACCACATGGAAGATGAGTGGATGAAATTCGAAAGTATGCGGGAGTGACATGGAGGAGACTGGCACAAGACAGACCGTTGTGGAGGAAACTTGGGGAGACCTTCGTCCAGCAGTGGATTGATAATGGTTGACAATGATGATGATGATGATGTAGAAGCGAAGAAGCGAAATTTTGACAAGGGTGAAAGATTTCTGTTGAAAACTATATGAGAGGGATGATACATCTATTCCAGACATTACTACAGGTACCAGTGCCAAAGTCCCTCCAATCCTCCCTGCAGAAGTTACATGTACAATTCGGAACATGAAACAGGGAGAGCTCCAGGAGAAGATGGAATTACCGTGGACATACAAGAAGTGAGTGGAGAAATTGAAACTACAGTCGCCCAAGTTTTCACCAGATGTCTTAATGAAGGGAAGATTCCTGAGAATTGGAACAATGCTACAATGATATTGCTCCATAAAAAAGGTGATGTTGAGGATCTCAGGAACTACAGGCCCATCAGCCTCCTTTCACTGGTTAATAAAATCTTCACTAAAGTTCTTTCACATCACTTGAAAGTAACACTAGACATGACCCAACCAAGATAACAAGCTGGATTCAGGAGTGGTTACAGCACTATAGATCATATCCATGTACTGAGAGAACTAATTGAAAGAACAAGATAATATGAACTCCCATTATGCATGGCTTTTATTGACTATGAAATGGCCTTCAATTCCATGAAACCATCAGCAGTAACAATGGCTTTGAAATCCTGCAGTTTTGAAGATGCATACATTAGCATTATTAATAACATCTATGAAAATGCAAGTGCAAAGGTTTGGATATTTGAGGATACAGCACAAATAAGAATTGGAAAGGGAGTGAGACAAGGTGACACCATATCTCCCAAGCTCTTTAACGCCACATTGCAAAATGTCTTTCAATCATTGAACTGGGAAAACAAAGGGATATAGATTAATGGAAATTACTTAACTCACCTTCGTTTTGCTGATGTCATAGTCATTTTTGCAACTACCCCTTCAGAGCTGCAGAGTATGATACAAGAACTTGCTGACAAGAGTAAAGAAGTGGGATTAAAAATGAACTTTCAGAAGACAAAAGTGATGTACAACACTTTTACAAGAAAGGGAGATTTATCGCTTGATGGAGAAAAGCTCGAGACAACCAATTCCTACATTTATCTTGGGCAGCAGATATCGAGTGAGGGTCACATTGATGAAGAAATTAATCGGCATATAAAACTTGGATGGAGAGCTTTTGGAAGAAACAGTACGATTTTTAAGAGCAGTATGCCATTATGTCTCAAAAGAAAAGTGTTTAATCAATGCATCCTGCCAGTGCTTATGTATGGAGCAGAGACATGGACCTTAACTAAAAAGGACATACAAAGATTACAGACAACTCAAAGAGGCATGGAGAGATGCATGCTTGGTGTAACCAGGAGAGATAAGAAGAGGAACTTATGCATAAGGAAAATGACAGGAGTGGACGACATCATGACCAGAGTGAAATCACTGAAATGACAATTGGCCGATGGACAACCAAAATTTTAGACTGGATTCCAAGGGACAGGAAAAGGCCCAGAAGAAGACCCCATGGGAGATGGAAGGATGAAATTCGAAAGTATGCTGGACTGACATGGAATAGACAGGTCCAAGACAGACAGTTGTGGACGAAGTTTGGGGAGACCTTCATTCATCAGTGGATTGATAATGGTTGATGATGATGATGACATATATACACAGGGTCATCCCTGTAGTTTTGAAAGGTAACAAGCAATGTTGCAAGTTACTTTGAATTCAAAATATATTTGCCATCATTATTTACAACTTCCTCCCATTGTAATCTTTAATTTTCAATTACCTGGTGATAAAAGTCTTTTGGTTTTGAGCTGAAAATACATCAAGCTCACTTCAGACATCATCCTCTGTATGAAACCATTTCCCACTAATATGATGCTGGAAACTGGAAAAGATGATAATCGGATAGTACCAGGTCAGGAGAATATAGTGGCTATGTCATAACTTTCCATTTAAACTGCCTTAGAGTTTTGAGCCTGTTTTTTGCAGATGAGGTTTGGCATTATCATGATGAAAAATGACGCCTCTTCTGCTGGCCTTCTGTCTTATTCAATGGATTGCTTTAGCCAGTCCAGTTGGAGCTCCTTCATGATGGCTGGTAGCAGCTCATAATAGAAAACCCCATACGTATCCCACCAAAATGACAACATAATGTACCTCAGATGGAGTCCCCTTCAGCTGTGGAGCTGGTGTCTTTTTGTGGTCCACCCATTGTCTTCAATGCTTAATATTGTTCTGCATAATCCACTTCTCATCAGCAGTAACAATTTTACTGAGACTTGTTTCTTTTTCCAAATGATCAAAAGTGGTGAGATGTGCAAACCTCCATTTGTTGTTTGAGATTGTGCTCCTATAATTTGTGAAGAACCCATAATCCCAACTTAGAAACTTTACCAAACTTTTGCAGATGCGGATGGATGATGGAATCAGTTGACTGGAGCTGCTTGGCTAATTGTTCCACTGTTACATGAGGATTTTGCTGGACGGTCATTCGTAACAGATCATCATTCAACTCCTGAGGACGTCCTATCCCTGGGTCAAATTTAAGGATGCAGTTCCCAGACCCAAAACTCTGGAACCAGCTTTGTGCGTGTCTAACACTTATTATAGTGTCTGAACCATAAATCTTGCATAGTTTCGAGGCTGCTGCTCTGGCATTGTTGCTCTGATGTTACTTCCAAAGCAAAACATGTCTTAGATGAAGTTCCAACACTTTCATAATGAGGGTTAACAAATGTATTAAATTGATGTCTACACCACCTAAAGTTTGCTCAGATACTGTGCCATCTGGTAGCATTCATTCCGACCACTGCATTACTTCTGGGATAACCTAATATATAAATACAAATGCAAATGTGCGCACATGCACGCACGCACACACACCCAAACGCACACACACGTGTTTTCCCCAGAAAATATTGCCAGCTGGGTGGCATTGTCAAGTAGCCGGTTGGAGAGCCGTGTAATTTTTCACATATAAATAATAAACAAAATTCTGTTACTTATAAGTGTGGCTTAAGATATCCGGGGAAAAAAAAATTTGTATAATTTAACATATATTGATTTAATGGTAATTTGTGCAACAAAACATTAAAAAAATTAATACTGGTTAATTTTATATTTTTAACTGAAAAATCCCAACACATCTACATAAACACACTAAATGTAACAATTAACGTAACTTTTATTTCAAAAGTTGAATGTTTTAATAAAATAAAAAAAAAGAGTTAGAATTCAATTTTAAAATAGTTATGAAAGATGTTGAAATCCTATATTTAGTGATTTTAATAATATTATTATTTTTATTATATGTTTAGTGATTAACATTTTTTATATTAATTCTCCTCTTCTACTTACAGGCCCAGTCGTCTACAGCATTTTTTCACAATCAAAGTTTGTTGGTTCTGATCCTTCTAGTGAATCAGCATGAGATTACTGAGTGTGCTCTGCTTCAGACAATTCCTTAAACAGGCATTATTTGATTTGAGAGTAGAAAATCCTCATTCACATAGAGCTGTGCATACAGGTACAGTCAGTCCAATAGTTGCTGGTTTCACTAAATTTGGAAAAGATTCTTTGAGCTCAGGTATTGTTGAAAATTTAAGCATTATTTGTTTAGAATCTAAATTTTTGTACGTCTGTCCTTCTACACTGAAGGAAAAAAAATCCCAACACCAAGAAGGGGTTGTGTTAGATAAACGACAGTTGGGCGGTGGTGAGAGTACATCTGTAAGATGACGTCTATGCAAATTTTGCGCTCGGCGCATACGTGTGGCACTAGTAGCCCCTCGGAACATGCAAAGCAGGTTTGCTGTAAATGAGCGATGTAATGTTCGCGAGCGTTAGCTATCGTTGAGATTCGACGTAGTGTGTTGATGTTAGTCAAGAATGCCTTTAAGAAGACAAAGAAGCCATTATCAACAGCTCACGGAGTTTGAACGAGGTCGTGTAATAGGGCTACGAGAAGGTAGATTTTCTTTCTGCAGTATTGCAGAACGACTTGGCAAAAAGGTAGCCACTGTGCATGATTGTTGGCAGCGGTGGTCAAGGGAAGGTACTGCCTCAAGAAGACCGGGTTCCGGCCGGCCACGTGGCACTACTGAGAGGGAAAACCGCCGTGTACGCCGTATGGCCGTGGCGCATCATAATGCGTCTGTGGCAGCAATTCGAGCTGCAGTTGCCGCCACAGTGACACAACGAACTGTTACAAATCGGTAACTTGAAGGACAGCTCCGAGCCAGACGCCCTGTAGCGTGCATTCAACTTACTTCAAACCACTGCCATTTGTGACGTCAGTGGTGTCAAGCTATAGCTCATTGGAAAACGGAGTGGAGATCTGTTGTGTTTTCTGATGACAGCTGGTTCTGCCTGGGTGCCAGTGATGGCCGTGTGTTGTTTAGAAGGAGGCCAGGTGAGCGCCTGCAACCAACCTGTCTGCGGCCGAGACACACTGGACCTACACCTGGAGTTATGGTCTGGGGAGCAATTTACTATGACAGCAGGAGCACTCTCGTGGTTATCCCACGCACCCTGACGGCACAGTTGTACGTCGGTCTGGTGATTCAACCTGTTGTGCTGCCATTCATGAACAGCATTCCAGGGTGGGGGTTCCAACAGGATAACGCTCGCCCGCATACCGCTGTTGTAACCCAACATGCTCTACAGAGTGTCGACATGTTGCAGTGGCCTGCTAGATCACCAGATCTTTCTCCAATCGAGCACATATGGGACATCATTGGACGACAACTCCAGCGTCACCCCCAACCAGCATTAACCGTCCCTGTATTGACCGACCAAATGCAACAGGCATGGAACTCCATCCCACAAACTGACATCCAGCACCTGTACGACACAATGCATGGACGTTTGCATCCTTGCATTCAACATTCTGGCGGTTACACTGGTTATTAATGTACCAGCATTTCACATTTAAAATGGCTCTTCTCTCGCTTACATTAAGCTGTGATCTTGAAACCTTAATCGATTAAATATGTTACCTATAC
Source organism: Macrothele yani (assembly GCA_039090855.1). Taxonomy (NCBI): domain Eukaryota; kingdom Metazoa; phylum Arthropoda; class Arachnida; order Araneae; family Macrothelidae; genus Macrothele; species Macrothele yani. The sequence continues at coordinate 9,014,655 of CM077025.1, read as the reverse complement.
AAATGTATTGCCGCCATTTCATTCCTCTATAACTATTTTTTCGTGGTGTTGGGATTTTTTTCCATCAGTGTATTTTTAGAATAATGTCCAAAAAGAATTGCAGAAGCCTCCTTTAGATCATGTCTCTCAGGACTGAAAACTCTTAAAACAGAGGAAATGATTGGCATATCAGGAAATCTTGCTTCCAGGTGGTTAATAAGTGTGTGTATGTATTTATCATAGATTGTAGTCTTAAAGATAATAGCATTAACATCTGAACAATCAATATGAAGGTTTGATCATTTACCTGCAAGACGTAGATGTAGATTTTTAAAATGATAAGCAGGGGTATCTTTCTATTCCATAATGCATAGTTTTGTGGCTTGTATGATCCTGTGTCTGTTAAATTAACAACTTGCCTCTGACAAACTTCGCACAATTTAGACAGAATAGGTAGCACAATTGAAAGCATCATAAGTGAAGCTATGAAAACGTATGTTCTCATATATTTGCTTAAACCTTCAGCTGTAATGTCATTTCTTTCAGTGGCCTCTCTTTCGAGTGCAGCAGTGACACTCAACTAGGATTCTTTTTAAGGACTGAACAGCAAAGTCAAGAGACAGCCATCTAGTGTCACTGGTCATTTTAAGTTTAATCTGGGGATTGTTCAGTATATATTGGATTTCAGTTAAACTAGCCATTCTAGCAAAGAAATTTTGGAAGAATAACAATTGTCTTAAGATACCATTAAATTTCAGCAAATAAGAAGCACCTCAGTGGCTGCTTGGGCACTAGCAAGAGCCAGGTGGTGGTTTGTACAATGGCTACTCCTTTGCCCACTGTTTTATCTTTGAGTAGTTTTGCTACTCCTTAGTGCTTCCCAATCATGACAGCCCCTCCATCAGATCCTAGGTCTACAAAGTTAAAAGTTTTCAACCCTATGTTACCAAGTGTTTCAATAATTTTCTTAGTTATAGTTTCATCTTTACCATCAATGATATTACACATTGTTATAAAACTAATAGTAATCTCTTTCTTAGCTGACAAACATTTAATGTATATAATATAAATAAGCTGCTTCAAAACGGAGATGTCTGTTGTTTCATCACACAAAATGCTGAAATAATCTACTGAATGAACATTTTTTAGTATTTCACATCTGATTTCTGAAGCTAAGATGTCAAGAAATTCTTGGATTATTCTTTTCGAAGCATAATGTGCATTTTTTTCCAATATCAAGATAGTTATATGTTAATAGTTGTATAACTATTGATGTTACACACATTATAAATGTCTTCAAGTCGAGTGCACAAATGCCTCATAATTCCTGCTATAACATAATTATTTAAGGCTGTGGGATATAAAATATTTCAACTATTATAACTTGTTCAAAATGACCTCATTTACCTTATATGGCACAATTGGGAAGGTTATTGTTGGCTGTTTTTACTCACTGGTACCTATCTCGGACGTTCAGAACTCGACAAGTTCGTGCATACTAAGTTCGTAGAACTAAAAACACTCGCAGGTTAATATGGAAACTTACAACCAAAGTCGAGATTCAAATAAAAAATGAAGATGAAGTTTAAAAAAATCAATGAAATAAAAGAACTATATACAGTGTGAGTAAAATCATTATCTCTTATTGACGTCGTCTTCACTTAAAATCAAACAATAAAAGAGCATTCGTAGTTACACCAAGATCAAGAGGTTTGCATAAAATTTGGACAGAGAGCAGACAATTCCTTGCAATGGGCACTCACAACTCAAACATTACCAGACTAGTTTCGATCTATTTACATCATTGTCGTCTTCAGTGGACAACTATCATAGGTCGATGTTAAGCAAGGTCGGCACTTAAAGTGCCGACTTCCACATCTCGTCCCTGACTTGGATGTTCCACGTCAGCAAATCACGTCTGTGTTCCCATGCACGTGTGCATACGTGACTATGCTGCGATGTGCCATCTATTGGGTTGGCTGTAAAGTACAGTTGTTTTCCTTCTAATTATTCATGTTCAAATTTCTACTTGATTCATTTTTATTTTTCATTTTTTTATTTTCTTGCTCAATTAGATATTTTCAAGGGTATGGGATTTCCATTGGTGTTGATGAATTACATTTCTCGTTTTGGGTTTTTTCAATAGTAATAGCCCCTGACCATAGAATTTGATTATATTTTTTGTGCGTTGTCAGTATTTTGATGTTTTCCCAATCTGGTGTTAGTTTGTTATCTATGCACTGCTGTATTAGGGAAGTCTTTACTTCTTTTCTTGTCCAATTTGTATAGTGTTCATTCAGTCGAGCTGTAAAGCTTCTTTTAGTGCTACCAAAATATTTATCGTGTTTACCAAAATATTTATCGTGTTTGCCAAAATATTTATCGTGTTTGCCATTCAATAGTCGGTATCTTATAAATGCCCACTTTTTGTAACAAATTCTTGTTGTAATCTTCAGTTGTTAGTAATATTGAATTGTCAATAACTTTTTCTGCAATATCGAAGTTGTTGTTTTGGCATTCTCTTTTCAGAATACTACTAATAGGTGGTAAATGCGGGATGCTGCCACAGAATTGCATTTTATTTTTAATGCAGTTGTTATGATTTTTAGAATTTCTTTGTTTAATGATGTTACGATAAATTGAATCAATTAGTACTCTTGGGTATCCAAAACAAGTTGCAGTATTTGTAATCCATTGTATTTCATCTTTAAGTGCTGTTTTAGTTGATGAGTGTGTAATGGCTCGGTTTAGAAACGATTGGAAGGCCGATGTCTTGTATCTTCAAGGGTGACAGGATTCTATAGGAATTATGGTAGGAACATACATAGGCTTCCGATATACGTTGAACTTGATCTTGTTCCGCCGCCCCGGTGGCGCAGTGGTCTAAGGCGCTGGCCTCTGATCATTCGTCCGTAACGGGTCCGGGTTCGAATCCCGGTCAGGCATGGATGTTGTGTTTGTCTTACGGCACTGGCTCTCTCCCTTCCCTGGAACCAGTGACCCTAAATTAGGGACGGGCGACTGCTTATAGCCCATTGAGTTGCTCACGGTGGTCGTTAAACCTCTAACCAAAAAAAAATCTTGTTCTGACTCTTGAAAAAAGAGATATCTAAAAACTTGAGTGTTGTTAATTTGTTTTTCACAAGTGATTTGAATTGTTGTATTACTTGTATGTATGCTATTGAAGTTAGTCATAAATTGTTTTATCTCGATTTCAGAGAAAGGCCAGAAAATCAAAGGCCTCCAACTATTAAGCTAGAGAAAAATCTATACAATTACTTAAAAGTATTTTACTGTAACCACGAATATACTGTGAATAACTCTGAAGTGATTGACAAAATCAAGTCTATTAACAGCACAGAATTTACTATGTACAGTTTGGATGTGGTGTCCTTATACCCAAACACCCCCACCTCTGATGCAATCCACCTCATCGAGGATAAACTGAAAAGATAAAAGATCGAAACAATTACTATCGAAGGTATCATTTACGCTACCTGATTACAGATAATTTTTTCATCTACAACAATGCAATTTATAAAAAAAATTTTGGAGCACCTTTGGGATCTGCGATATATGGATTATTAGCGGAAGTTATCATGCAAGATATTGAAGAAAAACTGTTTACTAGCACTACAAATATCTTACCGTTATTATACTTCTGATATGCCGATGATATCTTTATTTTCTGGCATTTCTCCGAAATCGAGATGAAACAGTTTATGACTAACTTCAATAGCATATATACAATTCAGGTCACTTGTCAGTTGTGAAAAACAAATGAACAAGAGACTTAATTTTAGACATCTCTTTATTCAAGAGTCAGAACAAGATCGAGTTCAATGTATATCGTAAACCTCCATATGTTTCTACCATAATTCCTGTAGAATCCTGTCACCCTTGGAGATACAAGACATCGGCCCTCCAATCATTTGTAAACCGAGCCATTACACACTCGTCAACTAAAAAACCACTGAAAGACAAAATACAGTGGATTAAAAATACTGCGACTTGTTTTGGATACCCAAGAGTACTAATTGATTCAATTTATCCTAACATCATTAAAGAAAGAAATTCTAAAAATCATAACAACTGTATTAAAAATAAAATGCAATTCTGTGGCAGCATCCTGTAATTACCACCTATTAGTAGTATTCTGAAAAGAGAATGACAAACCAACAACTTCGATATTGCAGAAAAAGTTATTGACAATTCAAGATTACTAACAACTGAAGATTGCAACAAGAATTTGTTACAAAAAGCGGGCATTTATAAGATACCGACTATTGATCCTAACGCTGGCAAACACGATAAATATTTTGGTAGCACTAAAAGAAGCCTTACAGCTCGACTGAACGGACACTATACAAATTGGACAAGAAAAGAAGTAAAGACTTCACTAATACAGCAGTGCATAGATAACAAACTAACACCAGATTGGGAAAACATCAAAATACTGACAACACACAAAAAACATAATCAAATTCTATGGTCAGAGGCTATTACTATTGAAAAAACCCAAGACGAGAGATGTAATTCATCAACACCAATGGAAATCCGATACCCTTGGAAATATCTAATTGAGCAAGAAAATAAAAAAATAGAAAAATAAAAAATAAAAATGAATCAAGTAGAAATTTGAACATGAATAATTAGAAGGAAAACAACTGTGTTTTACAGGCACCCGATAGATGGCACATCGCAGCATAGTCACGTATGCACACGTGCATGGGAACACAGACGTGATTTGCTGACGTGGAACATCCAAGTCAGGAACGAGACGTGGAAGTCGGCACTTTAAGTACCGACCTTGCTTAACATCGACCTACGATAGTTGTACCACTGAAGACGACAATGATGTAAATGGATCAAAACTAGTCTGATTATGTTTGAGTTGTGAGTGCCCATTGCAAGGAATTCTCTGCTTTCTGTCCAGATTTTATGCAAACCTCTTGAACTTGGTGTAACTACGAATGCTCTTTTATGGTTTGATTTTAAGTGAAGACGACGTCGATAAGAGATGATGATTTTACTCACACTGTATATAGTTCTTTTTATTTTATTGATTCTTTAAAACTTCATCTTCATTTTTTATTGGAATCTCGACTCTGGTTGTAAGTTTCCATATAAACCTGTGAGTGTTTTTAGTTCTACAAACGTTGTTTGCACGAACTTGTCATCTTCTGAACGTCTGAGATTGGTACCAGTGAGTAAAAACAGCCAACAATAACCTTCCCAATTGTGCCATATAAGGTAAGTGCAATCATTTTGAACAAGTTATTATAGTTGAAATATTTTATATCCCACAGCCTTAAATAATTATGTTATAGCAGGAAATACAAGGCATATGTGCACTCGACTTGAAGACAATTATAACGTGTGTAACATTAATAATAATAGTTATACAACCATTAACATATAATCATCATCATCATCATTGTCAACCATTATCAATCCACTGCTGGACGAAGGTCTCCCCAAGTTTCCTCCACAACGGTCTGTCTTGTGCCAGTCTCCTCCATGTCACTCCCGCATACTTTCGAATTTCATCCACCCATCTTCCATGTGGTCTTCTTCTGGGTCTTTTCCTGTCCCTTGGAATCCAATCTAAAATTTAGGCTGTCCATCAATGGTCTGTTCTTCTGGCAGTATGTCCAGCCCATTGCCATTTCAGGGATTTAACTGTGATCATGATGTCTTCCATTCTTGTCATTTTTCGGATCCACATGTTCCTCTTATCTCTCCTGGTTACACCAAGCATGCACCTCTCCATGCTACTTTGAGTTGTTTGCAGCCTTTGTATGTCTCTTTTAGCTAAGGTCCACGTCTCTGCACCATACGTAAGCACTGGAAGGATGCATTGATCAAACACTTTTCTTTTAAGACATAATGGCATATTGCTCTTGAAAATTATGCTGTTTCTTCCAAAAGCTCTCCAGGCAAGTTTTGTACGCCGATTAATTTCTTCACCAATGTGACCCTCACTTGATATCTGCTGTCCAAGATAAACGTGCGTGTCTGTTATCTCCAGCTTTTCTCCATCAATCGATAAATCTTCATTTCTTGTAAAAGCATTGTACATCACTTTTGTCTTCTGAAAGTTCATTTTTAATCCCACTTCTTTACTCTTGTCAGCAAGTTCCTGGATCATACTCTGTAGCTCTGATGGGGTAGTTGCAAAAATTACTATGTCGTCAGCAAAACGAAAGTGGGTTAGATAATCTCCATTAATCTTTATCCCTTTGTTTTCCCAGTTCAGTGATTGAAAGACATTTTCCAATGTGGCATTAAAGAGCTTCGGAGATATGGTGTCACCTTGTCTCACTCCTTTTCCAATTTTTATGTGTGTTGTATTTTCAAACAGTCGAATCTTTGCACTAGCATTTTCATAGATGTTATTAATAATATTAATGTATGCATCTTCAATACCGCAGGATTTCAGAGCCATTGCAACTGCTGATGGTTTCACCGAATCAAAGGCTTTTTCATAATCGATAAAAGCCATGCACAATGGAAGTTCATATTCCCTCGCTCTTTCAATTAGTTCTCTCAGTACGTGGATATGATCTATTGTGCTGTAGCCACTCCTGAATCCAGCTTGTTCTCTCGGTTGAGCCATGTCCAGTGTCACCTTCAAGCGGTGTGAAAGAACTTTAGTGAAGATTTTATAAACCACTGATAGGAGGCTGATAGGTCTGTAGTTCCTGAGATCCTCAATGTCACCTTTTTTATGTAGCAAGATCATTGTAGCGTTGTTCCAATCCTCAGGAATTTTCCCTTCATTAAGGCATCGAGTGAAAATTTGGGCGAGTACTGTTTCGATTTCTCCACTTGCTTCTTGTATGATGTCTACAGTAATTCCATCTTCTCCTGGAGCTTTTCCCCGCTTCATGTTCTTGATTGCATGTGCAACTTCTGCTGGAAGGACTGGAAGAACTCTGGTACTGGTACCTTTCATGATGTCTGGAGTACATGTATCATCCCTTTCATATAATTTGGAGTAGAAATCTTTCACTCTTGTCAAAATTTCGCCTCTATTTCTTGTTACAGAACCATCTTCTTTTCTCAGTGTCATAATCTGTTTTTTCCCTTTACTGAGATGTCCCGTTGCTATCTTTAGGCTTTGGTTGTTTTCAATTGCTTTCCTTACTAGTTCACAGTTGAATTTCCTTACGTCTTCAGTGATACTTTTTCGTTCTGTCTTGCATAGCTCTATATATTCCACTTTGGAAGTCACATCTTCTTTAGTTGTCCTCATCACTCTTCTTTTTTGCATCAACATTTTGGTTTTTCCTGATAATTTGTTCACATGCAATTTGTTCTTAGACCCAGCTAATTTTGTTGCTGTTTCCATAAGAGCTTTGGTTACTTTTCTGTTAACTTCAGACATATCCACTTCTTCCGATGTTAGGCCTTCTAAAGCAGAGAATCTGTTCTTCAGTCCCAATTTGAAGGTATTATGGTGTTTTTTAAGGTTGGTTATGTCAATACATTTTGTTTGTCTTATGAGCTTGCTACGTTCGAGTTTAGTGTTGAGGTGCATCTTACATCTCACCAATCTTATGGTCACTGCCTGTGTTGAACTTGTTTAGCACACTGCAGTCTTCTATGACGAATTTTTTGTTACACATAATAAAATCAATTTCACTTGTCGTCCCATTTGGATGTCTCCATGTCCATTTCCTGTGTGGCTTTTTCTTGAAAAAGGAGTTCAAGATGAAAAACCCTTCTGCCTCTGCAAACTATACGAGAGTATTTCCACGCTGGTTTCTGTTGCCGTGACCGAATTTACCTACTGAAGTTTCATTCTGTTGCCGTTGCCCTATTTTTGCATTGAAATCTCCCATAATTATCTTCAAGTGCTGCTTACCTTTATTATTTAGATCACGAATTTCCTCATAAAATTCTTCAATTTCTTCTTCAGCATGACTTGTGGTGGGTGCATAAGTTTGAATAATCTGAGCCTGGTATCTTCTCGAGAGTTGGATAACAAGTTGTGCAGCTCTGTCAGAGGAACTTTCAACTTCTACAACTTTATCCTTCAGTTTCTTGTTTATTATAAATCCAACACCACTAGTTCTGCCAGTATCTGTCCCACGATAGTAGAAGAGATGTCCACTTTTCAGTTCAATGAGATCTTCTCCTTTTCTCCTTACCTCACTTAGCCCGACGATGTCCCACTTAATCCTTTGTAGTTCCTCTTCCAATTCAAGAAGCCTTGAATCAGAAGATAGGGAGCGTTCGTTGTACGTTGCCAAGGCCAGCATCAGATGGCAGCCTAGTCCGGTCCTCCGGGGATTCTTAGCACCCTCTGCCTTCATGTCGCACTGGCCGCTGCCTTGGCCAGGTACATTCCAGCTGCCGGAGACTGAGGGCCAAGATTTAAGTTGTGGAGTCATTTTGGAGGGGTTTGGCCATAACTCACCACGCTGGCCAAGCGCGTTGGTGAGTGTGGGATAGCATTTCCTCTAATCCCGATGTATAGTTATACCGCTATTGTCGGTCGTCAGAGCCCCTTTAGTGGGAACAGGATGTACCACGAGAAGGCGGGGTTGACATTTGTAAAGGAGAGGCTGTGATGTTACGCAAAAAATATACCCTCATAAACGAAATGGGTAGTTGTGACGAACCAAGGTATATTCAACATAGTTTGAGCATGTAAACCCCCTCCTAGCATCACGTTGCTCAAGCAATTTTTCATACAGTGTAGTGAATGGTAGTTTGTTTTTTGCCAAACATGTAGATTGTAAAGCTCCCACAAAAACATCTGCAAGTTTTCAAAACTGAAAGTGATCGTTCAATTTGTCCTAATCCAGTTTCTTCAAGTATACGTTTTTGAATACTATCTGAACAGGAATTAGTGTGTAACTTGCTATGTTCATGGTCAATTAAACTTTCTTTTCGAAGCCTTTTGCACCCTATATTTTTTTACCCAAGTCACTTCGTTTTTTGTGGGTCATATCTTTCCATATTTTATACACGTGGACTAACCAATTAAATGTTTGTAACCAGTCATGGTTTACACTTGATTTTACATTTTTCATTTAAAACAGACTGTTTAACGAGATGGATCAGACTGTGATGACCTTGTCGGAAATCGCTGGCTCTGTTGTTATTTTCGTGCTTTTATTTTTCTTAAAGGAATATAAAGAGTATCGTTTTCTGATTTGACTTCTTACTCATTTTATAGGTTTTTAAGTTATTTCTTTGCAATTAATGTTATTACTTATAGTACACTTAATAACATTGATTAACAACAAGCCAGGAAGAAAGAATAAAGTAAGTTCGCATTCCCCAACAAAACTAAATGTTATAGATGCATCGCCAATGTGCTGCCATCTATCGGCTGTTTTAGAACTTGACAATGATTGGAAAAACATGTAACAATAATAACAAATAATGGTAACTTGAGCATGCTAGTTACGTTACAAGAAAAGAACTTTTATAAGAAAGTTCGTAAGTCGAATGCTCCCAACTTACGAACTTTCTTGTAACGTAACTAGCGTGATCAAGTTACCTTTATTTGTTTTAGAACTATTTCCGAGTCCAATTTTTTTTTTTTTTTTTAAATCGATGTTTTGGTGGAAATCTCTGTTTCTTTAACATATCGGCTCCAGTAACATCGAGGATAAGAAACTCGATGTTCAACAATGAAACAGCTAAAAAGCCACCAATTCATGACTTGGAAAGGTAATATTCCCTTCATCTTTATGGGAATGCAATAAAGAGAAATTCATTTACTTCACGCAGAAAATTTTCGAGTAGATAACTCTTTTGCAGTTACAGGTCTTTGAAACCTTGATGTTTTTTCGCTGTATCAGTTCCTGTAACATCGTGGAAAAGAACTCAATTTTCACAGACGAAACATAACAAAATAGTGAAAAAATGGCAATTCATAACACAAAAATATATGATTGTTCCCTTCCTGTTGCTAAACTCCCGCTTTTGGCCCCGAGTTAGTTTTTAAAATGGAAGATAGATGGCGGCAAGCTTGTGCTGCATTCTTTGTGTCTCGTTATGTGTGGGACTGCTTTAAAAAGAGCATGACAGGAATTTTGGCTGGCTCTTAAAAGGACCTTTATGAATGAGAATTGTGTATGTTCCTACTGCTAAATATTTATTACAGACCTCAAAGCACTGTTCTGAGGAACAGAGGCCGAAATAGCCATTTCTGCACCCAAGCTAAACCACAACATATTGCGCTCCCCTGTTCGAAGTCATTAAGACGAAAGAGCTTTATCACCTAAAATATTTTAATCTTTTATTTTTAGAATAGTGAAATTGGTCTTGTCTGTTGATTACAGACAAATCTGCATTATTTAGTACCCACATGCATATTCAATTAGTTCACAACCCCCCCCCCAAAAAAAAAACAACTAACATGGCCACCTGTTTTTGCTTCTGACATATCTCTTCACACATTTCCCTTTATACTATTTTTATGCTATTTTTTCTCATGTTCTCTTGTAGTTAACTGATAACTAATAATCACTAACAGTTTTGGCAATAGATCTTAAAAACAGGCCTGTTTTTCAGCAGACTGGAAGAAGAGTTTTGCAAAGTTATTGCCATTTTTAATTGTAGTTTAACAACTTTTAAATATTTTATTGGGGCATGATACTGCAAATAGGGTATTAAAGAGCTAGGTGTCATATCTTAATCCAAACGGAACGGCATTTTACTGTCTTTAACTTGACAAAAAAAATATGAAATGGGGACAGCCCTCAGCAGAAAATTTTCATGAAATTCTGTTACCCTTACTTACATCAAGGATGTTCTGAATGGTGGAGCTGAACTGGACGTGGAACGCCATTTAGGGTTTTAAACTACAAAATGGGAAGAGAGCGGTGAGATTCACAATTGCTGCGGAGTTCAACCTTCAGTACCACATTAAACGTACCGAATGCAGCTTCCAGTAGAGGTAGTAATGATCGAACTGCTCCCTGAGAATCTTCAAAAATATGAATGACATCCTTGTCTTGTACGTGCGAACAACCGCACTGTCATTTCTATTTGTGACTTTTTGAGAAAAGAAGTCCCCTGCACTTTTTGAGGAAGAAATGCGAATTTGTAACCGCAAAGATACTGCGACAGGCAGAATAAATCATAGGTAAATTCTGTACCAGAAGTAAGTGCAAAAGTTTCAAATCGATTTTAATCAGGTTGGTCACAGTGATTTCTGCGCCCTCTCTTGAGCTGCGCCCAGGTCAGCCTCCCCTCCTGCCCAGCCTTAGTTATGCCTCTGCTGAGGAAAGCCGACAACAGAATGTGGTCTGATAAATGCATTAAGATGTTCCAAGGGGATTTATATTTATAATCTTATAAATTGTATTATGTTTATACAGTGGCGTGCAAAACTTAAGGACCGTTTTTTTTTTTTTTTTTTTTGCCGTAGCATCACAGTGAAGCAACCTGGAGAGATGAATGTCATACCACAGAGACCTCAGTATGTACCAAACGGGGGAATGAACAAACACATGTTCAAAAATTAATACAAAAGTGTACACTGGGACTTTACTAAGAAATGACCGTAAAGCAGTACACACCACGATACATAGTCATCATTTCCACAAATGGATTACTGCAAAAAAGTGGTTGTCAGTATGGAATATGATGTTCCCTAACAGCAATGGCCGTGTTGCAGCATCTGGTCATACTTAACACGGGGCTGTCGATGAGTTCTTGGGGCAGTTTTGCCCATTGCTGCTGTAGTGCACATTTCAACTGATGGACATTTTCCAGCAGACGTGGATGTGCCGCAAGACGTCTCCCCAGAGCATCACACACATGTTCTATGGGATGTAGATCTGGGGAGTATGCAGGCCAATTCATGCGAGTGATATCCTCTTTCCAACAGCTCATCTACTGCACGTGTACGATGGGGTCTTGCATAAACACGAACTCGGAACCAATGGCACTCGGAATAGGCATACATAGAGAAGGAGCACCTCATTGCAATAGCAGTTTGCGGTTACTTAACCTCCTTAAAAAATGTGGAGCTCAGTACGACCATCAGCTTAATGCTTCCCCAGACGAGCACACCAACAACGCCATACCATTTTGTTTCTGTGATATTAGCCGGTTGATAACGTGTTCCCACCTCTCCCCAGATCAACTGAGGTCCAGAATAACAGAAACAACTTGCTTCCAAAGCATTGAATTATCATGGGCAAAGATAAAAGGATTTCCTCCAGCTCAGATGACGATGATAGCTTTAACAATATATTATTTCCTGAAATAAGTGGTAAGCTTGCCTTCTTTTAAGTTGTTTTGCAATGCTTTTTTTTTCTTTCAGTTTCATGTGTTATGATCACACCTGCAAATAAATTGAAAAAGCAGGGGGAAATTGTTATGAACTTTACTAAGATTTAAGTATCATCTAGTACAGTGCTTTTCAAACGAGCCGATGCACAATGTTTTTTTTTTGTGGGCTTACTATTTGATCATAAATTCAAAGAATAGTTTTATGCAAAATTAGTTTAAATTAAAAATTCCCTTAGCCTATTATGAAAAAAATGTATTCATTATTATTTGTTTTAATTTATACCTTCATTCTTAGATCAAACCATAAATATAGTTTACTTTCTGTGGACAGAAATGACTATTTTAAACGTGCAAGAAAATAAAATCATCATGTAAATAGCACAAATCACTGGCTGAACTTGTGGGAGTATCTGCCTATGGTTGACAATGAAAATCTGCTTTTTAGGTTTGTAGGCTGTGCTATTATGACACGATGCCACGTGGAGCATTGGAAAGTCTTAACTGTGACATTATAGCATATCAGTGCTATGATTCCAAAAATATGTTGTTGTTTTTTTAATCTCTGGAAGCTTGGTGTTATCACTTTAAAAGCACTGATCTATTCATCTCATCACAGTTTTATGGAAGCCACTGATATAATTTGTGAATCTGTTGTTCAGTAAAATATGTCCTTACACATTCAAACAAAATATAAATTATCCTGTATTTTACTTATCTACTAATTCGCATTACCAACAACAGTGTAACTTTTTTCTGGTGAGTACACTGGTGTCCAAAGTTAAAGTCCGGGAGGCATTCACAGGGATAAAGAGAAAAACACATAACAGCAGGTAGAGACACAATCATGAGGGTAATAAACATTTTATAACAGACAAATGTACATACATTTTGCATATACAGGGTCATATCTGCAAGTGTCACCAAGGTGAAATGTTAGAATGTAACCTAAAAATGTCTAAATAAGAAATGTGATCACATTGTATGGTCAGATGACTCTCACTACAACGATGCATTCTCATCACCAGGTTGTTGATGAACTCTGGTGCCAAAGAATTCCATTCGTTGATAAGGGAGCTGTGTAGCTCGGGAAAGTTTCTGGAAGGTGGCTGACAAACTGCTACATGTCATCCCATTGCATCGCAGGTATGCTGTATAGGGTTCCAGTCTGGAAACCTGGCTGGCCAGTCCATACACTGAATGTCCTTGCTCTGCAGGAAATCATCAACAAACTGAGCCCTGTGTGAGTGAACATTATCATCCATTAAAAAAAGCTCAGGGCCAACAGGTCGCACGAAAAGTTTTGACATAGGGCTCTAGGATTTCGCCTCTATAGTGATCAGCATTCACATTGTCCCCTGTGAACACTTGGACCAGTGTGCAGCTGTTGAGCATCATGCCACCCCACACAAAGAAACAGACCACTTGAACATAATGCCATCCTACACAAGTAGTCTTCTTGGACATAAAGCCACCCCACATGAAAAGACCACTGCCTCCAATTGAGTCTCATTCACAGATGTTTGCAGGATCATTACGGGTTCCCGGTTTTCACCAGATGAAACGCCAATGAGAATTCATTGGTAGACTGAAACTCAACTTGTCTGTAAAAAGAACACTGGCCCACTGGTTTGGGCTCCAGTAATGATGTTGCGTGCACCAGTTCAAACAAGATCTTTTGTGAAAGGCGGTTAACAGGACACAAACCTTGGGTCTCCAGGCATAAAGGCCAATTGCATTAAGTCTTCAATATGTCATTTGAAGTGAAAATCCTCCAAATACATGGTGTTAGTGAATAAACAAAGACATCGCTCTTTCCACGTTTTAGCAACACACAGCAACCAAAAAATTGTTATTTGGCCACTGCTGGGGAATCGAGTCTCAGATCTCTCGATATCCAGCCGAGCGCGTTAGCTTTATACCATGGTGGCCAACAAAAATTGTTATGGCCGAATAACAATTTTTCGGTTGTTGTGTGTTGCTAAAACGTGGAAAGAGCGATGTCTTTGCTTATTCAGTGATGCCATGTATTTGGAGGATTTTCATTTTGGATCTCACCCTTTGGATTTAACTGCTATGATTAATATATAGCCAGTGCCGTTAATGTCCACCAGATGGAGATGTCTCAGTATCTGAGCCCATCTTACGGATTTATAATGCCAGAAGCTGACAGAAAAACACATACAGTGCTGTGGATTGTTGGCCACTGTGGTGTAAGGCTAAGGTGCTGAACTTGATATTGAGGTATCTGGGGTTCCCCAGCAGTGGCCGAATAACAATTTTTGGGTTGCTGTGTATTGGTAAAATATATCATTTGCCTTAATATCTTAGTGCAAAGACAATTGTTTTTGGAGCAGCTGAGTGCTCCAATGACAATTGTTGGGCTGACACTGCAGTTAAAGCAACATAACAGTGTTCACGAGGTATCATATAACTAGGACGTCTTTAGTTTGGCCTTTGTACCACTCTGCCAGTGTTGTTGAACTGCTGCCATGACCGTGAAACCACTCCGGAGTGGATATTCAATTCCCTTGCAACCTGGTCCTGAGACTGGCCTGCTTTTTTATACCCTTAGGTGTTCGGGTAAAAGTAAGGTCAAAATAACGTTCTAATAAGAAGTAATGATACATATCTGCTTCCAATACTTCTAGTTTTCTATCCCTTTTTTTTTTTTGTAACTGCAAACTTATATAATCCAGCATTTTTGTGTGTAATGTAAATCAAAGCAAAAAAAAAAAAAAAAAACAGTGTTTGGCCTTGCAGTCAAGCACAACTTCATGGATGGGATTATCAATTTGTTATGTCATATACAATTGGGAAACTTATTTCCCGAAGAAATAATTCTTCATAAATACAGGGTAGGATTTGTAATGCTATTATTGGCATATTTTCACTGTATTCCATGTAACCACTTCCTTCTGAAAATTTTCTACTTTTCTAAAGAAAGTGGTAACATAGAATACAGTGAAAATATGCTAATAGCATCAATTTGTTACTGAGAACAGATGACAACAATCCCACTGATTTCATACCTATTTGACTTCACCTGTAAATACTTTTTGAAGAAAGCAACAAATAATCATATCATGATAACTAACAGCAACATGAAAGTTTTTGTTTAGCAGGCTGCATTGCAATATGATGAATGTTTTTGATATATGTATAATTTGCTCGTCCTTGAAATCTCTTTTGTTCCTTGATTTTTTTACTTTTCAGTAAAATTACAGTGATTAGTACTTCTGTGAAATATTAATATAGATTGAAACTTACATAATTTTTTCAATTTTTGGAGGATTTTCTTATTTTATGTACTTTAAATATTTTTGCATGAATACATTTTTTCTTTGCTTGAATTATCATGGAATAGGACCTATCACTCCAGAAACCAGAACAAAGACTATTTCAGCTGAAAAGCCATCATCTAACTCAAGTTTTCTGGCATCTCTGTCATATGATGTGCCTGAATCATCCGCTGATCCAGAAGCCTTTATTTATCGTAAGCAGTTTATGGAAAAAAAACCCGAACTTTTGAAAAAACTTTTTGCTTTGTACAATTACAAAGTATTTAATGAAAAGGTAAAAAAAGAAAGCAATTTTGATGTATTTGTTTACTGTAATGAGTTGCTCTTTTATTATTTTTTAATGGTGTTGATGACTAATATTGTTGTTCTACTTAGTGACAGTTTCCCTACCTATCCAATCAATAGCGAATATTGTATAATTGTTCTACTCAGAATCCAAAGACCATCTACAGAATATTGAGTGATAAATTTGTTACACATGGAAACAACACAATGGGCATATTGCTGCCATGCATTTTACTGATTTCCCATGTAGCCATCCTTCAGAAAATTACATTGATGTAGAACAGGAATCAAACCCACATCTCCCAATTTATGTTGGAGCACATTACCATTGCCCCACCCAGAACAATAAAGTTTTAGTAGGCATGGCTTAGGAAACCTAATAACTTTCCAACTGTGTGCTAGTAGAAGCAATCACGCTTCATTGTAGTTTTGACAACCATTTCTCATCCATGTATAGATAAAGGTCTATATATCTCCAGTGTTACAGATCACAGAAATGAATACGAAGTAAATCGTTATCTCATGTGGTGTAATGATTACCATGCTGTGTGTCCTTAGTTTCAGTTGCATGAAACTTCATTGTCCTGGGTGGTGTAAAAGTATCATGCTGGAATGTAAATCAGGAGATGCAGGTTTGATTCTCATTCCAGATAATATAGTTTCTGAAAGATGGCTACATGGAAAATCAAAAAATGTACAGCATCTGCACTGATAGCCATTACATTATGACCACCTACCTAATAAGCTGTAAGATCCCTTTTAGCCTGTAAAACAGCGGCCACTCAGCGAGGCATCATTTTGATGAAGTGGCAATAGGTATCATGGGGTATCTGGTACCATAATGTCAACAGCAGGTCTTCCAGTTCCCATAAATTTTGGTGTGGTAGTAATTTAGCGTGAATCCGCTTCTCCAAGTCGAACCACAAATGTTTGATTGGGCTCATGTCAGGTGAATTTGGAGGCCAGAGCATTGACATAAAGTCACCAGCATGTTCCTCGAACCACTCCTTGACGATTGTGGCAGTGTAGTATAGTGCATTAATCCTGTTGATTAATGGCCATCACCAGCAGGGAACACAGTTGCCATGAATCAGTGAACTTGGTTCGCAACGATGTCCAGATGCCTGCTAGCTGTCAGGGATTGTGCTATTGGGATAATGGGGCCTAAAGTGTCCCAAGGAAACCTCACCCACAGCATAACACTGCCCCCACCACCCTGTTTCTGCCCAACTGTGCATCCAGCTGCCATAGCCTCCATTGGTCATTGGCATATCCGTGTTCGGCCATCTACGTGATGTACCAGGAATTTTGATTCATCAGACCAGACCACTTTCTTACAATCTTGATGATCTTGGGCCCATTTCATGCATTGTTGGTGATGGCTTGCAGTGAGCATGGGGACCTGGCTGGGTCTTCGGCTATGCAGGCCCGTGCACAGAAGGCTGCGATGAGCTGTGTGCTGTGACACGTTGCCATGATCACCACTGTTGTGGCTGCTGGTGATTTGTCTCACTGTGGTCCTGCGGTAACTGTGAACAATGCGTAACAGTCTCCACTCCCCTCTGGCATAAATGAGATGCGGAAAACACGTGGTTGGATGATGGTTCGCTGTTTCGCCATCTGTGCACCACTTTTAATACATTCTCACTACAACGGCACGTGAACAACACACAAACTGTGCTGTTTCCGATATTATAGTTCTGAGGCGCTGTGCCATCACAATTTTCCTCTTATCAAACTCCAATAAATCGGCTGCTTTTCCCATTTTGATTCCGAACACTACTAACCGAAACCCGGTCCTCCAGTTGCATACATACTGTTCTTTGAACTTCACCTGCACTATACACCACCATTCGTTCTCTAGGTAGGGAATGGCCATAATGTAATGGCTCAGCAGTGTATGTGCCAACCATGTATTTGTGAAGAATTTTCAGGAATTTGTACTTCCCATTCATTTCTACATATAGTAGAAACTGTTAAAACTATTTTCCTTCTTTTGTCGTTTTCAAAATCTCACACAGCCAAAAGCCTGTTGCAACTCCTTAATGCATATTTAAATCTCATTCACTGTGTTACCAGCAAAATAGACAACCATTGGACCACACAGTAGAGCACTTTATGTACTCATCTAACATATTCTGTGCAGGGATGGAAAATGGTCAGTAAAATCAGTAAAAGTCAGTATTTTTCAGATTGGTCAGTTTTAGTCTGTATTTTCAATTTTGGTCTGTAAAGTCAGGTTTATACCATGGCTTTTTTAAAAAAGATTTACGTGATATGAAAAAAAGTTTGTGGACGGTAAAGTAATGTTTTATGTGGCAGATGGATTGAAAAATTAGAAAATGCCGTTGAGAAATCTCTGAGTTATAACTTTGTTAACAACCTTCTGCACTAGAGAGTGATTTTTGATCTCTATATTGGGAATGTTATCTAAGTGCAAAAAGTAAATTTCGGTTAACTTTCCTCGCCAGATGTATTATTTTGGTTTGGGGAAGAGTTGTGTGTGCGCATATACGCAAACAATGCTCCTACCCATCTTATATTTCCTATATTTTGAGCCTTTGTACTGTATTTCCTATATTTTGAGCCTTTGTACTGTATTTCCTATAATTTTTCTTATTACTTTCTCATATATTAGTATGAGAAAGTATTGTAATCGCGCAAAAATTCGAATTCGAGATTTCAACAGAAATACATGTTTTGCAGTCCCCCGAATACGATTTCACTATTTTCGAAGTGATTTCTGTGTGTCCACCATAACTACATAATTATCTGGTTAATTGTGAAGTTTTTTTAACTAATCAGTGCCGATTTTTTTAAAAATTTATCTGAAAATAATAATACGGAGGTGAAATTTGGACATTGTAGTGTCCTGGTAGTTCACCACTGTGTAGGGCGGGGTGGGGCCCTATACCGGCATGAAAATCTTAACCTGGGAATACTCAGTAAATTTTACTGTAGGAATTTAATAGACACCCTGCTTAAAAATCTCTCTCTCTCTCTCTCTCTCTCTCTCTCTCTCTCTCTCTCTATATATATATATATGGGATGTAAGGTCAGGTGATGCGTAACATCACAGCCTCTCCTTGACAAATGTCAACCCCGCCTTCTCGTGGTGCATCCTGTTCCCACTAAAGGGGCTCTGACGACCGCCAATAGCGGTATAACTATACCATCGGGATTAGAGGAAATTCTATCCCACACTCACCAACCCGCTTGGCCAGCGTGGTGAGTTATGGCCAAACCCCTCCAAAATGATTCCACAACTTAAATCTTGGCCCTCAGTCTCCGGCAGCTGGAATGTACCTGGCCAAGGCAGCGGCCAGTGCGACATGAAGGCAGAGGGTGCTAAGAATCCCCGGAGGACCGGACTAGGCTGCCATCTGATGCTGACCTTGGCTACGTACAATGGACGCTCCCTATCTTCTGATTCAAGGCTTCTTGAATTGGAAGAGGAACTACAAAGGATCAAGTGGGACATCGTGGGGCTAAGTGAGGTAAGGAGAAAAGGAGAAGATCTCATTGAACTGAAAAGTGGACATCTCTTCTACTATCGTGGGACAGATACTGGCAGAACTAGTGGTGTTGGATTTATAATAAACAAGAAAATGAAGGATAAAGTTGTAGAAGTTGAAAGTTCCTCTGACAGAGCTGCACGACTTGTTATCCAACTCTCGAAAAGATACCAGGCTCAGATTATTCAAACTTATGCACCCACCACAAGTCATCCTGAAGAAGAAATTGAAGAATTTTATGAGGAAATTTGTCATCTAAATAATAAAGGTAAGCAGCACTTGAAAATAATTATGGGAGATTTCAATGCAAAAATAGGGCAACGGCAACAGAATGAAACTTCAGTAGGTAAATTCGGTCACGGCAACAGAAACCAGCGTGGAAATACTCTCGTTGAGTTTGCAGAGGCAGAAGGGTTTTTCATCTTGAACTCCTTCTTCAAGAAAAAGCCACACAGGAAATGGACATGGAGACATCCAAATGGGACGACAAGTGAAATTGATTTTATTATGTGTAACAAAAAATTCGTCATAGAAGACTGCAGTGTGCTAAACAAGTTCTACACAGGTAGTGACCATAGATTGGTGAGATGTAAGATGCACCTCAACACTAAACTTGAACGTGGCAAGCTCATAAGACAAACCAAATCTATTGACATAACCAACCTTAAAAAACACCATAATACCTTCAAGTTGGAACTGAAGAACAGGTTCTCTGCTTTAGAAGGCTTAACATCGGAAGAAGAGGACATCTCTGAAGTTAACAGAAAAGTAACCAAAGCTCTTATGGAAACAGCAACAAAATTAGCTGGGTCTAAAAACAAGTTGCATGTAAATAAATTATCAGGAAAAACGAAAATGTTGATGCAAAAAAGAAGAGAGATGAGGACAACTAAAGAAGATGTGACTTCCAAAGTGGAATATATAGAGCTATGCAAGACAGTAAGAAAAATTATCACTGAAGACGTAAGAAAATTCAACTGTGAACTAGTGAGGAAAGCAATTGAAAACAACCAAAGCCTAAAGATAGCAAAGGGACATCTCAGTAAGGGAAGAAAACAGATTATGGCACTGAGAAAAGAAGATGGTTCTGTAACAAGAAATAGAGGCGAAATTTTGACAAGAGTGAAAGATTTCTACTCCAAATTATATGAAAGGGATGATACATGCACTCCAGACATCATGAAAGATACCAGTACCAGAGTTCCTCCAGTCCTTCCAGCAGAAGTTGCACGTGCAATCAAGAACATGAAGCGGGGAAAAGCTCCAGGAGAAGATGGAATTACTGTAGACATCATAC
The DNA here is from genome assembly GCA_039090855.1 of Macrothele yani. NCBI lineage: Eukaryota > Metazoa > Arthropoda > Arachnida > Araneae > Macrothelidae > Macrothele > Macrothele yani. The sequence goes on along the minus strand of CM077025.1, from coordinate 8,994,016 downwards.
AAGAAGCAAGTGGAGAAATCGAAACAGTACTCGCCCAAATTTTCACTCGATGCCTTAATGAAGGAAAGATTCCTGAGGATTGGAACACCGCTACAATGATCCTGCTACATAAGAAAGGTGACATTGAGGATCTCGGAAACTACAGACCTATCAGCCTCCTATCAGTAGTTTATAAAATCTTCACTAAAGTTCATTCACACCGCTTGAAGGTAACACTGGACATGGCTCAACCGAGAGAACAAGCTGGATTCAGGAGTGGCTACAGCACAATAGATCATATCCACGTGCTGAGAGAACTAATTGAAAGAGCGAGGGAATATGAACTTCCATTGTGCATGGCTTTTATCGATTATGAAAAAGCCTTTGATTCGGTGAAACCATCAGCAGTTACAATGGCTCTGAAAACCTGCGGTATTGAAGATGCATACATTAATATTATTAATAACATCTATGAAAATGCAAGTGCAAAGATTAGGCTGTTTGAAAATATAACACACATAAAAATTGGAAAGGGAGTGAGACAAGGTGACACCATATCTCCGAAGCTCTTTAATGCCACATTGGAGGGTGTTTTTCAGTCGCTGACCTGGGAAAACAAGGGGATAAAGATTAATGGAGATTATCTAACCCACCTTCGTTTTGCTGATGACGTAGTCATTTTTGCAACTACCCCATCAGAGCTGCAGAGTATGATCCAGGAACTTGCTGACAAGAGTAAAGAAGTGGGATTAAAAATGAACTTTCAGAAGACAAAAGTGATGTTCAATGCTTTTACAAGAAATGAAGATTTATCGATTGATGGAGAAAAGCTGGAGATAACAGACACGTACGTTTATCTTGGACAGCAGATATCAAGTGAGGGTCACATTGATGAAGAAATTAATCGGCGTACAAAACTTGCCTGGAGAGCTTTTGGAAGAAACAGCATAATTTTCAAGAGCAATATGCTAGTATGTCTTAAAAGAAAAGTGTTTGATCAATGCATCCTTCCAGTGCTTACGTATGGTGCAGAGACGTGGACCTTAACTAAAAGAGACATACAAAGGCTGCAGACAACTCAAAGAAGCATGGAGAGGTGCATACTTGGTGTAACCAGGAGAGATAAGAAGAGGAACTCGTGGATCCGAAAAATGACAGGAGTGGAAGACATCATGATCAGAGTTAAATCCCTGAAATGGCAATGGGCTGGACATACTGCCAGAAGGACAGATCATCGATGGACAGCCAAAATTTTAGATTGGATTCCAAGGGACAGGAAAAGACCCAGAAGAAGACCACATGGGAGATGGGTGGATGAAATTCGAAAGTATGCAGGGGTGACATGGAGGAGACTGGCACAAGACAGACCGTTGTGGAGGAAACTTATGGAGACCTTCGTCCAGCAGTGGATTGAGAATGGTTGACAATGATGATGATGATGATATATATACACTGCTGGACAATTGCTAAGGACGGATCATAAACGGCTATATAGCGCATAAAAAAGTAAGTGTGGTTGGATGCCAAGTGAAATAAAATAATGTCAGAATGCCAGGATATTACAAGAAAGACAATTTACTCTGCTCTGAAATCCAGAACGTGTTCAAGGGACAAACAGACCATTTTGTGCAGCATACGTAAACGTGAAAAAAATGCAATTACCGTCCGAAGGCGTTCCGGCGTAAGATGTCAATACGGGATATGGCCGCCATGGCGGGCGATGCAAGATTCCACACGTCGTGTCATGCTTTGCACAACATTATCAAGCAGCTGTTGGGGTAATTTATCCCATTCCTCTGTCAGTGCACGGATGAGGGTGTCCTTGTTTATTGGAGGGCATTGGCGACCAGCAAGACTCCTCCCCAAAGCATCCCACACATTTTCAATGGGATTCAGATCTGGAGAACGTGCTGGCCATACGAGGTGTTGAATATCCTCGCTCTCAAGACACTCCTGGACAGCGACTGTTCGATGACATGTTGCGTTGTTGTCCATGAAAATGAATCTATCACCGACAGCACCACGGAACATGCGAACATGAGGTAGCAGAACATCATTAATGTATCGTTGGCCAGTCATAGTCCCAGTTGGAAGCACATAGAGGGACGTACTGCCATTGATCGTGATGCCAGCCCATACCATGACACTACATGTCGGATATCGGCCCCTTTCCTGTATGTTTGCTGGACAATATGCAGTACCACTATCACGCCAGATCAGTTGTCGTCGACAATCAGACGATAGACTGTATCTACTCTCATCTGAGAAGGGGACAGCAGACCAGTCGTTATCAGTCCACTTGCCGTGTTGATGGCACCATTGCAAACGGGCGGTACGGTGACGTCTGGACAATGGGATGCACACAACAGGACGGCGGGCGTATAGTCCTCCTTCATGCAAACGTCTGGCGACAGTTTTTCGGGAGATCCGCTTGCCAGTAGCAGCCATAAACTGATTTGCTACCTCACTAGCTGTGCTGCGCCGGTGTCTTTGTGTTGATAGCACTATGTACCGGTCTTCTGCAGGTGTCGTACTGCGAACACGAGCTCCCCCGTGACGTTTGCTACACTCTCCATTTGTTTGAAATGATTTCCAAAGCCTTGAAACAACACTGTGGCTGACGTCGAACTCCCTGGCAACATCTGTTATTTTTCGCCCTTCTTCAATCTTGCCAATAATACGGCCACGTGTAAAATCATCTAGGTGATGTCGGGAAGACATACTGAAAATTGCAAGTTCGTCAATTGATTCTTTCCCTTTCAACTTTGCGTTTGAACAACAACGGTCAATACGCGTCAAATCCTTTATATCTCTTATCAGCGCTATGACGTCACGAACAAGTTCGGCAATCCAAAATTTGCATACGCACAACACGTCTTACTGTATCCCGCACTTATGCTAATTTCCACATTTTCCTGCCTTCCATTTTATGGTTGCTATCGTTGCTATTGTCATCCGTCCTTAGCAATTGTCCGGCAGTGTATATATATATACATATACACTGCCGGAAAGTGAAAAAAGAACACCAAGGAGGAGACGTCTGATACTAACGAAATTTATACAGCATAATAACGAAATACAGAGGATAACGTGATCAAAACATTATGGCAAAATACAGCTGTATTTGCTGGTAAACTGAAAAATAAAATTTCCATGTAACATGGTTAGTACGAGGTTGAACCGCCATGAACTGCGTCACACTGTGCAATTCTGGCATGGAGTCTGTCGTACAGATGTTGGATGTAAGTTTGGGGTATTGAGTTCCAAGCATCCTCAACCTGGACGCGCAAATCGGGGACGGTCGTGGCTGTCCGTGGAGACCGGATAAGTCGTTGTCCCATAAAATCCCACACATGCTCAATGGGGGACAAATTTGGTGAACGTGCAGGCCATGGAAGTTGTCTCACACCCTGAAGTGCATGTTGCGTTGCACGTGCAGTGTGTGGGCGTGCGTTATCTTGCTGGAAAAAACCACGATGGACCGACCTTACAAATGGCACAACAACGGGCTGAATGATGTTGTTGATGTAGGAGGTGCTGTTTAACATACCCGTTACAAACACTAGTTGTGTACGGGAGTGATAGCTGATCGCTCCCCGCACCAGGAGACCAGGTGTAGGCCCTGTGTGTCGCTGGCGGATGCAAGAAGGGTGGAGACGCTCCCCTGTGCGTCTGCGAACACGCATACGGCCGTCGGAGGCTCCCAAGCAGAATCTGCTTTCATCGCTGAACACGACAGATCGCCATTGCGTTCTCCAGTGCAGACGTTGGTGACACCACTGCAGCCATTCCTGACGGTGGGCTGGAGTTAGAGGTACACATGCCAGAGGCACACGTGCACGTAGTCCTGCATCCAGTAGACAGTTGCAGATTGTTCGCACAGTCACCTCAGGTGCAACGACAGCTTGGATTTGCATCGCAGTGGATGTTCTGCTTGACAACGCCGCTCTTCTTATGCGTCGATCGGTCCGCTCATCAGTCCTTCTGTGACTCCCGGTTCCACGTCTTCTCATGTGGGAATGTTCCTCGAACCATCTACGCCTCCATCGTACCACCACTGATACTTCCCGTCCAATTCGCTCCGCAATACGACGATACGACCACCCGGCCTCGCGGCGTCCAACTAGACAACCTCGCTCAAAGTCCGATAACTGCTGAAATCGTACACGTCTTCCATGTCCAGGCATTGGAGCTTCTTCAGGGTCTTCGCACGTGTCCGTACACTGACGACTGATTACATTCACTTCGCTTTGCATATTATGCCGTGCTGTGGCGTAAGCGCTCACCGGTTGGTCCCAAAATTAATATCACACCTACGTAAACTCGACCCCATTAACATATGTAAATTTCATGATCGTCCGCCAATTCCTTCTTGGTGTTCTTTTTTCACTTTCCACCAGTGTATCTAGGGGAATAGTTGTGTGTGTATATGTGTTTTTTTCTTCACTTCATACTGTAATGAATAGTAATCCTAATTTTTCTTATTTGTTGTTTCAGGTAATGCAACTGTCTTTATAAAATAATACGTTTTTTGATTAACTGGATTACTTAGACAAAAGTATGGGAAAATGTACTGTAAAATCAGAATGGTTCCAAAAAAAGGACATCAATGGTTTCATGGTTTCTGAATGGGGACAGAAAAAAAGTGACAGTGAAGTTTTTTGTATGTTGTGCGCACAAACATTTTCAGTTTCTTGGGGCTTTAGTGCTATAGAGCAGCATGCTTCTACTCGGAAGCACAGAGAATGATGTAAAGTGAAACTGAGTTCTTCACAACTACATTTGTCTTCAGCCCGTCCTGGATGTAGCAGTGATGGTGTAATTTCATCTCCCGGATCTACACCATCAATTCAGCTTTATTCTGCTAGACAAGCTGCTTCAAGGGCAGAGTTAATCTGGTGTTTGAAAATGATTGGAGGGAACTTTGCTGTTCAGCCAACTTGTGAAGATGTCAAAGAAACCTTTGAGGCAATGTTTCCTGGAAGTGTATCTTCTGAGTTCACCCTTTCGAGGACAAATGCAAGATATTTAGTATGTGATGCTTTAGCTCCATATTTTAAAAAGCAGTTGGTGGATGATATTGGAGGAGCACATTTCTCTCTTTGTTTTGATGAAACTGTGAATGCAGCTTCAAAGAAAGAGCTTCAAACTGTAGTTAAATACTGGTCTGATTCCAAACAAATAATTATGACACGACATCTACAGACTTTCTTCATTGGTAAAGCCACTGCTAGTGATATTTACTCCAAGTTAAATGAAGCCTTGGATAATGCCCAGCTTTCTTGTTCAAAGCTATTGATGCTAGGTTGTGATGGACCCAATGTTAACAAAACTGAATCGTCTTATGAATGATTCTCTGATCCTGTTAGGAAGAAAACAGTTGATTGATGCTGTCACATGTAACATACATATCATCCATAATGCATTCCAAAAAGGATTACAAGACTTTGGTGAAAATGCTTCAGACATGATCTTGTTTCTCCATAATTTTTTTGATGGCCAAATATCTCGTTGGGAAGATTTTGAAAAAATACAATCAGATATGAAACTTCTGGGTCGTCGGTTTATGAAACATGTTTCCTCTAGATGGCTGACATTAGAACCAGCTGGAGAGAGACTTTCAGAAAAATGGTCAGCTGTTGAAAAATACTTTCTTCAGTTCATACCCCAGCACAAAAGCAAGTTGATGTGTTCTTTGAAATACAAGAATATTGTTAAACTATTAAAAGACAAAACTACCAAAGCAGAAATTATGTTTGCTTGTGCAAGTGCTCATACATGTTCAAGATTCACTGGTTTCCTTCAGAAGACATATACCTCTGGAGAAAAGAAATACCCCTACTGTTACGAAAATTGTGTGAAGGCTGCACTTGTACTTTTGCATGGCAATGCGGATGTAGAAAGGGGATTCTCATTGTCGGGGAACATCTGAAATGAAGACACCGCAAATATGTGTGAAAGAACATTGGATGCTCATTTGACTGTAAGAGATGCTGTGGTGAATGTGTTTGAGGGGAAGGCTCACTTTGTAATTATTACTCAGGAACTTCTTCAATTGGCACACACAGCTCATGTCAGATACAAGCAGTACTGTGAAGATGAGAAGAGAGTGGCTGAGGAAAAACTGAGCAAACAAGAAGAACAGGAAAAAGAAAAATTGTTGAAAGCAAGTATGAAGAGTAAGTTTGAAAAAGAAAAAGTAAATATTGAACACGGTGAACAGGCACTAAAGAAACTGAAAGAGGAAGAAAAGGAGAAAAGATTGACTGTTGACAGATTACTGGATGATGCAAACAAGTGCTTAAAAGAAGTAATAAATAAAAAGGACTTGGCGGGAATTAGTGTGGCCCAAGCAATGTTGGAGAGTGCTACGAAAATTAGGGAACAAGAAGTGAAGAAAATTAAAGACATAGAAAAGGTGCAGAAAGCAGTTGATAAGCAAAAAAGCAGTGTTATAACAACATTTTATTCAAAGAAGCAAAAACAAAGTGAGACTTAATGACCTAATTTTGTAAAGAAAGCTAGATGATTTTCCACATTACATTTAAAAATTCAAAGTTGTAAACATTTTGTTTGTATTATTCTGAAAATGGTACTGTACAGCTGCACTTTAAAGCTTTTTGTAGTTTTAGGTATATTTGTGCTGAATAGGAGCATGTCATTATTATTATAATAAAGTGCAATGATTTTCCTGATTATTTATTATTATTATTATTATTATTATTATATGTAATTTTGTAATAGTTTTATATGTTGATTACAATGAAAACAATAAATAGGTGTGAGTTGGCTGGCTATGGGGATGGTGGAGGCCTGATTAAAAAAATGCTTTTGACCCTTCTTTCCTAATGAGAAATTTGAGTCAGTATTTAGTCTGTTTTTTTTTTTTTTTATGTCCAAATCAGTAAAGTCAGTTTTTGTAATCAAAAGGGTCAGTAAGTCAGTAATTTTAGTCTTAGGTTTGGTTTCCATCCCTGAATATAGGTTCTCAGTTTAAATACACATCCATAAGACCATTTTGCACATTTAGAAATGTGTACTTCTAAATTTATTTTTTTTTACATATGCTAACAAAGGAAAGAGAAATAAAGCATTTATCATACATGGTTGGTTGGTTGGTGGTGTTCTTTTTTTTTTTTTTTTTTTGCGCAAGGGCCATGTTTGGCCAAAGAGCGCCAGGCACAAGACAATCAAAGAAACAGTTTTAAGAACATAGTATGATGGTTAAAATCAAGCTGATGCGGTAGAAGTGAAAATGAGGTGGAAGAAAAGTTTAAAACCTAGATATGTGTAAAAGAGTATTTGTTTGGAAAAGGAAAGAACTGTGAATGTATCACAGTGGTCGCCTTAGAGCTTCTGCAAATCAGTAAAGTCAGTTTTTGTAATCAATGATTATTTTTTCCTGATTATTTTTATAGACGTGCAGTTGTTGAATAAATGAGAATCAAAATAGTGAAAACGGGCAGCCCAAAAATGAACACAACTACAGAGAACATAAACGACAGTTGCACGTCTCACACATTGGAGCAGTGTCGCCACACAGCAAGGAGTGGTGTGTGAAACGACAATGTCCAATGCAGAGACGTGCAAGGACGACTTTCTCATGATGATTCCTCTGCAAACTAGATTGCCATTGACCAATCTGTGGTTTGAGGGAGAGAAGCTTGTTCCAGCCCTGCTGAAACCTGAGGGACTGCCACTCAGCCATGATGAATGCACGGATGTCAGGAGGAAAATCTCTAAAACACAGCGGCAGTTGAGTGATCGGCATGGGGGCAAAGAATCAAATCCAGCACCAATCAAAGCCCGCAGGTGACGACGAACATCCCTGGCGACTGGAGAATCAATGCCCTGATAAAAACTTGGATGATAGACGGAGTCAGTGTAGAGCATGGCGCGATGATAACAGGACTGGATGTGACACAAGGCGAGGTGGACTGCATGCATTTCTGCCGGAATCATCTCAGCATACGTCTCATCAATACACACAAAGGCAGATCCCACAATATCCCCAGATTTCGAGCCATCGGTGAAGACTGGCATGAAATTGGGGTGGAGTGAGAGGTGCTCGGCAAAAAGCTGCTGGCAAACGAGTGCACATGTTGAAGACTTAGGCCACACAGAAAGATACACATCGGCCATCACCTGAGAGGATTGTCTAGGAGGATCATGAAAACCCTTGGTCACACCAAATGACAATAAGTCTAGGCCAGCATTGCGCACCATGTCTGACATTCGAATCCCAAAAGTTGGAGCACAAGAAGGGCGGTTGGAAAATAAGCAGACACATTATGGGTTGAAGACTGAATTGGCCGCCCCGGTGGCGCAGTGGTCTAAGGCGCTGGCCTCTGATCATTCGTCCGTAAGGGGTCCGGGTTCGAATCCCGGTCAGGCATGGATGTTGTGTTTGTCTTACGGCACTGGTTCTCTCCCTTCCCTGGAACCAGTGACCCTAAATTAGGGACGGGAGACTGCTTATAGCCCATTGAGTTGCTCACGGTGGTCGTTAAACCTCCAATCAAAAAAAAAAAAGAAAAAAAAAAAAGAGACTGAATTGTGCAGTGGATGATGAGGTAGAGACTTCAAATTGCTGACGGTGGAGGCACAACGGCAGTTCATGCGACTCACTATACAGGCTATGCATGGGAGAAGTACGAAAAGCGCAGGTGCAAAGACGTAAATTGGATCAAGGAGGCTTAATACAGAAAGCTGTGCCGAACCATAGATCACACATCTGTAGTTCAACCTTGACCGGACAAGAGTGATAAATGCGGAGGATTGAGCACCTGTCTGCCTTCCAAGGTGTTCGGGAGAGGACCTTAATGATACTCAAAGACTGCGTGCACTTAACCTTCAAGGACTGAATGTGATGACAGAAGGTGAGTGCGCAGTCAAAGGTCAAGCCTAGGAACTTGACTTCTGCCCCTACAGGGATCATAGAGGTCCCCTGATAGAGATGAGGGTCTGGGTGTAAAGATTAAAATCGGGGATTTTTTCAGGTGACCATTGGCCAGTGGATGGACAAAATCTAGTGGCCATTTTCCTTATGGCTATTTCGTGTTGTTTACGCATTTTATCACTGCACTGTATACCTTTCATTTATTTAGACATAGTTAAATTTAAGCTTAGTAGTTACAAGGGCCCACTGCCTGTTGTCCAGTGCAATTAAATGGATAAATATAATCTTAAAAGTTATATTTTTCTTCAACTGCATTACCCAAATTTTGTAGACGGTTTTTATTGGAAAGATAATAATTTTTATTTGGTCTCTCGCTATGTTCACAAATAAAATCTCTCGATCTCTTTGCTATAAATTGATAGCTGTGGATGGGTCAAAATTTTCAAGCAATACTTTGGCTTACTTTATTTGCTGTCTGTTTTCTAAAGTCATTTTTTGCATGAGCATTGTCTTGTCATCAAGAACATTGCCCACAATGCTTGCATTCTCTTAATTTCTGCATTGCTTGACATATCAGTCGGCAGTATTTCAACAATGTGTGCTATGACCTTCATGTACTAAAAATTGCTTGCTTTTATTTTCTCTAGCAGTTTCTGGTGAGTTATTGATGGTAAAAAATGTTCAGACATTATGTTTTGAAGCTGCTTCCATTCTGCTAAATTTGTCTTTTCATTCCATTTATTTTTGGTTAGGTCCTTCTTGGGGTTAAAATAAAAACTGGCTGTATAGCTTTCAAAAATGAATTTCATATCTTATAGCAGAATCATTTTGTGGTACTGTGTGATTGCCAGTACTGAATCCTAGCCATACATCTACTATAGCTGAGATTGGGAGAAATGTGATATCAACCTGGTCACTTTATTTTACAGACTCACAATGATTCCTGACCACTAACAGAAAATAAAAGTTCATTAATTTCCTGGGTTGTTCCAATAAATATTACATTAAAAATATTGATAAACCTTCACAGGTGTTGAAAAAATAGTCGTGATGAAATAAGAACACATGCAGAGTATCCTGATTCCATCAGATTCTGTCTGGTTTTCAAACCCAGTGTCAAGTTTTTTTTTTCAGAAAACGTTTATTTTTTTCTGATTGTTTCTCGTTTTTAATATTTTCAGTAATAGTGAGAAACAACAAGTTTGTATTTTAAGTTTTTTCTAGTGAAGGGCAGTTTTTGTTATTTTTAACTGCCTGTTCTTCAAAACCAATCAACATGGAAAGTATTTTTTCTTTTCCACTTTTTTAAAGCTAAATTAAATTTTAAAATCGGTACTTATTCTGCCCGTGATGTAATCGGCCTTTTCTGTGAACAGTAAAATTACACCATGATAATTAACACAGCGATTAGACATCGCTAAATTGACTGTAATTACTGTTTCACATGTGAATACAATCACATTAGAAAACTTAGAAAATTTCATTGCTGTGGAGCGAGAATAGAACCCGCATCTCACGATTACCGTTCGGGCATACTATCTGTTGCATCAGATACTTGCGAATTCACACTCAGATACTTGGGAATTCGCCGTCATGGGTGGTCCAACGGATAGCATGCTCGAACAGTAATCGGGAGATGCGGGTTCGATTTCCGCTCCATGGCGATAAAATTTTCAGGTTTTCTGATGTGATTATATTCACGTGTGAAACAGTAATTACAGTTCAATTTAGCGATGTCTGATTGCTGTGTTAATTATCATGATGTATTTACCACATAATATGAGAAGAATATTTCTTCCACTCTGTATACCGTAATATTACTATTGTGGCGGAGTGAACAATACAGTATTGATTTTTTATATTTAATTTAGCAGAAAAACTTGTGTTTACCCATTCCTTAGTAACATTTTACTGTATTAAAAGGCAGAGCAAGTTTTTTTTCTTATTTTGCTTAAAGCAAACTTCACACATACAAAAGAAACACGACTTTGTGGAATGAAAGACGGCTGCAGAAAGTGAGGTACCGATTTTCAACCTTTGATTTCTTTTTGTAAAAAAAGGGGAGGGGGAATGCTTGCCCATTTGGTTTGCTGATAAGCAAGTAGTGCCTAAGCAATGGAAAATCATGCATTTTCAGGGAAACCACTAGCTGCTGAAGACGGGTTGTGATGTCACAGTTCCATCTAAAGCCACAGGTGTCCATTCTCGATATAGTTACTTTGTGCCTCAACTTACGTAAAAAAACTGAAACAGCAGCCCACGTTCTTGAAGAGTGAATCAATAAATAGACCATACCCACTTATTTGCGGAGGAAAGGGCTGTTTTTCATCACAGCGCGTGAGCTGGATGATTTTAAAACACATTTCCTATAATGGGAGCGCTTTTTTTTTTAACGAAAATAAATTCTTTAGCAATAAAAAAATCTGGCTGGCCAATCAAAATAAGTTGGATAAAAAATATCGGTATCAAGGCCGTGCAGACTGGCAAGTTTTTGAGCGTGGCGACTGAAATAACTTTATCTACTGGACATTTTATTTTATCCAGTCGCCAGGTGGCGAGAGGCGACCACTAATTTTAATCTTTATCTGGGTAAAGACCCTGTTTGCGCCAAAAATGCACGCAAACGGTCTTCTGTGATGAGAAGCCAAAACCATTACGTAAAGCCAAGGAAGATCTCTTCATAATGGCTGACTGCAATTACCTCTCAATTATGCGCATGTTGATGGAAGCACGTGAAATCTGAAGATTATCCACATACATCGATCCACGAACCGTCGGAGGAAGTAATGTGAAAATGTGATTAACACGAAGAATGAAAAAAGTGACTGATAAAATGGAGCCTTGAGGGACACCCTGCTCCTGTGGGTACAATGTAGAGAGGGTTGACTCAACGCGCACATGGAACATCTGGTTCTGGAGAAAGCCAGCAATAAAAGTTGGTAAGTTTCTCTGCAGTTGTGTAGATCACGGAGTATGCTGTATCTCCACGTCCGATGCAAGCTTTTTCCTTGTCGAAGAACACAGAGACCATGTGCTGACGCTGGACAAACGCCTCCCTGATAGATGTTTCAAGGCGAAGATGAAGATCAGTGGTGGAGCAAAATCGGCGGAAACCACTCTGATGAGGATGTGACGTATATTCTAATATAACTTTCATTTTTAGTTCCTTTTCCTATGTAAATTTGAGTTTGTTCTCCTGTACACTTCCAAACTTAACGTTGTGTTTTTTCTCTCAAACGAGAATGAGGTTGGCAACACATTTGAGGTCAGAGAGAAAGTGACGTATAAATCTGGTAAGAACGATATGACAGTTGCTCGTGTGGATGTGTGGGTGTAGACATTCAATTAGATAAATGTAATCTGCTGTCTTATATTGTGGAGTTATACTGAAATTCGTGCTGGATCAATAAAAGGTTATCGTAAGTCTGACTTCTGTTTATGTTTCGTCTGGCCTTTAAAGCTTAATTAGGAACTTTTGCATCATATTCTTATTTAGTCCAACATTCCTTAGTCATAGTTTTAGACATAGCATAACACCAATCTTGCTCACGAAAAAGGCATTACGTTATAGGGTGATAAAATGCGAGGAGTTTCCAAATAAAACATCAAACAAAAATTGATATTGTGTTCGAGCACTTTGCAAAGGTAGCTCGTCATAGCGCTGGGACGATAGTTCAACGGGTTTGTGGGATCTTTATCAGGTTTGAGAACAGGTATGAGAATAACTGTTCGCCAAGAATTGGGAAAGATGTGCTCTTGCCAAATTCTGTTAAACAGAATTAGCAGACAGTCCAGAGATGATGGACAAAGGTGCTTCAGCATGTGTTAGTGGATGTTATCCAGTCCGGCAGATGTTCGGCCAGACCGATGCAAAGCAATCTTCAGTTCTATAGCAGTCAGCTGGGTGTTATAGTCCTCCAAAGAAAATGGTCTGAAGGATATTCTTCTCCTCTCAAGCCACGTCTGAAACTGATGGAACAAAGAAGGATAATTGCTGCTGCTGGACACTGAAGAAAATGCAGTGTCAAAACAGTCAGCAATACCCTGAGCGTCAGCAACTGTTCGTCCATCACTCTTGAAAATGGAGATCTCCTCAGATGGGTACTTTCCCCAAACCTTGCAAATCCTGTCCCAAACGATCTTACAGCTGGTAGAGGTGTTGATCCCGGAAACATACTGAATCCGGGACTCCTGTTTATGATGACGATGGGACCAGGTGTGCATAAGCCTTGGCTTTCTTGAAAGCAAGGAGGTTAGAGTTGGTGAGAAAGTGACGAAACCTACTCCAAGCCTTAGGTTGAACCGGACGTGCTGCCTTGCAGTCGGAATTCCACCAATGCAAAGATTAGTTGACGTCTTTGGAATGGAAAGTTCTGCCACATGCACAATACAATATGTAACAATTGCAACAGCGTCATTGACTGTGCCTGTGGACACCATATCAAGAGTGATAGTCGCTGAAGCAGTGAATGCATCCCACTTGGCCCGATCAATGTTCCATCAAGCAGGACGGGTAGGAGGACATTGACCGTCACCCGCGAGGCGAAGAAAAATTGGAAAATGATCACTGGCAAAGCTATCAGACATGCTCCAGCACCAGTCAGGAAAGGTGGATGTCGAACACAGCGGCAGATCAATGGCTGAGTATGAGTGGCTGGGTTCATGAAAGTAGGTGCTCGTCCCCACGTTATAGAGACAGATGAAGGTGTTGGACAGAAGGGACTCGACAACGCGGCCCCGCGAATCTCGACTGTGGTCTCCCCACAGCGAATGATGTGCATTAAAATCTCCAAAAAGGAAAAAAATGAGGCAGCAGCAGGTTTTCCAAGTTGGAAAGGCTTACCGCTTCATTGGGTGGTAATTATATCGAGCAGACGGTGAGCAGAATGTGCGCAGAAACTCTCACGCCACTGCTTGCAGATTCATACGCAGAGCTACGGCCATGACGGAAACACCATGAGGCACAAGAACAGCCACTCCTCCACATGCGATAGCCCCGTGTTCATGATCCTTACGGAAAACGCTAGCTATGTCTGTGCATTGAAAGAGCATCCGCAGGGCGGAGTTTCGTCTCTTGGAGACATAGGCACACTGGTGAATGTGAAGACAGTAAGCCCTTCAAATCATCAATTTGAGATCAGAGGCCTCAGAAATTCAACTGGATGATACAAGAAATGATGAAAAAAGGAAAAGGTGATGACAAAAATGGAACACCTAAAAGGTCTCAGAGTCCATCAGTTCTTCAGAAAGTTCAACAGGGTCCATCGGCGGCGTGCTGTCCAGGGGAAGGACTGGTGGATGTTTCAATTGAGTCGTCCCAGCATGTAACTGTGTATGAGACTGTGTGCCCGTTGATTTCTTGGGCTTTCCTATTTGTTTACCAGGAGGAGAATCAGGCGTTATCTAGAACCAGCAGAAACTTGGTCGCGAGGCACCCGTCCGGGTGAAGCAGCAGGAGATCCCCGGGCAATGGTCTGCGATGGCATAAACAAAGCATTCCTGGAAGAAACTCCAAGGGCCTTCACAGGGCTTAAAATTCAAATTTGAAATGGAAAGGAGTCTCTCCACTTGTGTTTGTAGTTGGAGGGGATTGAAAATTGCAGGTAGGGAGTTTTGAATACGTGACTTAATAATAATAAAAGACTGGGAAAACAGTAGTAATTTTTCAAACAATATAAGCTCTTCTTGATCTTTAAAACAAACAGGTGAATCAAATAAAAAAAATTCACTACGTTCATTCTATGCAGATTACCATAATTCATTTTACAAAACTAGAGTTGTGTGTTTCACAGTATATTGATATCATAAAATTTCACATGAAGTATATATGTCTGTCTTTCATTCCTTGTCACTGTTAACAAGCTTTGATCATCTGTTGTTTTATTTCTGAGGGTTTATCTGGCCCAATTTCAGTAATATGCATTGACATTTTTGTTGTTTAGTGAAACTCTAAATTTTGACTGAATTCCATTTTGTGTGCTAAAGCCATTTTTGACACTAATGGAAATGTGTTCAGATGGTTGCTTATAAAACTCTTAGAAAACTTTGGTCATTGGCACATATACTCTTCATTTTTTACAGCTATGTTTGAATAGTGAATATTCCATAACTGCATCTTCATTAATTTTTGAGAAAAACAAAACAAAACTGGTCTGCCAGGCTTTTGAAAGACTGTACCATGTCTGTGTGTGTATTGCTTGACAGATTCAGATCCTACACACTCAAACTTCAAAAAGAGTTCCATTGCGGCAGAAGGAAATCTGCAGTCTATCTCAATCACGAAAGGTAAGCCTTTACTGGACATACTGATGTGCAAGTTTAGTATTACAACAATCAACTAATTTATTATTTTTGAACAAGTTTCCCTTCAGCTCTGAAAAAAAAAAAATCTTGAATACTATGTATGAGATGTTTACAATTCATATAATTGAGACTTGGTTGATTCAACCATTCTTCTGATATGAGTGTCCAGTTTTTCCCTTTGCAACTATTTATGGATGGAAAATAACATTTAACAATAATTCAGAACAGTGGGAACATCGCGGTGGGAAAAATACGATTACGGCAAAATCTTCACTCTGTCCGACTTCTGTTTTTGGAAATTTTCCCTCCATTTTCAAGATGAAACAGGAAAATCTGCCCCCCCCAGTGGAAAAAGCCCCTCCACTGCCACCCCCACCCCCAAATTATTTTCCGTTTTGGATCGTTCTCGAGAACGACGCAAATGATGACAACAAAGTCAGAGTTCCTCGAATCTGGGAAGAAACTAGTGCTTAAAGTTTACAAGGAAATTTTTGCTCCATCAAACCTCCGTTATCGGAAGCTGAAATACAAACATTTATGCAATAAATTGATATTTTATAACAATACTGGACAGACGAAACTTCGCGAAAAAAGAAATTACGATTGCCTGACAATTTTTACTCCGTTAACCTTCATTTACGGAAGTTTTGAAAAACGGAATACTGTTCCCGCGACGGAAAACGACCCCTCCCTCCCTACACACACTAATCTTCCGAAAATAAAACATTATCTTTAGTTGTTGTTTTTTGCATCGATCTGTAGTATAACCGAAATTGAAATGTGGCAAAAAAAGCAGAATTCCGCAAATCTGAAGAAGAATCTCATGCCTGATTAGTAACAGTCTGCAATATGCTAAATTAACTGCTCATGCAGCTACATATGGAAGCCAATTTACGTGTCCATAAGCTGATTATGTTTCCGACACGACGATGTATTCGATTGCAATTTTCGGAACTCTGAACGGTCCGTTTCTAATTGCTTTGCGCAAATTAGAAACGAACCGTTTTTAACGCACGAATTTTGCGAGTGGGCCAAAAAACTGACCCAAGATTTTATATTTATATGTATTTTTTTTTCTTAAAATTTCGTAAGGCAGGACGCTTCCGCTTAAAAACTTAATTTTGGCGGAAGTTTTAAATTTTTGGGGGAATCCCGCCATCCCGCCCTGAATTTTAACCCCTGCTTCAGCCCAGTTGCATAAATCTCCTGAAAAGAGAAAGGGCAATCTTTCAGAACACTGACCTCCGTCTGAGTAGTAATCGATGTCCGAGAAGTCAAGACAGATGTGTAAGTGCATCCAGTGTCTTTACCTTATGAATCCTCCGTTCCTCAACCCACTTCAGGTAGTCCTTTGCATTGGCCACATGGGCACCTGTGCAATTCACACAATGGGAAGCTGCAGCAGAACAATCAGATTGAAGGTGATCGTGTGACCCACAATGATTGCAAGTGGCAGCCCCATGGCAAGATTGCTGTGAGTGCCCATAAACTTGGCACCGGAAGCAACGAAGAGGTTTTGGAATATACGGATGCACAGCACAGTTCAAATAGCCTGCATGGATGGAGGATGGTAGAGTCGAGTAATCAAATATCAGAATGACTGTGCTTAAGTTCACCAGGTCCCTGCTCTGGCAAAACTTGATGCGACGCACCGCTGTAACTCCTTGGCTAGCAAGCTCCGCAAGAAGTTCCATCCTCTGAAACATCCATGAGGTCGCGTTTGGATCTGACACCTCAGGATGAATACGGGGACTGGTAAGGCTTGATATCCACAAGGACACCACCCAAGTTGGAAACATTTAAGAGCAATTCACTATGGCATGGAGTTGACATTTCCACCAGGAGATCCCC
This sequence comes from Macrothele yani, assembly GCA_039090855.1. Taxonomy (NCBI): domain Eukaryota; kingdom Metazoa; phylum Arthropoda; class Arachnida; order Araneae; family Macrothelidae; genus Macrothele; species Macrothele yani. The sequence continues at coordinate 8,976,984 of CM077025.1, read as the reverse complement.
CAAAATTTTTCACACTTGTAAGTGACTCAACGGCACCAAGCAGGGTCTTCTGAATTCAAAAGAGGAATTTTAACAGGGTGTCTACTAGTCGAAAAAGTCACGAATTTGGCTTTGGGGTCATGAATTTCTTTTTATTTTTGGTAATTGTTGATTCTGTGGCCAAAATCTTGAGTAATTCTCCACACACTGGCCACATAATGGATAGATGTTTTCATCTAACAATTTAAGTGTAAAAAGGGGGGGGGGCATTTGTTCCCTCCACAAAAGAAACTGATAAAGCAAAAAATGCCTTAGCATAGAAATCCATGTGCATAATGCTATTTGCAAAAATTTGAGATCAATTTAGAAATTTAAATTATGCTACTTGGGTTAAAACATTTTTTCAGGTATAAATGTTAAAAAAAGGCATATGTAATGAAATCTTGTAGCAAAATAGGGTTAGTATTTGAACTTACTTAAAACACACTCAAAGTATGATGAGTAGATTTCTGTTACCTGCAGAACAGCAGGGGACACTTTTTCCATAGAAAAAAAAGAGTCGGCATAGTCTTTATATATATGAAAGCTGGAGTAACATGGAGACAGACTTGTGGAGACCATCTAGCAGTGGATTGATAATGGTTGACAACGATGATGATATGTACAGTGTATATGCAGAAGCCTTTTAAAAGTGGTCACGAAAGTTTCTCATTCATCATGAAATTGTGTTTCCCAAATTTGGTAGACACCCTGTTTAAGCTAAGTATGTGAGATTCATCCGATGCATGAAGATAAAAAAGCAGGCAGTGTGAGTCAGCAAAGTACACAGTTTCCTTACTGCGGAGCTAGGCTTCTTGCCCCCAAAATTCTTCTGTTTTACAGAAAGGGAAGAGATATAAGAATCCATAATTAATGGAAGAGAATTCATCCTCTGACCTCCCCACCAACCATGGAGCCCAACTGGGCGAGCCGAAGGTCCGCAAGCCTCAAAGGACGCAGGGAATGGCTCTGGAGATAGGCACAGCAGACATAGTTAGTTGAGAGTGCAGGCATGTGCTCAGCGTGTACATTGACATTCCCGTGTTGCAGTAACACCCCTTTGACGTGACCACTCTGTACCCAGGCTCACCCTGTCATACGCAACAACAAGCCGTTAGAAGACTGGATTCCACTCTGCCACTGACTTCATTGACTAAGAGTGGGTTACTTTAGTTCCCAGCCCCCCCCCCTGTTTAGGGTGAAGCAGGGGGCAAAGAAGAGTGTCGGTAACTGACCTCAGCCTCCAGCATCCTCTTTCCTACCTTAGGAGTCACCGCACATGGCAAACGTGCAAGTAGGTCTAGCTATCCAGCGAGGAAAGAAAAGGGGGAAACAAAAAATGGGGAAACAAGGAAAGAGAACGCGAAACCAAACTCAGACGCTGGCACATTATCACAATCTCAGCAACCTACAACTGAGGCGGGTGTGTGTCATGGTAACAACAAAAGGCTTAAAATTGGGAAAACATCGGACATTATATGTTGGATCGGACCGTGGGGTCGCCACTCCCCATCAGCTAGATGAACAGCCGTCCCCGTGGTGATGGTATTGTGCAAATATGAAAAGACAATATGTTCGGTCACAAGGTCAGCTCAGGCCATTGGGTCGCTACTCCCCAAATAATTGGAAAACCAGTTATCCCCATGCGGGGTTATCATACATGAAAACAGACATCCCCGTCTTCTCATAACTTTGCATGTCTGCAGTGGCATAAATCAAGTTGGTCACTAGGTTAGTAGTTATGAAGTTTGTCCAGCTCTTAAATGTTATGGCAGTTTCTTCCACAAACAGTATTTTTCATTGCTCACCAGAATAAAACAGTAACATATATATACGTGGAATGACATTATCTTGTCGGAAATTTGCTCTTTTAATTGTCCAACAAAATAGTAAAGAAAGAAATAACAATATTGTACTCAGAAAAAAATATGAGCAAGTATAAATAAACTAAAAGAAACCAAGTTGAAATTGATAGAACAAAGCAGACTGCACAGGGAGGGTAGGGGGTGGGGGATTGATATAGCCAAATGAGTGCTGCAAAATAATCTGGTGCATGCACGTAACCTCTGATAATGTCATAGAACTATTAGGTATATCATTTTGTTGTACTAAAATTCAAAATTTAATGAACTCTTTGAAACTTGTGGAATAAGGATTTTCTGTGTATGTATGTTGTCAAAGCAGTTCCTAAAAATAAAACAAGTTAGTAAAATCATGCAATGCACTGATTATGATACACTTTCCTACATACCAGAAATTATTACTCAAGTTATGTGGATAATGGCTGTGGAATAAATCTCGCTCCTTTGTCCTGAACTTTGACCCCATTTCGATGATATTCAACAGAACCGTTTCAGTATACCTCAGGAATAACATACTAAAGTTTTGTCGCAATCGAAGCAGTTTTACGCAAGTTATGAGAATGATGGCTGTGGAATAAATCTTGCTTTTGTGCAATGACCTTTGACCCCATTCCGTTGATATTCAACAGAACCGGTTCACTATACCTCCAGAACAACATGATAAAGTTTTGTCGCAATCCAAGCATTTTAGGTAAGTTATGATGCACAAGGGCAATGGAATGGATCCCACTCCAGTGTCCTGACCTTTGACATCATTTCGCCCATTTTCAATAGGGTTCGTCCCCATTGGCTTCCTACCACACACTAAAATTTCATCGAAATCGAACCATTTTTACGCAAGTTATGACGCATAAGGGCAATGGAACAAATCCCGCTCTTATGCCGTGCCTGACCTTTGACCCCATTTCGCCCATTTTCAATAGGGTTCGTCCCCAGTGGCTTCCTACCACATACTAAAATTTCATCGAAATCGAACCATTTTTACGCAAGTTATGATACATAAGGGCAATGGAATAAATCCCGCTCATATGCCGTGCCTGACCTTTGACCCCATTTCTCCCATTTTCAATAGGGTTTCTGCCCAGGTGGTTCCCTACCACATACTAAAATTTCATCAAAATCGAACCATTTTTACGCAAGTTATGATGCATAAGGGCAATGGAATAAATCCCACTCTTATGCCCTGCCTGACCTTTGACCCCATTTCGCCTATTTTCAATAGGGTTCGTGCCCAGGTGGTTCCCTACCACATACTAAAATTTAATCAAAATCGAACCATATTTACGCATGTTATGACGCATAAAGGCAATGGAATGGATCCCGCTCCTATGTCCTGACCTTTGACCCTGTTTCGCCCATTTTCAATAGGGTTCGTCCCCAGGTGGTCCCCTACCACATACTAAAATTTCGACAAAATCGACCCATTTTCACGCGAGTTATCATGCGGACGGAAGGACGGACAAAGCTGAAACTTATACGCTTCTTCAACCTACGGTTGGAATGCGTAAACAAACGAGCTCACATGCTAAGTGTTCACGATCTACTGTAGTGTTTGGTAATTAATTTGAAACTTTATATGGCTACCTTGTCAGTGATTTTTTCTTGGATTTTTATGTAAAAAGAAGCTGGTTTCCTTTATTTCAGGACCAGCCACCAAGGTATCCTCTGTCATTTCGTGTTACCAGTATGCAATCAAATGTACACATTGAGTATATAGTATTTGATGACAACTCTTTCAATATTTTTGTCCAATTACAGATAAATCAGTGTGTAGTCTTTGAGTACTTTTCCATGAGCTCTTGGTAAATTATTGTCAATTCTAGCTTGTTCAGAGTTTTTCTTCCTTTCAATAAATCTATCATCAGTTGCCAGCATCATGCCACATTGAGAGCTTGGGGTTTAATTTCACATTGGTTTTCAATTTATCATTTTTTTTTGCCATAACTAATGCTCAAATGAGTAGTTTTGATTGGCAAACAATTATTTAGTGTTTGCCAATCAAAACTACTTTAAAGTCATCTGATTTTAAGTACTTAATTTTGTGTATCTAGCATCTTTACATTGTTAACAAAGTTTTTTTTATATGTTTGTTCAAAATTACAGTAACAGCTTTAACATATATATGAATAGCACCACATGATACCATCTGATCTTTAGTTTTTAATTGAACATTAAAGAATTTATTTATTTCTTCAGCTGCCTGCGGATATGGAAATTAAATGGAATCCTCATATGACCAGAACTGCGGGCTTTTGTGAATATGATTTGGACATTCCTGATCCTTTAGATCGAACAGCAAAAATAGAATTGTCAACAAAGGTGGCTGATTCTGCTGGTAAGTATTGAATGGTAATTGCCTTCATTGTTATTGTTGACAAAACATATATATATATACTATAACAGACTTGCCAACTGTTATGATTTTATCATATTTAGTATGATAAATCATGCTGCAGTACCATAATATGATTTTCCCTCAAAAATACGATTTTTTTTAAAAGTTACGTTTTTCCCCATTTTTCCCATTTTCAGACAGAAGTAGGGAAAAATCTATGTGTAACCTGTCCCCCCCACCCCCTTTGAAAGATTTTTTTCTTGGAGGGGTTTCTAGTTTCTCTTAACAAATTCCCATGCCTCTAGTTTCCCAACGGAAATAAAGTAAATCAAGTCAAGTGCAATCGGCAACCAATGGACGAATGGCAACTCGTTTTGTATAACGTTCAAGACTGATTCATATTTTTAGCACGTCTTTTGTAAAAAAAGATCTTTCTTATGTTACCGGTTTGTCCGTCCGTTTGTGCCCACGATATCTCTGCAACTATTAGTTTGATTTGAAAAATTCTTTTTGAATTGGGAAGCTTGAAATATGCGAATGATGATCCTTTATATCATTTTCTTTATTTTTATTTTTTTTTACCATGTACAATTTTGCCCCTAGAGGGTGTAAATGCAGATGATGTCGAATTCAAAAATACGTTTTATTCCACATACACTGACGGGGGGAAAAAAATCCCAACACCACGAAAAAATAGTTGTAGAGGAATGAAATGGCGGCAATACATTTGCATAGGTAACATATTTAATCGATTAAGGTTTCAAGATCACAGCTTATTGTAAGCGCGAGAAGAGCCATTTTAAATGTGAAATGCTGGTACATTAATAACCGGTGTAACCGCCAGAATGTTGAATGCAAGCGTTCATGCATTGTGTCGTACAGGTGCTGGATGTCAGTTTGTGGGATGGAGTTCCATGTCTGTTGCACTTGGTCAGTCAATACAGGGACGGTTAATGCTGGTTGGGGGTGACGCTGGAGTTGTCGTCCAATGATGTCCCATACGTGCTCGATTGGAGAAAGATCTGGTGATCTAGCAGGCCACGGTAACATGTCGACGCTCTGTAGTGCATGTTGGGTTACAACAGCGGTATGCGGGCAAGCGTTATCCTGTTGGAAAACACCCCCTGGAATGCTGTTCATGAATGGCAGCACAACAGGTTGAGTCACCAGACCGACGTACAACTGTGCCATCAGGGTGCGTGGGATAACCACGAGAGTGCTCCAGGTGTAGGTCCAGTGTGTCTCGGCCGCAGACAGGTTGGTTGCAGGCGCTCACCTGGCCTCCTTCTAACCAACACACGGCCATCACTGGCACCCAAGCAGAACCAGCTTTCATCAGAAAACACAACAGATTTCCACTTCGTCCTCCAATGAGCTCTAGCTTGACACCACTGACGTCGCAAACGGCAGTGGTTTGGAGTAAGTGGAATGCACACTACAGGGCGTCTGGCTCAGAGCTGTCCTTCAAGTAACCGATTTGTAACAGTTCGTTGTGTCACTGTGGCGGCAACTGCAGCTCGAATTGCTGCTGCAGACGCAGTACGATGCGACACGGCAATGCGCCGTACATGGCGGTCTTCCCTCTTGGTAGTGCCACGTGGCTGGCCGGAACCCGGTCTTCTTGAGGCAGTACCTCCCTTGACCACCGCTGCCAACAATCATGCACAGTGGCTACATTCCTGCCAAGTCGTTCTGCAATATTGTGGAAAGAAAATCCACCTTCTCGTAGCCCTATTACACGACCTCGTTCAAACTCCGTGAGCTGTTGATAATGGCTTCTTCGTCTTCTTAAAGGCATTCTTGACTAACATCAACACACTACGTCGAATCTCAACGATAACTAACGCTCACGAACATTACAGCGCGTATTTACAGCAAACCTGCTTTGCATGTTCCGAAGGGCGCTACTAGCGCCACACGTATGTGCCGAGCGCGAAATTTGCATAGACGTCATCTTACAGATGTACTTTCACCGCCTACCAACTGTCGTTTATCTAACACAACCCCTTCTTGGTGTTGGGATTTTTTTCCCCGTCAGTGTATTTGCTTCTAAACATCCGATTGAAAAAATTCTTTTATTTTTCGATTCCATTTATGTCGAAAGTGTTTTTTTTAGATATACACTGCTGGCCACCCAAAATGCAACACCAAGAAGGACACGAGATAGCAAAGCCAGATTTACTGGACACATAACAACAGATACAAAGATGAAACGATTGCGCTTACAAGCCCGTGCGACTTGCGGAACACGCAGACATCAATAGTTCGTGTGGCCCCCATGGCTGGTAATAACGGCCACTACACGCCGCAATGTTGAACGAAAGAGGATTTGGATGTGGGCTTGGGTTATGTCGGTCCAAGCTGCTTCCACATTTTGCCACTGTTCATCAGGCGTAGCTGCGGGTGGTGCTTGCCAGGCCACTCGGTTGCCAATCAGGACCAGGCGTGTTCGATGGGCGACATATCGGGAGAACAGGTGGGCCAGTGCAGCAGTGACACCTGGTGGGGCGTGAAGAATTGTTGCACGATGCATGCCACGCGCGGGTGCGCTTTGTCCTTGGCCGCTGGCAGGTCCTACAGGTAAGGGAGGACTACAGGCTCCAAAACGTCAGAGATGTAGCGGTGGCTGTTGAGTGTACCGGCAATACGTACCAAAGGGGTGCGGGTGTCATATCCAATTACGCCCCAAAACATAACGGCAGGCGACGGACCGGTATGGCGATGCATAATGCAGGCTTCATACAGTCTCTCGCCGCGGTGCAGCCACACGCGGATCCGACCATCGTGGTGTTGCAGGGAGAAGCATGATTCGTAGAAGACAATGTTGTGCCATTCCGTAATCTAGGTGCAGTGTTCAACAGCCCACTGCCGCCGCACTCGCCGGTGGTGTAACGTCAATGGTAATCGAAGCAATGGCTGCCGTGCGACAAGTCCCCGCTCCTGCAGACGACGTCGAATGTTACGTGCTGACACAGGTTGTTGCACAACACACCCTAATTCCTGTGCCAACGTTCGTGATGTGGCAGGGCGAGCCGTCAATGCCCGCCGCACGACATGCCAGTCCTCTCATTGGGTGGTGTGCCGCGACCGCGGCAATTGCTCACGTCGGTCCATCCGTCTCTCCTGCACCCACTGAATCCATACTGGCCTCACTGTGGCTGGATGTCGTTCCACACGGACGGCGATGTCTCAGTACAATAAACCACCGACGCAATAAGCCACTATTCGTCTTCTGTCGAACTCCGAAACGTGCTGAAATGACTGCCGTATTCTGCGACGAGGCATGAGGAAGCTTCCCTCGCACAGGTCCGGCAGCACAACATACTTCCACTACTTACACCACGCCTTCTGTGCACCCTTCTTATAGTGCTTCTTGGTGGCGTGCAGGGCACATATGACTTGCATATGCCCTGCAATGCTAATCGTATGCATGTCATCTCGCGGGCGAAGCATGCTGCAAATTTCAGGCCAATCGGATGCTTCCTTCTTGGTGTTGCATTTTGGGTGGCCAGCAGTGTAGTTATTTTTTCAAATTTCACATAGATTTTCTGCCAGGAAGAGTAAAAGTAAATTACCTTTTTTCCGATAACTCTTCTTCTAAAAGTCCGATTTGAAAACTCCTGATAGAAAATATTTTGCATATAATTTCAAATTTTTGGTAAAAAATACTTTGGCCACCAGGGTGCGTAAGTGTTAATTTTTGCTTCTGACGTATTTGCCATAAAATCTGAGCTTCTAAAATATCCATCGAAAAAATTCTTTTGTGGACTGATGCCACTCATACGATAAACATTTTCGGAATATTTTCTTTTTAAAATATTCTACAGTTTCTCCGCCAGGGGTCTTATTTTTGTCAATATCTCTACTTCTAAGAGTCCGATTTAAAAAATTCCTTCTTTGTTGGATAGTGTTTTCAGTGTGACATGTTTGTCATATAATTTCACAAATTTCAAGTAATTCATAGACTTTCCGCTAGGTGGTGTAGAGGTAAATTGCATTTCCCCCTTTATCTCTGCTTCTAAATCTCCGATTTGAAAAATCCTTTCTGCACCGGATACAGCTCCTAATGGGAAATCGTTTGCACATAATTTCTAATTTTTGTAAAAATGGTTTGGCCACCAGGTGGTGTAAGCCTGAATTTCTGCTTCTGATGCATTTGCAGCAAAATATGAGCTTCTAAAATCTCGATTGAAAAAAATTCGTTTGTTTATCGATACTACTCATGTCGACAAACCTTTTAGGAACATTTTCTTCGTGAAATAATGCATGGTTTCTATGCCAGGGTGCGTAGATGTATATCCTATTTTTGTCAATATCTCTACTTCTAGAAGTCCGATTTGAAAAATTCCTTCTTTGTTGGATAGTGTTTCCAATGCGAAATGTTTTCCCTATAAATTCAAAATTTCAAGTAAATCATTGACTTTCCACTAGGGGCACAAAGGTAAATTGCATTTTCTGCGTTATTTCTGCTTCTAAAACTCCGATTTGAAAACTCTTCCTGTGTCGCATGCAAGACCTGATGGAAAATAGTTTTCACATAATTTCTAATGTTTGGTAAATAATGGCTTGGCCACCAGGGGGGCAAAAGTGTTAATTTCTGCTTCTGATGTATTTGTAGCAAAATCTGGGCTCCTAAAAAGTCGACTAAATTTTATTTTCTTGGACCGATACCGCTCATGTGGAAAAACATTTTGAGAATATTTTCTTTCTAAAAGAATGCATGGTTTTCCCACCAGGGGACGTAAAGTCACATCTTAATTTTGTCGATATCTCTGTTTCTAAAAGTTCTGTTTTGGAGAGCGTTTCCGGTGTAAAATGTTTTTCTTAACGCCCAAGTCTGCACACAGAGGGCGTAAGCTCACGATTCCGTTTACAGCAATATCCGAGGGATTAAAAACCCGATTGAAAAGCTTTTTTCTTCTGTCAGATACTATTGTTTTCCATACCTGTTCCACTGACTTTGAATAGCTTTGATAAATTTAATTTGCATCAGAACGGATTCAAAAGATGTGCTATCGCCTAGTTTTAGTTAAGTTTTTTCGGTATTCAGTTGAAACGTATTCAGAAATTAGACAATGCTATGGACTGTCCGCAATTTCAACAGATTTTTTAGTCTAACTAGTAAACTGCAATAATGCGGCAACAGCTAACGATTTTAGTTCTTTTTTTACGTAAAAGTAACACAAAAGTACTTCAAAATGGCAGTTGTTACTTTTTTCAATAAGACGATCATTTTTTTCTTGCATCTTTGGATTTTTGAGTCGGTCCTGTGAATCGCAGTTTTCTGTCGGAAATCACGTTCACGATTAACATGATAGGTGCGGATCACGTGGTGCCGATTATACGAATGTTATGCATGCCAATTACTACGGAATGTTCGTATTTTCTACCAATTTAGTTGTCTAACTACGGATTCTACGAATTTTCATTTTGTTTAAAAAAATAGTTTGCTATTATTTTATGATATATGCAAGATTCTTAAGCGGATTCGCGGAATTCTCCGGGTTTTTTTTTTAGTCATCATTTAGATCGCTATCATGATTGATGCAAAACTGAAAAGAATTTGGGGGTTGGGTCTTTTTCCGTCTGAAGATGGTATTTCATGTTTCAAAGCTTTTGAAAACAGTAGTTAAATGGAATAAAAAGAATTTGCCCTAATAGTAATTTTTTTCTCAGAATGTTGCGTTTGTATCTAATATTCTTGTTAAATATCATTTTATGGCATATATGTTCATATTTCAGCTTGAAACTGTAGGCAAAAATTTGTGGAAACGGAAGTTAGACGCCGCGAAAATTGCCTCCTAATCTTCAGGCTTGAGGTTCTTTCGCGAATTCGAGAAATTCCGCCTTTTTCGTTATGTTGGCCACTCAAATGATCAAATGTAGAGGATTTTAGGAAGGGAGTGTCTGACCCCATGTCTTAAACAAACCTTAGAAATAGGAAGCTAGGAGATCTGGGCTAGAGTACCCAATAGGAAAGTGACACGGAAGCGAAGTAGAAAGGGGGAGGAAGACGCCCTTATTTATTACTGAGGGGCCAGTACCCTTGGTCCGTCGACTTAACGTGCCCATCTGACGCAAGGCGGATATTTAGTGGATCGAGCGTTCGAACCTGAGATCCTTTCTGCATCAGTCACGAACGTTGCCCACTAGGCCACCTGCGTCCCATGTTAGCCACTCAGGAGATCGATGCACATGTAAGCAGAATTGTGTGTGTGTGGGGGAGGGGGATAGATGTTCGTCGAGGACGGAATTCCATCTTTATGAAACTTTTGAAAACGGAAAGTCGACGGAGTTCAGATTTTTCCCGTAATCGTAATTTCTTTTTTCTCGCCATGTTGCCTGTGTCCAGTATGTTTAAGTAATGTTTTACTGCATAAATTTTTGCATTTCACCTTAAAAAAAGGAGAAAAATTTCCAAAACCGGAAGTCGGACGGAATTCCCGTAATCGCTATTGCTCCCCCCCCGTGATCTTCCCACTCACCAGCATTGTTAAATATACCCCGCCTTATAAGTTTTTGCATTTAATCTTGATAAGAGAAGAAGGAAATTACCGAAAACGGAAGGGACGAAGTTAGAAAATTTGTAAAAATTGATGCATGGTGTTCAAAAGTATTAATATTCCCAAAGTTACACCATTTATCTGAAATAGTTGAAACTTTGATATTATGCGCTCATGGTCCTCAGGCTGATGGTTGTTATCAGTGGGCACAAAAATCAAGAAAAGCAACATTGAAGAAGTACAGTGAGGATGATAGCAGCAGAAAGAAAAATTAAGCAATCGATGCCGTGCAGTTGCAGAGTCAACAAAGGACAGACTAACAGTCTGCATTCTTTGCTGTCTGTTTTGATTTTTCACTAGTAAAAATGTTCAACCCCTCCCCCCTTTTGGTCTTATATTTTCTTAAACTGCAATTTTAGAGGCAGTATGATCACATGGTAAGTGGAGGTTTGTGCACTGCGCCATCACTTGCTTGGATTTCCTGTCTGTCAGGCATTGTGGAATTCTGAACACATCTTACTGATTTTTACTGGTGGAAGTTTCGAACTTAAATCTTGCAATCATGCCCTCACTGGGGAATCAATTTTGTGTTTCTTATGGGCTAAGTTTGTTTCATTGGAGTCCTTGTTTTTTGTAACGTTTTGTTGGGGCACATTTGTTTTTTACAAAGAGATGAATCATTTCATAAAGTCTATGTATGCCACACAATACTAGTTATTAGTAACAAGGCTATTGCCAATGTTGGCACTGTCTCTCTTTTTTTAATATCATGGTCTGAGACATGCAGCAGATTATGCAAAGGAAGAAATTGTTTTTCTCAGAATTTCCTGATCTACGAATCATATGCTGCTGCGGATTATGTGTGGGATTTTTTGTTCACAGTCTTTGGATTACAGCCCTTGAGGATCTCATGAAGGGGAAAAAAATTGGTATTTTGAATTAATATGTACAAAATATGACATCCATAAGTAGTATTTTAAGAAAATCGAAATCTGAAATTTTAATTTTTTGAGATCATCTACTGAAAGAATAGAAAAAAAAATTTTTGAAGCAAATTGGAACTTTATTTTGCAATAAGTGGTTTGGGTAAAAAGAAAAAAATGACAACAAATATGGTTTATCACTTTTTGTTCCAGCGTCATAACCAAACATATTTATGTTCATGCGTTATTGACTACGTTTCACCTGGCACCTAAATTTTGGAGCTTGCTCCTAGATCTAGAACATATTTGTCGAGCCCTGGTGATCTCAATATGTTTAATTCCAAACAATCAACTTTATTTACATTTTTCCAACGTAATTCATCCAGTAGCAATGTGAGCCCTGGTGATCTCAATGTGTTTAATTCCAAACAATCAACTTTATTTACATTTTTCTGACGTAATTCATCCAGTAGCAATGTAGCCATGCCATGTGATTCATCCTCTATGCCACATGTTTTGGTTGATAGCAATGTGATACAACTCGATCTTGGTTCTGAAAATGTTTTATTTGAAGATAGAAATGTTGCAAAAAATTGTGAAAAGCTGCAGAACAGGAAATTTCAAGAGAAATAGATAGAAGAATTTCCCTGGATTGTTTATGAAAATGGTCTTGCAAAATGTGGATTTTGCTGCAAAGCAGATGTGAAAGTCAATATATCACGTAAGTTTTCACAGGGATTTAGTGGCCCTTTCAAACATGAAACTTTTAAATTCCACGATAAATCTGTGCAGCATAGAAAAAATGTTGATTTTTATTGAAAATTCATCACAGCTTCTTGTTAGCACCCCATTGACCAAATGCATTAAAAAGATGGATGAAAAAATATTTAAGCAGCTCAAAGTATTATTCAATCTGAGCTACTATATTGCAAAAAACAATAAGCCATTTTCTGACATTGAATCACTATCCAGAAAGTTAAAAGTTGATGTACAAAACCAGTATGCAAACAGAAATGCTTGCAGGAAATTTATTTCTTTCATATCAGAGGTAGAAATGTATCAGAGGTAGAAACAGAGTCTGTATTGAAGGAACTAAAGCAGTCCCAGTTCATTACCATTATTTTAGGTGCCTCTACAGACAAGGGCACAATAGAGTAATTGATGGTCTATGCAAGATATTTGAAAAGTGGTAAAATTGAAGAATGTTTTTTGGGACTTTTAGAATTAGAAAATAGCACATCTGAGTCCTATTTTTCTGCTATTGCGAAACAGTTTGCCTCTCTTGGTTTAAATTTGAAGAAAAATTCTTGGATTGTTGGTATAGCAACAGATGGGGCAGCCAACATGGTTGGTGAAGTATCTGGTTTATGTGCCAAACTTAAAACCACATATATTGTCTGTGCATTGTGTTGCTCACCGATTGCAGTTAAGCATACTTTATACTCTGAAGAATGTATCGTATTTAGTAACGTTTGACTCTCTTATTTTGATTTATAAATTTTATGGACATTCCAGTAAAAAAATCAAGCACCTGGAAAAAATAGCCAACTTATTAGCACAAAAAATTAAAAAATTCAGAAATTGCACCAAATTAGATCAGTGGCATCTAAAGTAGGAGTTTTGAGAGCAATTTTTCATGACTACCAACCAGTTGTGTTGCATTTAGAAAATGAAGCTAATGAAAAACAAGGTAGCAAAAATGCAGAAGGCATAGTAAAGAAAAAGATTTATGATTTCTGGCAACCCTCAGTTTTCTCCTAGATTTTCTTCAAATCTTTAAAGACTTGTCCCTCGTTTTCCAAAAACAGCATTTGCTTTTATGTCAAGTCAACAATGAAGTTTTGAAGGCAAAAAGAAAATATAAAATTTGCAGAAAGAAAGAGGAAAATATGAAGAACAATTTTTTAGCTCTTATAATGGAGAAACTTACAAAGATGTAGTTCTGACAAATGTTGCAAATGGGAAGAAGTTCTTCAAATCTGACAGAAATACTATGACAGACTTTCCAAAAAAAATATTTATTGGAAAGATTTTGTGACATTAATTCCCCTGTAATCACTTCAACATATGTTTTTGACACATTCACTTGGCCCACTGGAAAAGATTTGAGTGACTTTGGAGACAATGCAATCAAAATTATCTTGCATCATTTTAAGGAAGTAAACAAACATAAAAACAATTAGAAAGATATCAAAAAAAGTGTGGTAGACGAATGGTTTGACTTCAAAATAAGTAGCCAGAACTTGAAAGTTGATGAACTACTTTTAAAGATTACTGAACATAAGGAGAAGTTTTTTTTTACATAAGCCAGTTGTTTTCGTTTCTTTGTAGAAAATTTTGATCCAGCAGACTCTATAGATAAGTGGTACTTTGGATGTGGAACAAAGCATGTACAAGGACATAAAAGAAAATTTTGTGATGCTGAATAATTGATGTTAAAATTAAAAAAAAACAAAGCTGAAAAATCACTATTAATTAGGCATGAAATATTTAATTATAAAATAATAATAAATTGGTGTCATACATCTCCGTTATAAATAAAAGGTTTCATGGGGATTTTTTTTAATCTGGTATAGTGTATATATGTATTTGTATTGCATAGGGGCAGAAATTCAAAATTTGTGTCATATCACATCTCTTTACACTGTTGTCGTAATGTGCCTATATCGCGTCTTCTTGGCTAGTGGTAAAAATCCCTGGCTGGTAAGATTTTCCCGGAATTCCCCACCCCTGATTATTATTATCTTTATTCGAAATATACGAATCACAGTCTATGACAAACAAAATAAACAACAAATTATCATTGACTGGTATTGTTGAACTGATATGAATTTCTACCGAAGACCTAGGTATCAGTCAAGAATCGGCGTAAAATATATGATGTCCCAAGTAAAGCTGTCTTCTGTAGGTGGCATATCAGAAAGCTGCAATTTTTCAAAATGATTCATAAAATTTTTTGACATTGTTCCAAGTGCCCCGATGACAATGGGGACTACCACTGTGTGTGTAGTCCATAACCAGGTTACTTCTATTTCCAGGTCTCTATATTTAGTCATTCTTTCCAGTTCTTTTTCATTGACTCTGGCATCTCCAGGGATCGCTATATCAATTATCCAGACTTTCCAATTTTCTATGACTTATGTCTGGTGTATTATGTTCTATGTGTCGATCAGTTTGAATTCTGAAATCCCACAAGATCTTGACTTCATTATTTTCTATGACTTTCTGAGCCTTGTGTTCCCATTTTTTCGATGCTGGCAGATTGTGCTTTGTGCATAATGACCAGTGAATCAATTTTGCAACCCTGTCATGTCTAACTTTGTAATCTGTCTGTGAAATTTTGCTACATTCACATATTAGATGAGACACAGTTTCATCTTTTTCTTGACAAAGTTGACACTTTGGATTATCACAGACTTTCTGGATTTTAGCCTTCATAACATTTGTTTGCAATGCCTGTTCTTGTGCAGCAAAAATCAGATCTTCTGTTTCTTTCTTGATGGAACCCTATTTAAGCCAGAGTTGTGTAAAACCAAAAAAATTGTTGCAAACACAAATATTTAACCAAACATTTTCTGCAAAACTGCATTGAGTCATGGACAAACAAATTTTGGAAAAAATATTTATTTTATTATAACTCGTAAAATTTTAAAAATAACTTTATTTTAAAATGGTCTAAAAGTTATTTACTTGCCAAAAGAAAAGCTACAAATCCATGAAACTAAGAAATGAATTCTTATCTATTAGTTTGTCAACTGATGTAGAAATAGCCCAATCCTTAAGATTGTGACCTCTTCGCACAAAATGCCAGTAACTCTGCTTACAAAAATATTGTTTCATTGACTGAGAAATAATAGAATCACATTTTGTGGGTAGAGGTCCATTCACTGATATCATGATATCATCAACTCAGGGTGGGCTGTTTCTTCACTAACACGCCAACTCGTTTTTTTTCGTTTGAACCGCAATAGTTTTGGAGATATTTAAAAAACAAGGGGGGGTGAAACGATAGCCCCCACCATGGAATTTTTAATTTTTTTTTGCACCATTCGTTTGTACCACGTATGAACCGGAATGAACTCAATTTTTTTCGTTTGAACCGCAATAGTTTTTGAGTTATTTAAAAAACAAAGTGTGTGTGTGGGGGGGGGGGGGGGGGTGAAATGGTACCCCCAAAAAATGGATATTTCAAATTTCAGCATAGCCATTCGTTAATAAATCGTATGAACCGGAATGAACTCCATTTTCATCGTTTTAACCGCAATAGTTTTTGAGATATTTAACAAATAATATTGAGAATTTGCATATAAATACAGGAGGCCGACCATTTCACCAGCCCCCACCATGGAAATTCAAAATTTCGAAATAGCCATTCCTTAGTAAATCGTATGAACCGGAATGAACTCCATTTTTATCGTTTGAACCGCAATAGTTTTTGAGATATTTAAAAAATTATATTGAGAATTTGCATATATACAGAGAGACCGACCATTTCACCAGCTCCCCCCCCCCCCATGGAAATTCAAAATTTCAGCATAGCCATTCGTTAGCAAATCATATGAACCGGAAAGAACTCCATTTTTATTGTTTGAACTGCAATAGTTTTTGAGATATTTAAAAAATAATATTGAGAATTTGCATATATACAGAGAGACCGACCATTTCACCAGCCCCCCCCCCCATGGAAATTCAAAATTTCAGCATAGCCATTCGTTAGCAAATCATATGAACCGAAAAGAACTCCATTTTCATTGTTTGAACTGCAATAGTTTTTGAGATATTTAACAAATAAAGTTACAGGCCTACCATTTCACCCCCTCATCATGGAAATTCAAAATTACGAAATAGCCATTCGTTAGTAAATCGCATGAACAGGAATGAACTCCATTTTTATCGTTTGAACCACAATAGTTTTTGAAATATAATATTTAAAAAATAATATTGCGAATTTGCATATGTACATAGAGATCGATCATTTCACCAGCCCTCCCCCTCCCATGGAAATTCAAAATTTCAAAATAGCCATTCGTTAGCAAATCGTATGAACCGAAAAGAACTCCATTTTTATTGTTTGAACCGCAAATGTTTTTGAGATATTTAAAAAAGGATGTTACAGGCCTACCCCCCCCATCATGGAAATTCAAATTTCCGAAATAGCCATTCGTTAGTAAATCGTATGAACAGGAATAAACTCCATTTTTATCATTTGAACCGCAATAGTTTTTGAAATATTTAATAAATAATATTGAGAATTGCATATATACAGAGAGACCGACTATTTCACCCCCCCCCCCCATGGAAATTCAAAATTTCAAAATAGCCATTCGTTAGCAAATCGTATGAAATGAAAAGAATTCCATTTTGATCGTTTGAACCGCAATAGTTTTTGAGGCATTTCAAAAAGAATGTTACAGGCCTACACCATTAACCCCCCTCACCATGAAAATTCGAAATTTTATAGCCATTCATTAGTAAATCGTATGAACCGAAAAGAACTCCATTATCATCGTTTGAACTGCAATAGTGTTTGACATATCTAAAAAAAAAAAGGATTCAGAAAATATGGAGCCGACAACTCCCCCCCCCCCCCCATGGAATTTCAAAATTTCAAAATAGCCATTCGTTAGTAAATCATATGAACCGAGAAGAACTCTGTAAGAGCGAACGTGTCGGCACGTGACTTAGTGCCGCCTCCTACTTAAGGATCCGAGGCGCACGCGCTACGGGGGCTCTCACAACAAGCAGAGAGTTTGTTTACTCTTCCCGGAAACACACTCTCTCTCTCTCTCTCACTCTGTTCGAGCGAACAAACGAAACCTCCCCCACTTTACTATGTATATATATCTGTGAATCGGGGAGGTAGAGCGACAGCAGCTGGTTATACGGAAGTTTATCCACCTTCAGACATAATTTAAAAAGAACGCTTGGTTAACACATATACGAAACATTTATTCTTCACCAACTAGAAAACTAGAATTTTGATGGCGGTGGATTACTCGCTCTTAAAAGTGACCTCGTTATGACTGGACCTGGCAAAGATCGTGGAACGCGCAAGATAAGGTGATCGAATTCTGTAGAAATCTCACTCTGCGTTGGCGTCCTAACTTAGGGTCTCCTTGACACTAGATAGACCTCTATCTCATCGATGCTTCAGGAAAAGTCTTCTAGCTATACTTCTCTAATCGATGCTTCAGTGGACTGTACTAAGTCCATAATTCAGTAGTATATCATCGACTACTCTACCGGTATCCCTGACTCGGGTAGATTCCTTCTGTAGCGGCGACCTACTTCTTCTAGGTCGGTGCCCGCTCTTTCCTCGTGAACTCCGAGAGCCCACCACGCCATCCACGCAAACGCGGTCCTTTCTATCAAAGGACTATCACCTTCGCTCTCTGAAGACAGACTGCTTGAACAGGTCCACTCGAAGCGACCTCTTCGCTCCCTCCCCTCCACGCTGCTCCTCCTTCAATGGCGACGGCGCTGACCTTCAACTCCACTGACCGGTCCATGCTGCTCTCCTCTCTCGCCACGTGTCACCTCTTGTGCCCTTCACCTGACCCATCCCTAGTAGTTTTCCGGGAATCGGGCTCCTGGACCTTTAAATCTACCTTGCGCATTCCTCGCTTATCCTCAGGCCATACATTATTGAGTGCCTCTTTCCGAGAAAGCAATCCTATTGCCGTAGTACATCTGTAGCAATACAATACACATTGCTATAATTATACAAAAGAGTATGTCTGCATTTCAGACTTGTAGGCGCCAAGTGAAAATGAACAATGTATCTGTGAAAGTCACAGCGTCCTTGGCGATACTTTCAGTTCGTAGAACAAGTCCTCGCCTTTTCTAAGGCGTGAGAACCTGAAGTCTTTTGTCATACATCTCGACTCCCCCCCCCCCAAAGGATTAAACATATTTACGAATTCTCTGTCGCCATTTTAGGAACTTGCGATGTTTTCTTTGGTCAAAAACCCCGCATAATGTTTATCATTGAAATGAATTAACATCGTTAATGTGTCCGTTCTTACAAACTCCATTTTTATCTTTTGAACCCCGATAGTTTTTGAGACGTTTAAAAATGTCCCACGATTTCAGCTGCCCCCACCCCCTCTGACATTTCCTGTTTCAGAATAGCTATTCATTAGCATCGTGTGAACCGGAAGAAGCTACATCTTTATCGTTCAAATCTGGATAGTTTTTGAGATATTTGTATAAAGGGTAATGGAGGATGATGAAGAAGTAATTTATTTTCAAAAAGTCTTGCATTCGTTCCTGTCATTATCTTAAAGATCTCTCCGCTTCTAGCTTTGAACCGCAGCAGTTGAAAAGACATTCCAAAAAGAGCATGACGGTTTCAACATCTCTTCAATGTGTCTCAAGGACCAGAACACAAGAGAACAGGAAAATGCATGGCATAGTAAAACAGCCAAAATCTCGGAGCGGAAACAAATGACGCAAGGCAGTCTGTAGTAAACATACAGTATAAGGCATCACAGAAAGAAACAGAGCACGGCAGAGGCACAAAGTGGTCTGTTACATTACAATCGTGCGCAGTAGTCGGTGGCAGATACAACATGAGGCGAAGCACACAGGGAACAGTCACTGAGCAGAGGAACGGCTGAGCCAGCAAATAGAGAAAGCACCATACCTGGAACCAGGGAGCAACATGATGAGTAGAAAACCGAGGAACTATTCCTTCTTCCTTTTAAGGAAAAAACTAAATTATTGGTGCGAAATTATTGCTGTCCATCTGTGGTTATTGGGCGCCATCCTCCGACAAAAAGAGAAATAATGGTACTAATGCCACTTTGAAAAGAAACACAACATTAAGGGAAAACTATTACTTTCTTTAAAATTGGCATTTTCTGTCTAACAGTGGCATAGCAATTAGACATACTATACAAAACATAGCAGGGTAGGAAGCAACACATGGCACCGGGAAAATCGGGCAGGGGGCATGGTTGAACCATAGAAAAACAGAAGCAGAACGAACGGTGCGAGGCAGTTGGTGATGGTCATGTAAAGCGGATGCAGGCATGACATCGTAAGACAAAACACACAGAAAAAGATCACAAAGCAGAATGATGAGGGGGAAAAAAAAAACGAGGCACGAG
This sequence comes from Macrothele yani, assembly GCA_039090855.1. Classification (NCBI taxonomy): domain Eukaryota; kingdom Metazoa; phylum Arthropoda; class Arachnida; order Araneae; family Macrothelidae; genus Macrothele; species Macrothele yani. The sequence goes on along the minus strand of CM077025.1, from coordinate 8,957,232 downwards.
AAAAAACACTTCACAAAGAGGAGAACGAAACAACAAGGGCTGAAAGAGACTGGGAGAAACATAGCTAAGAAAACACAACAGAAATCAATCATCAAACAAAACCACACAGGAGCTAATCAGGTGGACACCGAAGAAGGAGACGATGTTGAGCATGACAAATGAAGTCGTCAAGACAACCATAGTAACATTCAACTTCTGGGTAAGAGCCCGAAAGGTGAAAAAATGCAAAGTAAAAAGCGCTAAGATTGTCAACCAGAGATGAGTAAACTGCCGGATCGTTGGAAGCAATAAAGTGATTAAGTGGAGCATCGTGAGAAGAGTCAAAGAACAATGGGAAAGCGGCATCTAGAGAAAGAGTCTGCGTAAACTTGGGAACAACTTGAAGGTGAGCAACAAGATCAGGCACAACAGAGGGACTGTCAAGAACGCGAGCAAAAGTGACGGCAGCAGGATCGGGAGCGGAGCCTGGCGAAGAACGTTGAGGAGGAGACATAACCATAGTGGCACGCTTAGCGCGAGTCTTGCGATTAGACCGATGACGACGCTTCTTATTAGGAGCAATACCAGTAGGGAAATGTTGACGAAGAGGACGAGACGACGTAGAAGGAACAACAGGCGGCGTCTCGGGAATCTGGCAAGGTGAATAGGGTACAAAGTCGGATGACATATGTAAGGAGGTAACTGCAGGAACAACAGAAGCCGGGAAGGGTGGGGTTTCAACGAATCTAGAAGAGGAGCTGTGCGAAAGAGCGGGGACCGATCATGGCGACCAGAAGGTGAAACAAAGGCAACAGCACTAGAGGCATCAGAAGAGTCCCGAGAAGGAGAAAAGGGCGGAGAGCACACCGGAGTATTGGAACCGGTGGAGGAAAGATGAGCGTCTGAGGGCGGCGAAGCCGACGTACGCAGCGACGATGGTGGAGCAGAAAATCCCGGGATCGGGATAGACGAGGTGACTTGCGAAAACAAAGAAGGCAGCACCTGAACAGGCGGAGAAGGTGCAGCAACAGGATGTGACAAAGCGCAAACATCAGACCATGAAAAAGGAAGAAATACAGACGAAGGCACCGAAACAGGAGCAGTAGATTCAGATGTACCCACAACAGACGATGCTGGCGAGGAAGGAAAAAGGCCAACGGAGGCAGATGATGGAGATGGAGACTAAGAAGGTGTGAACGGATCAGGTGAAAGCGTGGTGACTGGAAGCAAAGAAAGAGGTTTTGTGACGGGAACTTGAGCAGCCGTTGAGGAAGACTAGGAAGAAATGAGGGGGCATTGCGAGAAATGGTGACCAGGCTGTTTAAATGAGATGCAATGATAGGCAGTGAATATGTTGATTGTGACGTTGTGATGACAACAAATCACCAGAAAAGTAGTGGGGCAGTAAGAAACAGAGTCTGTGTCAGGGAAAAAAACTAAGTCTTGGCGGCGGAAGCCAAAATAAGGACGATCACCTTGATTAACATGGGCGGTGGGTATCTTGCGGATATCACCAAGAACGCGGCCACACCGAGAAGGAAAAGCATGTAAAAACTCATCGGAAACGTCCGGAGGTACAGGTTACAAATTAAGAACGGGAGAATGTGCAAGGGGGATAGGGACCAAGCTTTGATCTCCAACGGAAAGGCTAGTCGATAGGACTTGAGGAACAAACTCAGGTGAAAAAAATATACAAGAACGGACTTGGGCTTGCTGGCGAAATGTGTAATTGCACCGGAAGGGGGAAACGACAAATCAGACATACACTGTATAGACGTGCAACTTGACATTGGGTAAGGCGTCGAACTTGACATTTAAACTAAGAGTTGAAAGCATTGTACGTGTGCAATAAGCGTGGAACCTTGACGTGAAATATAGGAGTCCAAGGCTGTCGCGAGAAAAGTCGGAGACGTTGAACACGGATTTGTAGCAGGATGAGGAGAAGAGCAGTCCTGGGACGCATCCAACACACTTGGAGGACAAGTCATCGAAGCAGCACGTAGTGACGTGAGAGGGAAATAGAATTCAGAAGCAGAAGCACAGGCCATGGACAATGTGTAGAAATGCACGGCGAAGGGCACACAGATCCACTATAACAAGGTGGAGCACCAGGAAGGCGATCAGCATACCGAAGAAGGCAGCGTAGAGAACCACTGTCAATTGGTGGAGCACCAGGAAGGTAATCGACACACCGGTGAAGGCAGCGCAGAGAACCATTAACGATGATTGGAGCGCAAACACAGAAGGCAAACGTAGACACAGCAGCAGGAAATCTACTACATGCAGCAGACAGTTTTAGAGCAAAAAGTCAAGGCGAGTCACAATGGGCAGATTGTAAAGAGGCCCAACGAGATGAATTGTAAACAGGCCCAACGAGATGAATTATAAAGGAATATTGGCAAAATATGAACATACCAACTCAAAAGAATGACTAGGAAGAGAGCGCAGACATTCATGCACGAGAGAAACACAAATTATTTCGGCGGTGGGAGCTAGATACAGGCGGAGCACAAAATGCAGAGCTCGAAAGGGCATGGCCAGCAGAGCAACGTGATGGGATGCTGTGTGAGTCAAATATTGTACAAAGACAATTGTTTGGATGGGACCATTTCAAGAATGTTTGTTTTAAATTTAAGGGTGCGTCTGCTTTGCACTTCCTTTCGACCGAAATGTGTTAAAGTGGAAAAGTTTCCTGCACGTTTGCTGCCCCGGTGGCGCAGTGGTCTAAGGCGCTGGCCTCTGATAATTAGTCCGTAACGGGTCTGGGTTCGAATCCCGGTCAGGCATGGATGTTGTGTTTGTCTTACGGCACTGGCTCTCTCCCTTCCCTGGAACCAGTGACCCTAAATTAGGGACGGGCGACTGCTTATAGCCCATTGAGTTGCTCACGGTGGTCGTTAAACCTCCAATCAAAAAAAAAAAAAAAAAAAAAAGAATTTCCTGCACGTTCTTTGAAAACTAAAGGATGTACTTATACCTTCACTATATACATGTATCTGTCTGCATACGTTTATCTGTGTACCTCTAAGTCTTATTTAATATCAGCCTCTTTTTGCTTTGGGAAGCTAGAACAGTGAGAACGATGATCCTAGCATTTTAATCTTTATCTGATCCATAATTTCGCCGCCAAGAGCGAAATGCAAATTCCACCGATTTCAAAATATATTTTGCTTCGTATCGTTGCTCAAAAATCAGATTGAAACACTTTTGACGCCTATTGAATGTACCATTTTTACGAACAGCTTATTGTATCTTAATATTACCGAATTTTTCTGTTACGACGACCAAATACGTACATTACTGTTTGTGAAAATTGCAACGCCAAAAAGAATCGCACTATTCAAAAGAAATTTATATCACAGATTCCTCATGTTGCAGGAGATAACTGATTTTATTTTTAGATCTATAGAAGATTTTGTCAATTTAAATCTCAGTACTATTTGTTCAGTTGCTGCCTACCAAAGATGGTAGGCAGCAACTGAACAAATAACTAGTATATGAATTAATAATTAATACACACAATTGAAGTAGATTTGGGACATCAAACAGATGGCATCGCTCTTTCCACGGTTTTAAGTGAGTCACGGGAAAAGTATCATCAGCTGCCAATGGAAATCGAACCAAGGGTCTTCCAGTTACTCGCCGGACATGCTACCACTTCACCAGTTGCTTCTTACCATCTTTGGGGAATCCCCACCATTGTGCGGGTCTCCAAGAAGCAACGAGCCATGCGGTTTGGCAATTAATCACATGTGAGTCTGGAGAATTTAAGGCCGCTGCGGTGCAGTGGTAGCATGTCCAGCGCGTAACTGGAAGACCCTGAATTCAATTCCCGGTGGCGCCCGATGATAGTTTTTCCGTGACTCACTTAAAAACGTGGAAAGAGAAATGACTTCTGTTTGATGTTGCTTATCCACGTCGATTGTGTGTATTAATGCAGGACAATTACAGAAGCATCTGTGGCACGCAGTTCGATCATCTTCAATAGCGCATCACACCGCTTCGTGCGGTGATACATGCTGCAATATGGTCCAGCATAGAGGTGAACAGACGCCTGATGTCCTGCTGAAGAGGGGCCACACTTGTTGGACGGTGTGCTCCAAATCCCGGATAGTGCGGCACAGAGTCAACCGGCGTTTCAACTGGTCCCACGCATGCTCGATAGAGGACATGTTCGGTGAGCGGGCAGGCCATGGAACTGTATGGACATGACGTAGGCAGTCCTAGAAAACCCGAGCCGTGTGCGGGATGGCATTATCCTGCTGGTATAGCGCACCTAGAATTCCGGCTAGGAGTGGGAGCACATGGGGCCATATGATCTCATCCACATGTCGCTGGCCCGACAATGATCCACGTACCACTGCTAGAGCTGATCGGCTATCGTAGACAATAAACCATAAAGGCTCCCTAGACCATAATGCCTGCAGTGGGGTAGGTGTGACACTCGATAGCAAGGTTGGAATTGTGCCGTTGACCCCGGGACCTCCACACCCGGACACGATGATCATCTGTCCCGAAAATGAACAGACACTAATCGCTGAAGACCACACGTCACCAGTCTGTGGCATTCCACATTGCTCTTGCCTGGCACCATTGCAAACGGAGCCGGCGATGTTCCGGTGTTAATGGCAGAACACGTAACAGGCGCTGGGATAGCAGATTCGCTTCCGCGAGGCTTCAGGAAATGCCTCGTTGGCACACAAGAGCCGCTACATTTGCCTGGGGAGAGGACAGGGTTCTCGTGGGATCCATTCGTGCCTGCCGTACGATCTGTCGATCCTCTCTACGGATGGTCCTCCTGGTTCGTTCGGAGACACCCACCGTGTGGCAGTGCCGTCACGTGTCCACTGCTCCCAACACAGTCAGACGGTATGGTCAGAACGATCCACGTGATGGGATATACGGTGCACCGACCGACCTGCTGTTTTCAGCCCGATGATCAGGCCTCTCTCAAAGCCCGTAAGTTGCGTACATCGACGTCTCTGGTGTCTACCCGGCATTCTTGTCACTTTGTACTCTTGCTTGCGCCGGCCGGTGCTTTTCTCTTTCATGGGGCATCGACTACATGCCGGTTTATAAGGCTGCCGATTCGTGCTAGCAGCGCTGCCACAGGGTGTGCAGTTATGCGCACTCGCACCAAACACACCCTAGCTATTTGCAAAGTTTCGCGGTTGTAGCATGTTTTCTTCTAGGTGTGCAAATTTCTTGTCCACGAGTGTACAAGAAGCAAGTGGTAGAATTGAAACTTCACTCGCCCAAGTTTTCACCAGCTGTCTCAACGAAGGTAAGATTCCTGAGTATTGGGATAATGGTACAATGATCCTGCTACATAAAGAAGGTGACGTTGAGGATCTCAGGACCTAAAGGCTCATCAGCCTTCTATCAGTTGTTTATAAAATTTTCACTTAGGTTCTTTCACATCGCATGAAGGTAAAACTGGACATGGCTCAAGCAAGAGAAGAAACTGAATTCAGGAGTGGCTACAGCACTGAAGATCATGTCCATGTACTTAGAGAACTAACTGAAAGAACAAGAGAATATGAACTCCCATTATGCAAGGCTTCTGTTGATTGTAAAAAGGCCTTCGATTCCGTAAAACCATCAGCAGTTACAACTGCTTTGAAAACCTACGGTATTGCAGATGCATACATTAGCATTATTAATATTATCTATGAAAATGCAATTGCAAAAGTTTGGATATTTGAGGATGCAGCACTAATAAAAATTGGAAAGCTAGTGTGACAAAGTGAAATCATATCTCCCAAACCTTTAATCCCACATGGCAAAATATTTTTTAATCACTGAACTGGGACAAAGAGAAAAATATTTATGCAGATAATTCAAATCACGTTCGTTTTGCTGATGACGTTGTCATTTTTGCAACTACGACTTCTGAACCGCAGAATACGATACAGGAACTTACTGACAAGAGTAAAGAAGTGGAATTAAAAATGAACTTTCAGAAGGCAAAAGTGACGTATATTGCTTTTACAAGAAACGAAGATTTATTTATTGATGGGGAAAAGCTTGAGACAACCGATACCTACATTTACCTTGGGCAGCAGATATGAAGTAAGGGTCACATTGATGAAGAAATTAATCGGCGTGTAAAACTTGGATGGATAGTTTTTGGAAGAAGCAGTGCAATTTTTATGAAAGGTATGCCATTGTGTCTTAAAATATAAGGGTTTAATCAGTTCATCCTGCCAGTGCTTATGTATGGAGCAGAGACATGGACCTTAACTAAACAAGTTAGTAAAATCATGCAATGCATTGAATATGATACGCTTTCCAGCATACCAGAAATAATTACTCAAGTTATGAGAATAATGGCTGTGGAATAAATCTCGATCCTGTGCCCTGACCTTTGATCCCATTTCGATGGTATTCAACAGAACCGGTTTGGTATACCTCTGAAATAACATGATAACGTTTTGTCGCAATCGAAGCATTTTTACGTAAGTTATGATGCATAAGGACTATGGAATAGATCCCGCTCCTATGTCCTAACCTTTGACCCTATTTTGTCCATTTTCCATAGGGTTTGTCCCCAGGGGACCCCCTACCACATACTAAAATTTCATCGAAATGGAACCATTTTTACGTGACTTATCATGCCGACAGACAGACAGACGGACGGAAAACGGTAAAACATATACGCTTCTTCAACCTACGGTTGGAAAGCGTAAAAAAGACAAACAAAGACTGCAGACAACACAAAAAGCCCTGGAGAGAATGATGCTTGGCGTAAACAGGGAAGATAAGCAGAGGAACTCATGGATAAGGAAAGCAACAGGAGTTGACGACATCATGAATACAATGAAATCACTGAAATGGTGAGGGCATGACATGTAACTAGAAGAATGGACCACCGACGGAAAACCGAAATTTTAGAATGAATTTCGACGGACAGGAAAAGACCCAGAAGAAGACCCTATGGGAGATTGAAGGATGAAATTCGAAAGCATGGAGGTGTGCCATCGAGGAGACACGCTCAAGACAGACAATTGTGGAAGAAATTTGGGGAGACCTTCATCCAGTAGTGGATTCAAAACAGTTGACAATGATGATGATATTTATATCATCATCATTGTCAACCATTATCGATCGACTGCTGGACGAAGGTCTCCCCAAGCTTCCTCCACAACGGTCTGTCTTGTTCCAGTCTCCTCCATGTCACTCCCGCATACTTTCGAATTTCATCCACCCATTTCTCACGTGGTCTTCTTCTGGGTCTTTTCCTGTCCCTTGGAATACAATCTAAAATTTCGGCTGCCCATCGATGGTCTGTCCTTCTGGCAGTATGTCCAGCCCATTGCCATTTCAGGGATTTAACTCTGATCATGATGTCTTCCACTCTTGTCATTTTTCGGATCCAAGAGTTCCTCTTCTTATCTCTCCTGGTTACACCAAGCATGCACCTCTCCATGCTGCTTTGAGTTGTCTGCAGCCTTTGTATGTCTCTTTTAGTTAAGGTCCACGTCTGTGCACTATACGTAAGCACTAAAAGGATGCATTGATCAAACACTTTTCTTTTAAGACATAATGGCATATTGCTCTTAAAAATTATGCTGTTTCTTACAAAAGCTCTCCAGGCAAGTTTTGTACGCCGACTAATTTCTTCATCAATGTGACCCTCACTTGATATCTGCTGTCCAAGATAAATGTACGTGTCTGTTATCTCCAGCTTTTCTCCATCAATCGATAAATCTTCATTTCTTGTAAAAGCATTGAACATCACTTTTGTCTTCTGAAAGTTCATTTTTAATCCCACTTCTTTACTCTTGTCAGCAAGTTCCTGGATCATAATCTGCAGCTCTGATGGGGTACTTGCAAAAATGACTACGTTATCATCAAAACGAAGGTGGGTTAGATAATTTCGATTAATCTTTATCCCTTTGTTTTACCAGTTCAGTGATTGAAAGACATTTTCCAATGTTGCATTAAAGAGCTTCGGAGATATGGTATCCCCTTGTCTCACTCCCTTTCCAATTTTTATGTGTGTTTTATTTTCAAACAGCCGAATCTTTGCACTTGCATTTTCATAGATGCCATTAATAATATTAATGTATGCATCTTCTATACCGCAGGGTTTCAGAGCCATTGTAACTGCTGATGGTTTCACCGAATCAAAGGCTTTTTCATAATCGATAAAAGCAATGAACAATGGAAGTTCATATTCCCTCGCTCTTTCAATTAGTTCTCTCAGTACGTGGATATGATCTATTGTGCTGTAGCCACTCCTGAATCCAGCTTGTTCTCTCGGTTGAGCCATGTCCAGTGTTACCTTTAAGCGGTGTGAAAGAACTTTAGTGAAGATTTTATAAACTACTGAGAGGAGGCTGATAGGTCTGTAGTTCCTGAGATCCTCAATGTCACCTTTTTTATGTAGCAGGATCATTGTAGCATTGTTCCAATCCTCAGGAATCTTCCCTTCATTAAGGCATCGAGTGAAAATTTGGGCGAGTACTGTTTCGATTTCTCCACTTGCTTCTTGTATGATGTCTACAGTAATTTCATCTTCTCCTGGAGCTTTTCCCTGCTTCATGTTCTTGATTGCATGTGCAACTTCTGCTGGGAGGACTGGAAGAACTCTGGTACTGGTACCTTTCATGATGTCTGGAGTACATGTATCATCCCTTTCATATGATTTGGGATAGAAATCTTTCACTCTTGTCAAAATTTCACCTGTATTTCTTGTTACAGAACCATCTTCTTTTCTTAGTGCCATAATCTGTTTTCTTCCCTTACTGAGATGTCCCTTTGCTATCTTTAGGCTTTGGTTGTTTTCAATTGCTTTCCTCACTAGTTCGCAGTTGAATTTCCTTACGTCTTCAGTGATACTTTTTCATACTGTCTTGCATAGCTCTATATATTCAAATTTGGAAGTCACATCTTCTTTAGTTGTCCTCATCTCACTTCTTTTTTGCATCAACATTTTGGTTTTTCCTGATAATTTGTTCACATGCAACTTGTTCTTAGACCCAGCTAATTTTGTTACTGTTTCCATAAGAGCTTTGGTTACTTTTCTGTTAACTTCAGAGATGTCCACTTCTTCCGATGTTAGGCCTTCTAAAGCAGAGAATCTGTTCTTCAGTTCCAACTTAAAGGTATTATGATGTTTTTTAAGGTTAGTTATGTCAATACATTTTGTTTGTCTTATGAGCTTGCCACGTTCGAGTTTAGTGTTGAGGTGCATCTTACATCTCACCAATCTATGGTCACTACCTGTGTTGAACTTGTTCAGCACACTGCAGTCTTCGATGACGAATTTTTTGTTACACATAATAAAATCAATTTCACTTGTCATCCCATTTGGATGTCTCCATGTCCATTTCCTGTACGGCTTTTTCTTGAAAAAAGAGTTCAAGATGAAAAACCCTTCTGTCTCTGCAAACTCAACGAGAGTATTTCCACGCTGGTTTCTGTTGCCGTGACCGAATTTACCTACTGAAGTTTCATTCTGTTGCCGTTGCCCTATTTTTGCATTGAAATCTTCCATAATTATCTTCAAGTGCTGCTTACCTTTATTATTTAGATGACGAATTTCCTCATAAAGTTATTCAATTTCTTCTTCAGGATGACTTGTGGTGGGTGCATAAGTTTGAATAATCTGAGCCTGGTATCTTCTCGAGAGTTGGATAACGAGTCGTGCAGTTCTGTGAGAGGAACTTTCAACTTCTACCACTTTATCCTTCAGTTTCTTGTTTATTAGAAATCCAACACCATTAGTTCGGCCAATATCTGTCCCACGATAGTAGAAGAGATGTCCACTTTTCAGTTCAATGAGATCTTCTCCTTTTCTCCTTACCTCACTTAGCCCGACAATGTCCCACTTGATCCTTTGTAGTTCCTCTTCCAATTCAAGAAGCCTTGAATCAGAAGATAGGGAGCGTCCATTATATGAGCTAAGGTCAGCATCAGATGGCAGCCTAGTCCAGTCCTCCGGGGATTCTTAGCACCCTCTGCCTTCATGTCGCACTGGCCGCTGCCTTGGCCAGGTACATTCCAGCTGCCGAAGACTGAGGGCCAAGATTTAAGTTGTAGAGTCATTTTGGAGAGGTTTGGCCATAACTCACCATGCTGGCCAAGCGGGTTGGTGAGTGTGGGATAGCATTTCCGCTAATCCTGATGGTATAGTTATACCGCTATTGGTGGTCGTCAGAGCCCCTTTAGTGGGAACAGAATGCACCACGAGAAGGCGGGGTTGACATTTGTCAAGGAGAGGCTGTGATGTTACGCATCACCTGACCTTACATCCCATATATATATATATATATATATATAAACGAACGAAGAGTTACATCCGCAGGTGTGGCAGAATTTACACCCCTCCCATTGCTTGGAAAGACGACGCATACCGTCTGCGAAGAAGTTTAGTTTCTCCTTGAACCATTTGGATCTGTCAACATGAAAGTCACATGTTGACAGATCCAGGCTATAGGCTGGGTGGTGCAGAACCTCTCACCCTTTCCGTGCTAACGCATCCTGCATAATGTATGCAACAGAATCACACCACGGGAAAGCATGCCAGGTCACCCCTTCTTGATGGCTTTATGCAGCTTGTCCACTGTGTCGATGTAGTGGTTGGCATTGCTGTTCACGCGAGGCTCTTTAAAGTCCACCAACAAAAGCCCTTCATGGTCAAAAAATGCGGTCAGCATAACCTCCCCGGCGGAGTCCTGTGACTTGAATTTTATGTGTTTTGGTGATCCGGGATGTTTCCATTGCATGCTCGCTGGTTTGCTGGATGGCTCAAAGTGGTGGCACCGCTATTCGTCACCTGCCACTATGCGCGATATAAATGCATCACCCTCTGCTTTGTAACGCAGCAAGTGGTTCAAACTCTAACCCATACATTCTTCCTTATGGTGGTCTGTCAGCATCCGCGGGATTAATTGTAAACATACTTTCCGATATTGCAGTATCTTCGTAACCACAGTTTGAACTGTAAGAAATGTCATAGCAAAGTCCTCCGTTTGCGAACGTCAGCACCGACGACGGTTTTACATGCATTTCTTTCTCGGTGTGGGCGCATTGTTTGTGTTATTCACACGCTCCCCGCCGATCAAGGTGATCGTTCTTATTTAGGCTTCCGAAGCCAAGCTTTAGTTCTCTTCCCTGATATGGACTCCATTACTTCCTGCCCCACTGCTTTCCAGGTGCTTTGTGTTCATCACAACGTCGTTATAAACGTGTTCACTACGTATCATTGCTTCTCATGTAAAACGCCTGGTCATCATCGCTCGCAGTGTCCGCTCACCTCTTCTATTTCTTCCTCAACGGCTGCTCAAGTGCCCATCACAGAACCCCTTCTTCACTTCCGGTCACCACGCCTGCGCTTATTTCACTTCCACCTTCTTAGTCTCTATCTCGATTGTCGTTGCCTTCCTCTGCAGGTCGTTTTCCTTCTCCACCAGCGTCGCCTGCTGTGGATACATCTGGATCCACTGCTCCTGCTTCGGTGCCTTTGTCTGTCTTGCTTTCATCTTCGTCGTCTTTTGTCTGTGCTTTTTCACATCCCTTTGCCGACCTTTCTCCGCCTGTTCAGGTGCTGCCTTCTTTGTTTTCGCACACCACCTCGTCAATCCCAACCCCGGGATTTTATGCTCCATCATCTTTGCGGTGTACGTCAGCTTCGCTACCCTCAGATGCTCATCCTTTCTTCAGCCGTTCCGGTACTCCGGTGTGCTCTCCGCCCGTTTCACCTTCTCCGAGCTCTTCTGATGCCTCTAGTATTGTTGCCTTCCTTTCGATTTCTGGTCCCGTGATCGGTCCCCGCTTTCCAGCACAGCTACTCTTCTGGACTTGTGTGAAGCCTCACCTTCACCAGCTCCTGTTACCCCATCAGTTGCCTCTTTGCTTGCGTTATCCGCACATGATTCAGATCTTCCTTGTCAGACTTCTCACTTGCTGTCGGTTACTCCTTCTTCATCACCACATCCCTGTTGGTACTGCTTCTAATAAGAAGCGCTGTCGTCGCTCTAATCGAAAGACTCGTACTAAGCGAACCGCGGTCGCTCAGCCTTCTCTTCATCATTTTTCAGGTTCTGCTCCTGATTCTACTGTTGCTGCTTTCGCCAACCTTATTGGTACTCCCTCCGTTTCCACTGCAATTGTCGCTCGCCTCCAAGCTGTCCCTGGGTATTCGAAGATTCTCTTCCCAGATGCTGCCAACCCTTGTTCTTTGCCTTTTCTTGTGACGCTGCTTTGGATCACCTTCTTGACTCACATGATCCAGCTGATTACTCGAATATGATCGAGGATATTCGCTGCTTCCTCCAAGTTTTCGTTGACCTCACAAGATCTTACCCGTGAGATATTCCGTTATTACAGTTTTCTTAATTGCTACCTTGGTGATCTTCAAAATCGCCTCATTGATCTGGTTCTGACCGATTAGCTTCTGTCTGCATTTGCATGCTTCCTGCCGTATTTGCCTTGCTGCTGTTCCATCTTACTCCTTTGCATGTTTCTGTTATGCGTTGTACCCAGCCTTTTTCTTTCCGTTGTATCCTATGTACCGCCATGTTTTCTCCTCATCTCGGTTCTTTCAAACATCCGCCCGGTGCCTACTTCCTCGAACCCGTCACATCATTTTGTTCACAGAGCTTCTTCCTGTGTGCATTGTTATGCGCGATTCTCTTTTATACCTTTCGTCACTGTCCTGGATTGCCCTATGTTGCTGTTCGCACCCAGTTAGTTTTTTCAGGTGTTCCGTGGGTTTGTTTTTCCTGTCTCGTCAAGTATTTGTCTTATGGCATGCCATGTGCCTCAGCATACCTTCTACTGTTGTGCTACGTTACTTGCTCATCCAGTGTGACTCTTCTCGTCAGATACTGTTATTGCTTTGCCTCATGCTAATTGATTGCCCCGTACTGTTACCTACACCATGCTATCTTTGCAAGTGTTATCTGTTGCACCTCGTTTTCTGCTTTTCATGCTGCGCCCCGGAGCATGAAAAGCAGCCTCCAGTTCGATGTATTCTCCATCTCCATGTCCGTCGTTCCTTCTGCTCAGTGACTGTTCCACTGTGCTTCGCCTATCACAGATTGCCTTGTGCTGCTCGTTCAGCTTCGTTTATCTTTGTATGTCCCGATTGGCTTTTACAGACTGCTTTGTGCTGCTCGTCCAGTACCGTTATTCTCATTGTTTTATCATGCTATTTATTTTCCGTTCTCCTGTATAATAGTCCTCGATACCTAATAAAGCAACGTCACGTTGTTTTTGGAATGTCTTTTCAACTGCTGCGGTTCAAAGCTAGAAACGGGGAGTTCTTTCAGCTAATGTCAGGAACGAATGAAAGACTTTGTGCAAAACAAATTACTTCTTCATTATCCACCATTACCCTTATTACAAATATCTCAAAAACTATCAAGATTCGAACAATGAAGAAGGAGGTCTTTCCGGTTCACACCATGCTAACGAATAATTTTGAATTTACATGGTGAGAGGGGGGGATCGAATATATATATACATAAGTTCTCAATATTGTTATTTTTTTCTCAAAAACTGTTGCGGTTCAAACGATGAAAATGGATTTCCCCTTGGTTCATACGATTTGCTAACGAATGGCTATTTTGAAATTTTGAATTTCTATGGGGAGGGGTGTGCAATGGTCGTCCCCCAATTTTCTCAAACTTTTTTTTTTAATTTTAAATCTATCAAAAACGGTTGGCCGCTCCGGTGACGCAGTGGTCTAAGCGATGACCTCTGGTCATTCGTTCGAACAGGGTCCGGGTTCGAAGTTGAATGTTATGAGGCAGGAATGTTATGTTTGTTTTACGGCACTGGCTCCCTCCCTTCCCTGGAACCAGTGACCCTAAATTAGGGATGGGCAACTGCTTATAGCCCATTGAGTTGCTCACGGTGGTCGTTAAATCTCAAATTAAAAAAAAACTGTTGCGGTTCAAACGACAAAAATGGAGTCCATTTCGGTTCATACGATTTACTAACGAATGGCTATTTTGTAATTTTGAAATTCTATGGTGGGGATGCTGGTGAAATGGTCGGTCTCTCTGTACATAATACAAATTCTCAATATTATTTTTTAAGTATCTCAAAAACTATGGCGGTTCAAACGATAAAAATGGAGTACATTCCTATTCATACGATTTGCTAATGAATGGCTATTTTGAAATTTTGAATTTCCATGGGGGGGGGTGAAATGGTTGGTCTCTTTGTATATATGGAAATTCTCCATATTATTTTTTAAATATTTCAAAAACTATTGCGGTTCAAACGATAAAAATGGAGTTCATTCCCGTTCATGCGATTTACTAACAAATGGCTATTTCGGAGTTTTGAATTTCCATGATGGGAGGGGGTGAAATGGTAGGCCTGTAACATTATTTGTTAAATATCTCAAAAACTATTGCGGTTCAAACGATGAAAATGGAGTTCTTTTCGGTTCATACACGATTTGCTAACGAATGGCTATTTTGAAATTTTGAATTTCCATGATGAGGGGGGTAAAAATGGTGTAGGCCTGTGACATTCTTTTTTAAATACCTCAAAAGCTATTGCGGTTCAAACGATGAAAATGGAGTTCTTTTCGGTTCATACGATTTGATAAGGAATGGCTATTTTGAAATTTTGAATTTCCATGGGGGGGTGAAATGGTTGGTCTCTCTGTATATATGGAAATTCTCAATATTATTTTTTAATTATTTCAAAAACTATTGCGGTTCAAACGATAAACATGGAGTTCATACGATTTACTAACGAATGGCTATTTCGAAATTTTGAATTTCTATGGGGGGGGTGAAATGGTCGGCCTCCTGTATTTATATGCAAATTCTCAATATTATTTGTTAAATATCTCAAAAACTATTGCGGTTCAAACGATGAAAATAGAGTTCATTCCAGTTCATACGATTTATTAACGAATGGCTATGCTGAAATTTGAAACATCCATTTTTTGAGGGTACCATTTCACCAGCCCTCCCCCCCCTCACTTTATTTTTTAAATAACTCCAAAATTATTGCGGTTCAAACGAAAAAAACAGAGTTCATTCCGGTTCATACGTGGTACAAACGAATGGTGTCTGAAAAATTAAAAATTTTTGTGGTGGGATCTGGTGAAATGCACCTCTAAAAACCTCCTATACTGAAGCTGCAGCTCAGATGGGGATACATCTTTTAAGTCATAAACCAGTTTTTGTGCTAAAATCAAAAACTTCTCCATTTGAGATGCAGCTGTTAAAGGAACTCCTTTCAGTTTTATTTTTGTTGCTAGGAGTTTTAAATCTGTCAGAACTTTTCTATGTCAGAACTGCGGGCAGTCGTAGTGAGCGATGGGTTTGCCTCCTTGGGGCACTCCGTGGTAAGAATGGCACACACAACAACAACTAGGGCCTCTGTGAATCTTGGAGAGGTGCAAGCTAGTTCTATGTGACATTGGCAAAAAGACCCCAACCCACTGGGTTTTGTTCCAGAATCCTTAGGTTGAATGACCAACTGGAACCCTCAGCTGTGGGCTAATCCCCCACACTGATGTATTTACCTGATTAAAAAGACAAAAAGAAATATTAAGAATGACTCAAGTGTGGGATATGGTCGACCTACCACACTTGAGAAGGACGGTCCACCACGGAATCGACCTGGACTTTCTAAACGGCGTATGAGAAAGCAATCTCGGCTGAGTGAATGTAAGATTGGTGTATGGAATACTAAAGGTATAAATGACAAGATGAGTGAGGTGATTGAGGAGATGAATAAGTGTAGACTGGATGTGCTGTGTGTAAGTGAAACCAAAAAGAAGGAAATTGGGGTAGAAGAAGTTAATGGCACGGTGAGTGTGGTCTGGAGTATTGGATAATAAGAGAGGACAGGCTGGTGTAGGTGTGATTTTAAGTGAAAACATGAGGAACAACTTGATTCACTATAGTTGCATAAGTGAGAGAATTCTCTGGATTCGTTTGAAAGTGAAACTTCAGAGAATTGTAATTGTTGTAGTGTATGCTCCCTGTGACTCGGAACCTTCTGATAAGAAAGAAGATTTCTGGAATGAGTTAAAAGCTGTTTTGAGCTAGTTTGGTGCTAAAGAAAAAGTTATAATAGCAGGGGATTTCAATGCTAGAGTAGGTGTGCAGAATGCAATTTCTGACAATGTTCTGGGTAAGTTTAATTATCCTTGTGTGAATGATAATGGTGAAAGATTAATTGAACTCTGCATTGAGAATGGTTTGTGTGTATCTAATACATTGTTCAACCACAAGTATATCCACACATATACTTGGGAAAATCGTACTCTTGGTCGAAAGAGTGTGATAGATTTTGTTGTTTACGATCAGCGTTTGAAACACTTAGTTGTTGACACCCGTGTGGTGAGAGGTGCAGATGTTGGTTCTGATCATTACTTGGTAGTGTCACGAGTGAAACTTAATGTTGGTTGGAGGAAAAGGAATAGGAAGAGACCCAGGATAGAAAGAATAAAGGTTGATAGGCTCCTTGAAGGTCATCAGCGGTATTCTGACTTACTCAGAGAACGACTGAAGGATCTGAAATCTTGTGAGAGGGATGTAGAAAAGAAGTGGGAATGTTTTAAGAACTGTGTTGTTACTGCTGCTAAAGAGATCTGTGGCACCACAATAGTTGGTAACAATAGAGGGTAACAATAGAGGTGATGCTTGGTGGAATAGTGAGATTGATGAGGCAGTAAAGGAAAAGAAGGAAGCCTATTTGGGGATGTTGCAAGGTAGAGTCTCGGTGGATGAATATCGCTGTAAGAAGCGTGAAGCTGCTAAGCTGGTTCGCCACAGTAAGGCAAAAGATAGGAAGGAGAAAGTGGAAAGGCATGAACTGGCTTTTTGGAAAGATAGAAAGTCCTTCTGGAAGTACATGAGACTCAGGAAAAATAGGGGAAACAAAGTTGTAAGTTGTGTGAAGAATGAGATTGGGGAAATGATATGGGAGCCCAATGAGTTAAGGGACAAATGGGGCAAATACTTCTGTGAGTTATTAGATCAGGAGAGCAAAAATGATTCTGAGACAGATGCAGATGATGTCACAACGAGGGATGAAAGCACAGGAGGGATCTCAAGAGAAGAAGTGTGTAAAGCTCTAAAATCTCTTCAGAATGGTAAGGCTCCAGGAGTTGATGGCATAACTGCAGAGATATTGAAGTATGGTGGTGACTCTATAATTGACTGGTTAACTGAAATTTGCCAGTTGTGCTGGGAGTTAGGAATGGTCCCTCGGGATTGGAAGGATGCTATCATTGTTCCCTTGTATAAGGGAAAAGGTGATCAGACTGAATGCAAGAACTATCGTGATATTAGCCTACTGAGTGTGCCAGGGAAAGTGTTTGGTAAGGTTGTTATTGAAAAAGTACGGGGTCTTACATCATTGAAAGTGTGGGATGTTCAGAGTGGTTTTATGCCTGGTAAAGGCTGCACTAACCAGATTTTTGCATTACGCATGATGATTGAAAAGTATCTGGCTGTTGGGAAGAAAGTTTTTACTGCCTTCATAGATTTAGAGAAAGCTTACGACCGAGTGAATAGGACACTTTTGTGGAAGGTATTGAATGAATATGGTGTTACTGGGAATCTACTTAATAGTATAAAACCAATGTATGCTGGTAGTAGAGCTTGTGTACAAGTGAATGGTGTTTTATCAAAATGGTTTTCCATTGGTGCAGGAGTTAGACAAGGTTGTGTAATGTCACCATGGCTGTTTAATATATTTATGAACGCATGCATGCGTGAGGCCAAAATAGATAATAGTGGTTTATGTCTTGGTGATATCCGTGTGTGCAGATTGTTGTATGCTGATAACACTGTCCTGTTGGCAGAGAGCAAAAGTGAGTTGCAGAGTATGTTGACTCGGATGCATGAAGTTTGCATGAAATTCAAACTGAGTATAAATAAGGGAAAAACCAAAGTTATGGTGTTTGAGAGAGGATTGGGTAGCACTGAATGTAATGTAAGTATAAATGGCACTGTGATTGACCAGGTGAGTGAGTTTGTGTATTTAGGAAGCATGCTTGACAGAGAGAACAAGTTGGATGGTGAAATCAGTAGGCGAGTGAATTCTTCTTTGAAAGTCATAGCTGCTCTGGGAGGTTTTCACAGGAATGATGGGTTCTCTAGAGAGTCCTGCATGGCTGTGTATGAAAGTATAATTGTTCCTACTCTGATGTATGGCAGTGAAACCTGGGTACTGCAGAAGAAACATAGGAGTCGTTTGTGTGCTGGAGAAATGCGTTACTTACGTGGGGTTTGTGGCAAGACACGATATGATTGTGTGAGGAATGAAGATGTATTGCAGTTGTGTGATGTAAAGCAAAATGTTGTTAGCAAGGTGGAGACCAATATGCTTCGGTGGTTTGGCCATGTTGAAAGAATGAGTGAGAAAATATTTTCAGCCCAAGTGGCAGGAAGGAAAGGCAGAGGAAGGCCAAGGAAGACATGGGTGGATCAGATTCAGGAGTTTCTGCATGAGAAAAAGATTATGAGTATGAAGTATAAAAGATCTTGTGTACGGCGTGTAATGGATATCAGTGAAGCACGAGTTGTATGTCGAAATCGCTTAAAATGGCGAAGTTTGATACGACAACAATAAGTAAAAATATCTGGAAGTTTGTATTTCTTTTTGGAGCTAACCTCTGAATCTCAGAGAACAGCTTAGTGATATGTATATGTATGTAGAACTTTTATTTTATATGTTCAAATATCATTACATCATCCTTGGTAAACACATTTGTTAACTTGTGCTGTGCTGTGTGCAAAGAAAGATCACACAATTCACTGTCAACTACCAACTTACTGGCACTAGAATTAGTTTTTGCTTTACTGCGGGTATCATTTAAGTCCTCAGGATCTGTAGAAAAAGAGGATCTTGATATGCTCCAACAGTGTCTAAAGATGCAGAGTCTGTATGGTAAGTGGGCCAAAAACACACCACTTGATCAAATTCATCTTCAAATTTTTCTGAAGTCTTACTTACTGGAAGGACATTTTTCTAAATCAACAGCAGAGGATGTTGCTTTTAAATAATTAACTTTACGAATAAAGCTGTAATATCAGTCATGAGGGAGAATATCTACTTTCTGCAAAATGCATATAATTTTGCTGAACTGGTCATATAAGTCACATAACCCAGAGAGTCGGAGGCAGGATTTAAAATTGAAAATTTTATTCATTTGCGAATTAGCATTTGTTGCCCTCTCTCATTCAAAGAGAGGGCAACCTATTCAAGAATTTCCATCAATAGATTCCACTTGTTCTTCTTCTAAGATGGTTATAATAGCTTTAAAGCTCTTTCTGAAGTTCTTATAAATCTTTTTGCAGTGATTTACAAACCTTGTTTCACTAAAGAAACAAAGATTTTTAAATTTGTCTTGTCCTCCATTAGGAACTTGTACATTTAATTGGGAACTGACGTCTTTTTAAATTCTCATTCTTTCCCAAAATTGAAGTTATTGTTTGAGATATCATCACAACCCATGAAAATTATTGATCTTTTTCCCTTATGGTCATTGACTAGACCTGCTTTATGCATGGGGTCCCAGTCATAGTAAAATGTTTTATTATTTTCTTTTGTAGTTGCAAAATGTTGATTTAAATAATTAGGCACACCCAAATTAAAATACTGGCCATCAAAGCTACCTCCAGTAAGTTGTTCCTTTATTTCACCCCACTGAGAAATGCAAGAAGTATACTGTCTGCCACAGCTTGACCGCTGTGCACTTTGATCACAGGGTGTCCCAAATAGATGGCATGAATAAGTTGATTGGAGTCTGGAACGACAGTCACAGCCATAATGAAATGTCGAGTACGGTGTTACCAAATCACTTTGTCTGTTATTATTTTTAAGGGTGGCTGAAATCCAGTTTGAATTTGTCTTTCGTTCATAAACTTTCTCAGATGGCACACAATAGAATTAGCATAGAATCATTTCACTTGTGGGCGAATATAATGGTTGAGATGGAATGACGTCATTCTGCTACCTTTCCCGACTTTGGGCTATTCTAGACGGCGGATATTTGCTAGAGCTGAATCTCTGATAGCGCCGAAAGTATCTCACCTCTCGACTCCCATCGAAGCTGCCAGTTAGCCTTGGTACAGTACAAAGTCCAAAATCTGAACTCTTTGAGACTTCGACAATTTCGGATTTTAGATCTTTTTGAAAAATTGGCTGCAAAACGCTAATTTTAAACATACTGGATTCGTTATGAAAATTGTACTATAAGAAACAAAGCTGATATGAGAATTATCATAATTGAAAACGATTTAATACTATAGTACAGTGAAAATTAAAAATATTGCTAAAATAAAATTAAAAGTAATGACCGTGAAGCACAAAATGCATTACGCATTCGAAATGCTTGCTTTGTTTACATTAAACATTTCAGTCAGCGTGTGTTGCTTCATTAGCCTTTAGGCTTTTTATTCAGAAGTTTCTCTGATTCTATACATGCACATAATCTCTTGTTCTGTTATAAAACTGTGCTGCTCAAGTCCTTTAATGGCGCTGTCCAAAAGGTCTACCAAATTATCAATAGAATTTTTTTGTTCCTCAATTTCTTCACATTCGTGATCATTTTATGACTCACTGTCATCCATGCCTTGCTTCAAAATCATATCGCGAATTTCGCCATCACTAAGTTTATTAACTACAGAATGATTTCATAAAAAAAAAAAAAAAATCAAGTAACTTTTACTGTAGAGGGGGGGGGGGGACATAACTTACGGAACTCGCATTACCTGTCAACCTGTACGATTTGCCCCATACTTCGTACGTTTTTATTACATTTTCGTTCGTGTACGGCCATACAAACGTTTTGTACGTTTTTTTAATCTCTGAAAAGCTATTTTTGTTAATTATTTTCATTTACTGGCCCTATTCTAAAACTTTTTTGTGGATATAATACCAAACGATTTACGTTCATTCCATGGCTCGTGCAACCGTAGCTGAATCACGGCGACGGGCGATGTTACGTCGCAGATTTTGTTTTGGTTCTGCAAACAAAAATGATATCTTCAGAACCCAATTGAAGCTCCTCTTGTGGACTTCCGATCATGGATGCAAGTTTTTCGTCTTCGGACGAAATTCAGTCTTCAAAACTTTCCGGAAACGAAATTAGACGCAGCCTCGTAATCTTACATTCCTTTTCCGCGATATTCCCTCTGTTCTGTATGGTTAAGCAGAGATGCCAAGTACTACGGATCCTCCGTAGTTTCAACGGATATCATGTTCGTACTACGGACCTACGGAGAAGGTGTGAAAAACTACGTATTTTCCCAAAAATCTTGGATATTTATGGAAAACTTTTTTTTTTTTAGTTATTTGAAAAAAAAAGTCAAGCAAGCAAAGTCAAATGTGATTTTTGCGATAACGTCACCAGCCGTCACACAGCAAGCATGTTTGGATTTGAAATTGACCAATCATCTCTTGAAACTTTAGTAAAACCAGCTGTTGATTTTGTTGATTTCCTGGTTGCAAAATTAGTGCAGTTAACAAAACATCATTTTATAGCCAAATCACAGAGTCGATGCTTAAAGCAAATGAAAGCAGATTTGGATGATAAAAAAACGTCGCATAATTTTGTTCTGTCAGTAAGCTTTTAATATTTTTAATTTTTTATTTTTTATTTTGTAGTTGTATAAATTTGATTCTTGGAATTCTTGTGCTTGTTCTGGAATTTGGTCTGGTGGCTTAGGAAGCATGACCAACTGACAATTTTGGCTCACCTTGTCGTTTGTTGGTATCGTTTGTTGGTACTAGAAAGGCCACTCGCGCATGTTAATGCTCTCCTGATGACAGCAACCTGTTTTTTTTTTTTCACTAGTTCTGAAGTTTCTTTTTTTTTTAATTTTGTATTTTTGTTCTGTAATTTTTCCATTCTACATACGCTACTACATGAGGTTTAGCTGCCTTCGGCACTTCTCATGGTATTAGCCTTTTTTGCCTAATTTCTTTTGTGTCATAATTTTTTTGTTTTATTTGTATACTATATCATCATCATCATCATTGTCAACCATTATCAATCCACTGCTGGACGAAGGTCTCCCCAAGTTTCCTCCACAACGGTCCGTCTTGTGCCAGTCTCCTCCATGTCACTCCCGCATACTTTCTAATTTCATCCACTCATCTTCCATGTGGTCTTCTTCTGGGTCTTTTCCTGTCTTTTGGAATCCAATCTAAAATTTCGGCTGTCCATCGATGGTCTGTTCTTCTGGCAGTATGTCCAACCCATTGCCATTTCAGGGATTTAACTCTGATCATGATGTCTTCCACTCTTGTCATTTTTCGGATCCACGAGTTCCTCTTCTTATCTCTCCTGGTTACACCAAGCATGCACCTCTCCATGCTGCTTTGAGTTGTCTGCAGCCTTTGTATGTCTCTTTTAGCTAAGATCCACGTCTCTGCACCATACGTAAGCACTGTAAGGATGCATTGATCAAACACTTTTCTTTTAAGACGTAATGGCAAATTGCTCTTGAAAATTATGCTGTTTCTTCCAAAAGCTCTCCAGGCAAGTTTTGTACGCCGATTAATTTCTTCACCAATGTGACCAACACTTGATATCTGCTGTCCAAGATAAACGTACGTGTCTGTTATCTCCAGCTTTTCTCCATCAATCGATAAATCTTCATTTCTTGTAAAAGCATTGTACATCACTTTTGTCTTCTGAAAGTTCATTTTTAATCCCACTTCTTTACTCTTGTCAGCAAGTTCCTGGATCATACTCTGTAGCTCTGATGGGGTAGTTGCAAAAATGACTATGTCATCAGCAAAACGAAGGTGGGTTAGATAATCTCCATTAATTTTTATCCCTTTGTTTTCCCAGTTCAGTGATTGAAAGACATTTTCCAATGTGGCATTAAAGAGCTTCGGAGATATGGTGTCACCTTGTCTCACTCCTTTTCCAATTTTTATGTGTGTTGTATTTTCAAACAGCCGAATCTTTGCACTTGCATTTTCATAGATGTTATTAATAATATTAATGTATGCATCTTCAATACCGCAGGATTTCAGAGCCATTGCAACTGCTGATGGTTTCACCGAATCAAAGGCTTTTTCATAATCGATAAAAGCCATGCACAATGGAAGTTCATATTCCCTCGCTCTTTCAAATCAACAAAATTAGCTGGGTCTAAGAACAAATTGCATGTGAACAAATTATCAGGAAAAACCAAAATGTTGATGCAAAAAAGAAGAGTGATGAGGACAACTAAAGAAGATGTGACTTCCAAAGTGGAATATATAGAGCTATGCAAGACAGTACGAAAAAGTATCACTGAAGACGTAAGGAAATTCAACTGTGAACTAGTAAGGAAAGCAATTGAAAACAACCAAAGCCTAAAGATAGCAAAGGGACATCTCAGTAAGTGGAAAAAACAGACATGTTGCAGTTTGTTACTCACAGTTGACAAAGGTTTAACCACCTAGGAATGTAAGGTTGTGTAAATATGTACATAGTTTTTTAATTGAATTGTATGAATGAGTGGTATGCTTGTGTGGTTTTTATGGAATTGACAAGCTTATAGTTACATCTCATATGGCTTAAAAGAAAAACAAAACAAAACGATGTTTCATCCTTGGAAAAAGGAATCGTAAGCAAGATGTCTGTAAACCTTTGATTGAAGGCCAACAACATTACGATAATTGACGTGCTGGAAGTGTGTTGTCGATAGAAATTACCATGATCTTTAGGGTAAGTGTTTGGTGCTTTTTAATAGTATTTCATTTATGAATTGCACGTAAACTATGCACACTTTGCAGGGGTTTAATACCTTAAAAGTGCAAATATAATAAAGTTTATGGTGGTTATAAAACCAAATCATTCAGCGTCACTGAAATTAGCAGAACATTGTAAACTTCACTTACACTGTGGATCTCTTGCTTGAGCTGGAACTGGCCTAATTTGCATGTTGCAGACCTTTAACTTTTGATGATCTAATGACATTTTGCCAGTAGTTTTCATCATTTTGTTTCCTTTTTATAGGTACACCATAATCACTGTCACTAATATTTCCACACATAATGCACGTTAGATTAACACTTGTGCATTAAATCACGACAGCTAAGACAGACTAGTTAACTTTTTTATGGGATTTATCTAGGTAAATCCTTAAAATTTCTGCAAATTTTCAGAGAGAACTCCTCCTTTGTCAGGCAGTCTTTCGCTCAATCTCTGTCACGGTCTTCGGTTACAGCAATTTTGCAAAATGTCTTGCCAGATGTTAGGCAGTGAAAACCCCTTGCACTCATTAATGAAGTTCTGGTATTTTCCAATTTCAAGTCCCTCTTTCAATTTTCGCTTCAGGAAGTTGGATTGATGTCCAATGACAGTCAAAGAGTCCCAGTCCATGCGGTGTCCGGTTTCTCTAACGTGTCTGTCTAATCCTGTCTTGTTTGAACAATTTTTTATTGCTGCCTTGTGATCCGCGATGCGAGTTTCCAGCCTATGACCTGTTTCTCCTATGTAGTATTTTCCACAGCTGCAGGTTACTTTATAAATGACTCCTTGCATTTTTAACAAGTTTTTTTTCTTTTTGAATCAAACTATGGCTATATTTTTTAAGCTTGTTGTCTAAACGAGGAGCTAATCTAATATCATATTTACTGCTTATTCTCTTTAAAGATTCAAACAAACCTTTTTGATACACAATTTTTCTTGTGAACCACCTGAACTCCTGCTTGCTTGTATTTTTTTTTTTAATATCTTGTTTGAGTAATTTATCAATTTCCTTTTTTGGGTAGTTATTTTCTGTTAGCATTACTTCCAAATCATCCATGTGGGCTTTTTTCATATCTTCTGAGGAGACCAAATTATTTATTTTTTCTAAAAACTGGTTTGCAACATTTTTCATTGAATATGGATGAGAGGAGTTAAAATCTAGTATTTTGTTTGCATCCAAAGGTTTTTTTGTAAATTTTTGTGAGGAACTTATCTTCCTGGACATAGATGGTCAAATCCAAGAAGCCTAATTTTCCTACAGTTTGAACCTCCAAAGTGAACTTAAGGGAATCATCTAATTCATTAAAGCACCTTAGAATTTTTCTGGAAGATTTTCATCCTCGCTATCTAAAATGAATAAGATATCATCCATATATCTGTGATAAAGGCAAAAGTATGAGGGCTGAACCAGTACATTTTCTTCCAGCTTTCCTACATAGTAATTAGCCAACAGTGGGAAGAGTTGGAAGCCCATTGCTAGTCCAGACATTTGGAGGAAATCTCTTCTCTCAAATCGAAAGACTTTGTTTTTTAAGGAGAAAATCAGCATTTCAAAAATCCCCACTAGTAAATTCTTTGCTTGATTATGAAAAACAATTTTGTCTGCCAGGTCATCTGCTAAAAATTCTATGAGCTGATCTAAATTAATGCTAGTGTACATAGATACTATGTCAAGGCTACCATTAATAGGAGAATCTAGGGTTGGAAGCTGCTCTAATTTACACTTTAGGATTGAGGAGTTTTTTTATAATGGAAAGAGGTTCTTCTAATAACTCTTGAAGGTGTGACTTAAGAAAATAGTTCCAATTTGAAAGTATTGAGCATTTTGAATCTATAAATGGGTGGTGTACATAGATATAACATAGTATCTATGTACACTAGCATTAATTTAGATCAGCTTATTTTGCAAAATCGCCGTAACCGTCAAGGTTAACCGAAGACTGACTAAAATTGAACGAAAGACTGCCTGACGAAGGAGAGGAGTTCTCTCCGAAAATTTGCAGAAATTTTAAGAATTTATCTAGATAAATCCTATAAAAAAGTTACTAGTCTGAATATAAATAATTTAGGAAGCCACATAACAAAGATGAGTTTGATATACAGCTAAGACAGTGCCATCTTAACACCTTAGGGAGGCCCTGTGCCATCATATTTTTCAGGGCCGCTGATCTTATATATACAGAAGCAGTGGCGGTTCTAGTCCGAGGCAGGGAGGCCTATATAACCGTTTTTTTGGGGAAATTAGATATTAATTTTGATTAATTACGAGAACATGCAGGAATTGTGACCCCCCCCCATTTCTTTGTCTAAAACCACCACTGTAACAGAACATATACAACACATGGTATTATTACAGTATGTGGTTATTCTTTTTGTTCACATATGGCATTATTACATTATTTACAACATATGTAGATATGTACAACATATGGGAATTATTATATACACCACCATTACCATGTTATCCCTATGAGAAGAAACATTCAATATCCAGTAACTTTTTAAATACCACTTGAATGAAAAATGGTACATGACACAAATTGTAGAACTCCATGAAGTGTAGGAAATGTATTCACATTTTGTTGCTCAGCAAATTTCAAGAAAATGAGTGCTGAAAGATATAATGTTTCTTTCCCATTCTACAAATTATTCAATAAAAATTAAATTAAAACAGAAGAAGAAGTAAACCAACCAGTGCCTTTTCCAGACAATGTGACATACCGGACAGAAATGCCGATATGGGGCCCTCATCATTGTTATTCGTTTAAACAGCAACGATTGAAATAATTTATGTATAAGTAGCCCAGGTGGGCAAACCCCAGCGACAAACATACGTGCACTTCTTCATGTGGACAACACAAATGCCTGTTTAAAAGGAAAAAAATGTGATTTGTGCATGGCCCTCGAGGCTCAAGCCTCACCCACACTCAGGATAGGGAAGGTGGTCGGCTTTCCTTGTTTCTTATTTTGTCACAAAAGATCCACCCTAACACCTAACTTTCCTCCTGCCTCCTCGAGATATCAAAGCTAGGAGGACAGTTAGAAAAAAAAAAAAAAAAAAAAAGAATTTCCAACTTTCTATATTGGTATTTCTTCTTTTCTTTAAATAAAAAAGACCAAACCTGCTGGGGAGTGGTCAAAGAATTTGACTTTTTGTAAACCCATAAGACATTGGGAGCCCCTTTTTAGGATGCTGATCATCAAAAGTGTGTACGAGCACAGCAGCATACACAAACATTGCCTTAGGGCGTTGGGAGCCCCATTTCAGGTGAGGGCTCTGGGCATCGGCATCGTTGGCCCACCCCTTAAGACAGCCATGAGCTAAGATGGTACAATACGGATTATCAGGATTATCTGTCATGATTTCATGTGAACTAGCAAGGTGCAGAGAGGGTGCCATTTACCTTTGGGCACAGCAACCACATCTGGGTAAGAGGGGCATTCTAGTCGAAGAGCAATCGAGAGCAACTCCATTGGAGGTTCTATGCCGATCCTCACCTACGTCATAATCCCCAAACCAACCTCACCCGTCCCTGGCTTTCTCTTCACTACATGTACATCACACACCATAACCGGTTCACCCACCGAACTTGTATTAGGTGGAGACTGCCACCATAGGTCACAGCTAATCTTTGGAGTGAGTCGTATCAGTCGCGCATTTCAATATTAATGTACGTATGCAAAATTAACCAAGTATTGGTAAATTTGCGATTCCTTTTTTTCAACATGCAGTCAGCTATCGAATTCATAGATTCGAAAAATACATCGGCTTTGAACGATAGCAGTGTTAAAAATAAGTGGCGATGGGAATGGTTAGATGAGACTGATTCCCATGACGTCAAATTTGGTTCTTGATGCCAGAAAATTAAGGAACCGGGATTTAGCTTTTGTGTTTTCTGCAGCAGAAAGTTAAACTGTGGAAGCAATGGTAAAAAAATGCTGTTCAGACACAGTAAGGATGCTGATCATCAAAAGTGTGTACGAGCACAGCAGCGTACACAAACATTGCCTGGAGTCGCTCCTGTTCAGGCCAAAGCATCAATATCTGACAGAATTGCACATCAGAAAGCGGTTCTGACTGCATTTTTATGCGAAAGCATGCTGCCATTCAATTTGGCACCACAGTTAGGTGAGCTATCTAAGCATCTTGCAGGTGATAAGTTAGCACTTTCTAAATTGAAAATGTCCAGGACAACTGCAACCTACATCAATACACATGGTACTGCGAAGTGCATGAGAAAGGAGTTAGTCCAACAGTTGAAGGGAATTTTTTTCTCCTTGAACATAGATGAAGCTACGAATAATGCAATGGACAAGATCATCAATGTGATGGTATGATTCTACGATGAAGACCAAAAGAAAAAAGTCACAGATCTTTTTGGATCAAAAAAGAAAATGTTGCCACGGCTGTCAACATTTTCCAAAAGGTGAAGGAACTTCTTTCAGAAAATTATTTAGCCTTCACTCAAGTGACAAGTTGTCTGCTGGATATCTGCAACACAATGCGGGGATGTAGGGGTGGAGTGGAGACTTTAATGAGACGGGAAAACCCAAATCTTCTGGATATTCATGGAGATGCTGTGCATATAGTGCATAATTCTGTGAAACAATTTTTTTCAAAAATTCGATATGTTTATTGAGGGTTTTGCAAGCGATGTTTATTATGACATTCGGGATTCTCCCAAGGCCAAACAGTTATTCTCTAAAGTACAAGTTTTGCTAAATTCAAGTTCAGCGAAGTAAATCTTAAAGCCCACTGAAACACGTTTTCTGCAGATGTTTACCACTTGTGACAAACTCCATGAGTTACTTTGATGCCTTGATTGTGCATTATTATAGCTTTTTGTCAAATGAGGAACAGAAGAGTGGAAGTGTAGATGCACTTTTGAGTAATGTTTACAAGACTTGAAAAGTGTCTGATGATCAGCACAGCCGCATACATGTAATTCAGTCCCATCTTGTAAAACAAAAACAGACAGAAGCTGGTAAAGTACGAAAAGACAGAATCCACTGTGAAATGTTTGTCCTGTGCAAGGAAGTTTTGTCATCATTCATCAAAGTTGAATTTATCCCAGAGAGCAATGTGATTGAACTTCTGAGTGTTGATGTCAAAAATACAGAAATACAACTTGATAAATTTTTGAGTGTTGGAAAGTTTGCTTACTCAGAAGCACAAGAGTTGTGAAAGAAGAAAGCTAATTGGGTCTCTGCATTTTATAAAAATTTAAGACCTGCATATCAAAATAATGCAATATATATGATGAAAAACTTGCCGCTCAACAATAAAGTGTTGATTTGGCTTTTGGTACTGCATCCAAAGCAGCCGAGATGCAACACAACTTTATCAGCATTTGACAAATTAAGCGAGTGCTTGCCTCAAGTAATTAATGATTCAGATAGAAGCTTTCTTTTAGAAGAGGTTCGAAGGTATTCACTTGATAATGCTATAACAGAGTTGGAAGCCATAGGAATCTGTCTTGATGATAGTTCAATGATAGATTGTGATTGGTGGTCACATATTTTTGATTTGAAGGAGTGATGGTGTTACTATTAGGTAAAAATATTTAGGAATTCTTGTGAGAGCTCTATTGTTTACCTTTTCTGGTCCTCTGGTTGAAGGGACATTTAATATCATGGATGACATTATTACAGATGATAGAAGTTGTCTCACTGTCGAAAATTATGAGGCTGCTTCTATTGCAAAATACAGCTTACGAAGAAAGAAGATAAAGTCTGTAGAATTAAAGCCCACCACGCAGATGTGTAGTGCAATTCATTCCGCCTATGCCTCTTACAAGGAATTCCTATCAACAAAAGGAAATAAAGTCTCAAATATTCCTTAATATGAAATTACTAGGAAAACAACAGATGTTCCCACTTGCTTAACAAAGCAGTTGTGTCCTAGTAATTCCATTGCCAAGCATATTGCTTCAAAAGAAAGTGCATCAACTACTCTTCCTCTTGCACTTGCCAAACCTATTGATTCAAAAACAGGTGCATCAACTACTCCTGTCCAGCATACAAGAAAACGACCTGCACCACAAGGTACTGCTGAGAACTTGCCTGTTAAAAAATCCAAGTGTGCCACAATAACAAGTATTTTTTAAAGAAATAATTCACCCATGAAAATTTGTGATGGTTACTATAAAACTGTGATCATGGTGAAGTGAATTAATGAAACGAGCTCTCTGTGTACACAACTACAGTTGGACATGCATAATCTTGATTATAATTTTTTTATCCTTATGCAATTTTACAATTTAAATTACTCTTTTAAAAGTGTGCAACACTTATTTGATTCAACAGAATTTACTAAAGATTATTTGAAACATCTTCCATGGTATATTATGTATTAATTATTACAATTTCAATAATTTGGTTAACATATTTCTATTATGGGCTTAAAATGCTATATAAGCAGAAAATATGTGGATTGGATTTGAATATTATGCAAGGTCTTTTTTTTTTTTTTTTTTTTTTTGCAAGATAAGGAATTTTGAAGATTTGTACCTAATAATCAAATTTAACTTTCCGATTACAATTTGCATGGACATCAAATTTTGTTTACATGTACTGTATATACATTAATGTTTGGTAGTTTTATGCACTTTTGATTTAATAATGAATTTTAACCACATATAATATTTAATGTATATTGTGTTTATGTCTGAGTGCGCAGGGGGGGGGGGTATTCAAAATATTTTCAGTCTTGGCCACATCTCACAACTTGCACCCATGGTCAGTGACTCATGTGGTTTCTGCACCCAACGCTTTGTTTCACGACCCAATATATACTACATGAAGCCACGGAATCATGTGGTTTCTTCACACCTTACGTGTCGATCCTAAACATTTCTGCAATTAAGTTATTTTCAAAAAATACAGTGGTTCTCAAACTTTTGACCCACTACTATATTACTAAGAGCCTTATTTTATTTACTACATTACTAAGAGCCTTATTTTATTTACTACATTACTAAGAGCCTTATTTTGAACATATTTGGTTTATACAACAGTAAAAAGTCAGAATACCTTAAGTAGTGTAAGAAATGGAAACACAGACACCAGACAAATTAACACCATTGGACGGTGAATATGATGGTTACATTTAGTAAACCAAATGTGCCATTGTATTTTATGAATCTTAACTCACTGATTGTGAAGTTTTACCACAGCTCTTGTTGCCTGTTAACAGGAACTATACCCAATTATTTTAAGGCTATTAAAACTTGTGGCTAGCTTCAGTCTCGGTGGCAAAGAAGCAATTCTTTTCAATAACAAAGAAGGTTAAACTCATTTAAAGGGACAAAAGTGAGCAGCAATGATTGAATAGTTCAGCTCTTTGTTCAATGCATTCTGATGTTCCTACAAGTCTTAGGTGTAACGCTTCTCTGCCCAAGTTGTCTTCCTTTTGCTTTCCAATAAAATGATTTAAAGGGATGAAAAGTTACTAAATAGTAATTACAGAATAAAACATGACCTGTGTACATGTCATAAGAGGTACAGTAAATTGATGAAACTTCAGTTACTTTTGGTTATGTTCAATTAAAATGTATATCAATCCACTGCTGGACGAAGGTCTCCCCAAGTTTCCTCCACAATGGTCTGTCTTGTGCCAGTCTCCTCCATGTCACTCCTGCATACTTTCGAATTTCATCCACCCATCTCCCATGTGGTCATAAGGTCAGGTGATGCGTAACATCACAGCCTCTTCTTGACAAATGTCAACCCCGCCTTCTCATGGTGCATCCTGTTCCCACTAAAGGGGCTCTGACGACCACCAATAGCGGTATAACTATACCATCGGGATTAGAGGAAATGCTATCCCACACTCACCAACCCGCCTGGCTAGCGTGGTGAGTTATGGCCAAATCCCTCCAAAATGAATCCACAACTTAAATCTTGGCCCTCAGTCTCCAGCAGCTGGAAAGTACCTGGCCAAGGCAGCGGCCAGTGCGACATGAAGGCAGAGGGTGCTAAGAATCCCCGGAGGACCGGACTGGGCTGCCATCTGATGCTGACCTTGGCTACGTATAATGGATGCTCCCTATCTTCTGATTCAAGGCTTCTTGAATTGGAAGAGGAACTACAAAGGATCAAGTGGGACATTGTCGGGCTAAGTGAGTTAAGGAGAAAAGGAGAAGATCTCATTGAACTGAGAAGTGGACATCTCTTCTACTATCGTGGGACAGATACTGGCAGAACTAGTGGTGTTGGATTTATAATAAACAAGAAACTGAAGGATAAAGTTGTAAAAGTTGAAAGTTCCTCTGACAGAGCTGCACGACTCATTATCCAACTCTCGAGAAGATACCAGGCTCAGATTATTCAAACTTATGCGCCAACCACAAGTCATCCTGAAGAAGAAATTGAAGAATTTTATGAGGAAATCCGTCATCTAAATAATAAAGGTAAGCAGCACTTAAAGATAATTATGGGAAATTTCAATGCAAAAATAGGGCAACAGCAACAGAATGAAACTTCAGTAGGTAAATTCGGTCACGGCAACAGAAACCAGCGTGGAAATACTCTCGATGAGTTTGCAGAGGCAGAAGGGTTTTTCATCTTGAACTCCTTTTTCAAGAAAAAGCCACACAGGAAATGGACATGGAGACATCCAAATGGGACGACAAGTGAAATTGATTTTATTATGTGTAACAAAAAATTCGTCATAGAAGACTGCAGTGTGCTAAACAAGTTCAACACAGGTAAGTGATCATAGATTGGTGAGATGTAAGATGCACCTCAACACTAAACTCGAACGTGGTAAGCTTATAAGACAAACAAAATGTATTGACATAACCAACCTTAAAAAACACCATAATACCTTCAAGTTGGAACTGAAGAACAGATTCTCTGCTTTAGAAGGCCTAACATCGGAAGAAGTGGATATTTCTGAAGTTAACAGAAAAGTAACCAAAGTTCTCATGGAAACAACAACAAAATTAACTGGGTCTAAGAACAAGTTGCATGTGAACAAATTATCAGGAAAAACCAAAATTTTGATGCAAAAAAGAAGAGAGATGTGGCCAACTAAAGAAGATGTGACTTCCAAAGTGGAATACATAGAGCTATGCAAGACAGTACGAAAAAGTCTCACTGAAGACGTAAGGAACTTCAACTGTGAACTAGTGAGGAAAGCAATTGAAAACAACCAAAGCCTAAAGATAGCAAAGGGACATCTCAGTAAGGAAAGAAAACAGATTATGGCACTGAGAAAAGAAGATGGTTCTGTAACAAGAAATAGAGGCGAAATTTTGACAAGAGTGAAAGATTTCTACTCCAAATTATATGAAAGGGATGATGCATGTACTCCAGACATCATGAAAGATACCAGTACCAGAGTTCCTTCAGTTCTCCCAGCAGAAGTTGCACATGTAAACAAGAACATGAAGTGGGGAAAAGCTCCAGGAGAAGATGGAATTACTGTAGACATCGAAACAGCACTCGCCCAAATTTTCACTCAATGCCTTAATGAAGGGAAGATTCCTGAGGATTTCAACAACGCTACAATGATCCTGCTACATAAAAAAGGTGACATTGAGGATCTCGAGAACTACAGACCTATCAGCCTCCTATCAGTGGTTTATAAAATCTTCACTAAAGTTCTTTCACACCGCTTGAAGGTAACACTGGACATGGCTCAACCGAGAGAACAAGCTGGATTCAGGAGTGGCTACAGCACAATAGATCATATCCACGTACTGAGAAAACTAATTGAAAGAGCGAGGGAATATGAACTTCCATTGTGCATGGCTTTTATCGATTATGAAAAAGCCTTTGATTCGGTTAAACCATCAGCAGTTATAATGGCTCTGAAATCCTGCGGTATTGAAGATGCATACATTAATATTATTAATAACATCTATGAAAATGCAAGTGCAAAGATTCGGCTGTTTGAAAATACAACACACATAAAAATTGGAAAGGGTGTGAGACAAGGTGACACCATATCTCCAAAGCTCTTTAATGCCACATTGGAAAATGTCTTTCAATCACTGAACTGGGAAAACAAAGGGATAAAGATTAATGGAGATTATCTAACCCACCTTGGTTTTGCTGATGAAGTAGTCATTTTTGCAACTACCCCATCAGAGCTGTAGAGTATGATCCAGGAACTTGCTGACAAGAGTAGAGAAGTGGGATTAAAAATGAACTTTCAGAAGACAAAAGTAATGTTCAATGGCTTTACAAGAAATGAATATTTATCGATTGATGGAGAAAAGCTGGAGATAACCAATACCTACATTTATCTTGGACAGCAGATATCAAGTGAGGGTCACATTGATGAAGAAATTAATCGGCGTCCAAAACTTGCCTGGAGAGCTTTTAGAAGAAACAGCATACTTTTCAAGAGCAATATGCCATTATGTCTTAAAAGAAAAGTGTTTGATCAATGCATCCTTCCAGTGCTTACGTATGGTGCAGAGACATGGACCTTATCTAAAAGAGACATACAAAGGCTGCAGACAACTCAAAGTAGCATGGAGAGGTGCATGCTTGGTGTAACCAGGTGAGATAAGAAGAGGAACTCTTGGATCTGAAAAATGACAAGAGTGGAAGACATCATGATCAGAGTTAAATCCCTGAAATGGCAATGGGCTGGACATACTGCCAGAAGGACAGATCATCGATGGACAGCCGAAATTTTAGATTGTATTCCAAGGGACAGGAAAAGACCCAGAAGAAAAAAATGTATATATGCACACATTTTAACTGAACTACATGTATTCCAAAAATGTTTTTCGTTAAACTTAAATTAATATATGCACACGTTTTAATCAAATTTAAATTTCACACATATTTTTAACTGAATTTAAATTAAGTATATACAGTCTCTTAATGGAACTGAAATTATACTATTATTGTTAACCATTATCAATCCACTACTGCTTCTTAGACAAGAGTCTGTCCTGGGACCCCCTTAGAAAATGAAAACCAATCTACGTCACTGGTTGCATCATGTAATAGCACTGAGTATGACAATGTGCATAAGGGCAGGATTCCTGAAAGAGCGCATGTGAATGCTGCAATTTCATAGCTGGGGATGCATTGCGGGTAGATTTTTGTATACTTACTACATATTTCATTAATTTTGCTTCTTTGAGGTGAGGATATAAAAGTATGACACTTGGCATTATTTTCAAGCTCCATTTAGGGAGTGCCTGTTGATAGCATAGTACACAGAATAAGAGTGCATTAGTGTGCTGTACTAGTATATTGCTTGTCAATGCTATCAGCCAAACTGTTGGGAGAACCGGCTATTGTGTCCAGGGCCAGATTAAAACCTTAGTGGGCCCCTAGCTAAGACATCTGCATGGGCCCCCAAAAAACTTATGACAGGGACTTCTCCGTGCTCCCAGACAAAAAAGATATCATCTGCATAGCGTAGCCATACTCTTGGTGTCCTGGGAAGAGTTAGGACACCAAGAGTATGGCTACGCTATGCAGATGATATCTTTTTTGTCTTGGAGCACGTAGAAGCCTACTTGCAAGACTTTATAGTAGACATAAACAACATACACGAGGACATTAAATTTGCGATAGAAATGGAAAATCAAGGAGAGTTACCTTATTTAGATGTACTTGTGACGAAATCGACTTCAGGTACACTCTCTACCAAAGTCTACTATAAACCCATGCACGTACCTAACCCTATTCCACCAGGATCAGCCAACCCAACAGCACGCAAGTATGCTCTATTCAAATACCGGGCTAAAAGAGCCAAAGATCTTTGCACCTTGAAGTCTGACTATAATGCCGATATTAAGTCTTTGAAAGATCTTGCCTTTGCAGGAGGATTTAACGTCTCCCGTGTAGTAGACACAATAGCGAAAGTCGAAGCCAACACACTTGCTACACCGAACAGAAGAGCACCTTTAAAATTTGTTGGTTCGATCCCGTGCATCCCCAAAATATCTTATTTTATTAAAAATCACTTTCAGAAGAAAGGATTGAATGTCGGCCTAAAAGCTTCTAAACTCATGGCAACCGTCCTCAGCACAGCAAGAGGTAATGGTACCTTGAAGCTCACAGATGCAGGCATCTATTGTCTCCCATTGTTATACCCAGGCTCCTCTACTAAATTTTACGTAGGTCTCACAAAAAGATCATTTGAGGAGAGAATGAATGAGCACGAGGGACGTTGCACAAAAGAAGCTTTCTACATCCCTTGCCAAAGAAGTAGCCAACCATCAGGCTCAACCCCAATGGCAGAATATCTTGAAGATTGCACCATATGGAGACGCAAGAACAGCTGCCATAAGGGAAACTGTTGAGATTTTAACGCGGCAGGATGTATGCAATACAGATGTCTCTTTCGAACTACCGGTAGCTTGGAACCATCTGCTAGGCATCACAAGATGGACTTCATGATTCTAGTTTCTTCCTAAAGTTTACATTTTTTGCTTTTGCATTAACTTTTAAGGTATTGCATTCACCACGTTCCGTGGTTATTTTTGCCCGCGGTCCTCACGCATGATTTCATTTGTCATATTAGAATTAACGTTCTGTCTACAATTTTGATTCTGTATTCTATGTAACCGCCTGATGAAACCGTCCGTTGACGGAGAAAGCTTGCGGACTGAAATTTGTGTGATTTCTTACTTTAACACCAGTAAATCGGATCATTATTTATAATTAGTTTTCTGGTGTTAGCGTCCCACATTCTATTATAGACATCCATTTGCTATGTTTAAAGTGAAAATTAATGGGCAGCAGATGATGTCAAATTTCAGTTCATTTGAAAATTTGTATCTTATAATAACCCATTTTAGTGACTGAGCTTAATGTTTATTTCTGGCTATAGGGCCATAAACTTCATGAATTCATAGGACTTCACTGGTATTAAAACAACACTGGTATTAAAACATCTTTGAACATCACTATACTTTGGGGGAGTGGGTTTTTTAGTGTGATTGTTACATTATTCGATGAACACAGTAACCCTGTCTAACAGCAGTTTAGTATGTTTCAGTTTAGTAGTATTTTGTTATACTTCTCTTAATTTGTTCAGTGTTTTAGTGCTTAAACCAGTGCAAAATTTGTAAAAGACGTTCTGTGCAGCCACAACTTTTCCTGTTTTTAGATCGTGTTCGAGATATTCTTGCTCATGAGATGTGCCATGCTGCAGTTTGGTTGATTGATGGTTGTGATGAAGGACATGGAATTAGATGGAAATATTGGTAATCATATTCCCACTTCTCAATATATAAAAATAATATTTGGAGAAATATATTTTTTGGTTGTTAAATACATGTTTCTTAGTAATACGTAAATATCAATGAGCTGTTATGAGATTTAGAGGTTAGCTTTTCAAAGCAGCATCATCTGCAAAAGTGATGTGACCGAAGGTGTCAAATTTTGCTTACTGTTGATGTATTGAACATTTAGAGCTGTCTTGACATCTGTTACACCCCGTCTCACCTGAGGCCTATTGTACTTCATACTCATTATCTTTTTCTCTTCCAAGTATTCCTGAATCTGGTCTTTCCAGATTTTTCTCCTCTTTACTCTACCTTGCTTTCCTGCCACTTGGGTTGAATAAATTTCATTAGTTAGCACATTATTACTCATTCTTTCAATGTATGAATTTTTGAAACTGTAATAAATTATACATTTCACACATACTGTTATGCATCTTGTGAACTAAATGAAGAAACTCGGTGTCTACCAGGTCACGCAAGTCACCGAAGGTTCATGGAATGAGAAAACGGTAACAGAAATCAAGGAAAGGCCACAGGCTTAGGTTCATAGGTCACAGTCAATTTTTTCGTTGTTCTCTCTCTCTCTCTCTCTCTCTCTCTCTCTCTCTCTAGCTCTCTCTCTCTCTCTCTCTCTCTCTCTCTCTCTCTCTCTCTCTCTCTCTCTCTCTCTCTCTCTCTCTCTCTCTCTCTCTCTCTCTCTCCTTGTAAACATCAGACAAGGTTTCAGACAAATCCCATAAAGACACATGGGGCAACTCATACCCGGATATTGGCCCCTGGTGAAATGCCCCAACATCTGGGGGAGCAATCATCACAGCAGATGGACACTGACTCCGATTGAGCGGTCAGTTACATTGATTTTTGTTTCTATCTCTTTCACCACACTTCAAATCATCAGTCCAATTGTTCAGTGGAACTGTCGATGCTTTCGCACAAGACATGACAACGTGAAATATCTGCTTTCGTCATACTCTCCAGTGTGCGTTTGCCTACAGGAGACAAAACTTAAACCATAAGACCTGCTTTCAGTTCGAGGCTACAGTGCATTTCTGAAAGATAGTGTATCAAAAGATATAGCCTGTGCAGGAGTCTCTATTCTTGTCCCTCACAGTGTTCCAGTTTCTCCCGTTGCAGACTCAATAACTTTACAAGCTGTGGCGGTTCGTATCTCCATGTCTGTGCCTCTGTTTCCATCATCTATCTGCTGCCGGATGAGGACGTGAGCGTCTCTGTTCTTGAGAGCCTAGTTGATCATCTGCAGTCACCCGCTCTTCTTCTGGGTGACTTCAATGCTCATAATCCATTATGGGGTAGTGTCAGTACAAACACACAAGGTCGTAGGATTGAATCTCTTCTGTCCTCAACCTCTTTGTGCCTTTTTAACACCGGTGCTGACACCTACTTCCACAAGCCTACACAAAGTTTCAGTGTGATCGATTAATCTTTGGGTTCACCATCGGTTGTTGCCGATTGGTTGTGGACAGTGTGTAACGACCTCCATGGGAGCGACCACTTCCCAATTCTACTTATAATGTGAGCGTGCCATCTTCTGCCTCCCACCCTCCTTGATGGAGGATGAATCGCGTCAAGAGGGAGATCTTCGCATCGCCCACAGTGATATCTTCTTTTGCCATGGTGACCCAGGAGTCAATTGATGCAGCTGTGACTCATGTTACAACGTGCATCATTCAAGCAGCGGATCACTCTATCCCAAAGACATCAACAACGCTCCCAAGAAGTCCGAAGCCTTGGTGGAACCCTGAATGTGCAGCTGCTAGGAGAGTCCAACGTAAGGCCTGGTGTACATTTCGACGTTATCCAACCAATGCTAATCTTGTTGAATAAAAAGTGCAAAATCTTATGCTCGGTTGGTGCGTCGATTAAACAACAGGGAGTTTTGGATGAAGTATGTTTCATCTACTGTATTAATTCACGTGCCAATTCAAACACTGTTTGGGAAAAGATTCGTAAGATCCGGGGTAATAGTTCCCACCAGATTTTAATTCTTGAGAGTAACAGCTGCACGTATGCTGAAGTTGGGGAGATTGTGAATTGTTTGGGTGAAGCATTTGCCTCTGTTTCTAGTTCTCAGGCATATCCCCCTCCTTTCAGAGGATTAAATTCGCTGCGGAATTCCAGAGAATCTCCTCTGCGCCTTTTAATAACACCGAGTATAACTCTCCCTTCAGCATGGTTGAACTACGGGTGGCTCTGCATTGGTCCCGATGGCATCCACTATGGCATGATCCATCATCTCTCACAGTTATCTCTCGAACCTTTTAGTGCTTTTCTACCGCATTTGGTTGGAGCATGATTTCCTGGACTGTTGGCGAAAAGCTTTTGTTTTACTGTTTCCCAAGCCTGGCAAAGACCACAAGTCTCCCTCTAGTTATTGTCCAATTGCCTTCACTATCTGTCTGTGTGACGTCCTTGAATGGATGGTTAATTTCCGGTTAATTTATATTTTAGAAGAGCATCAAATTCTGTCATCATCACAAAGCAGCTTTCGCCAACATTTCTCAGCTCCTGATCATCTCCTGCACCTTGAGACATCTGTTCGTGAGGCGTTCGTACGTAGACAGCACCTGGTGCCTGTATTTTTTGACATCGAGAAAGCTTACGATTGAGCGTGACTTCACAGTATCCTCCGTGACCTCCAGGAGAGTGGGTTGCGGGGAAACCTCCCAACCTTCATTGCCAATTTTCTTCGTAACCGTGTGTTCCAGGTGCGCCTGGGTAAGACACTTTCTGCTTTTTTCCATCAAGAACAAAGTGTTCCTTAAGGCTGCATTCTATTGGTGACTGTTCATCCTCCGCATTAACTGTCTGTTTAAAAATCTTCTGCAGTTTTGGCTACCGTATATGTTGACGACCTTCAGATCTTCTGCTCATCATCAAGCATGCATCTCATTGAAAGGCAGCTGCAGTCAGCAATTAACTAGATTGTTACAGCGGCTAACAACAATTGTTTCGTTCTTTCTCCTGACAAGACAGCGTGTGTCCATTTCTGCCGGAGGCATGGCCTCCATCCTGATCCAGAGCTCTATTTGGACCGTGCAACCATACCAGTTTTGTTAGAAACCAAGTTCCTTTGTTTGACCGTTAACCGTGCGCTCACCTATCGCTCGCACGTTGGACGGCTAAAGACTTTCTGTCTTAGAGCTTTGTCAATCCTTAAGGACAGGACTCCCTTATTATGTATTTACCATTCTCTCATTCGGTCTAAACTGGATTATGGTTGTATATTGTATGGCTCTGCGTGCGTCCGTACATTCTCCAGCCATTGGATACCATCCACCATCAAGCGCTGCGTTTTTGTACAGGAGCATTTTGCATGTCACCCATTCCCAACCTTTACGCCGACTTGAATGAACCATCGCTACATTTATGCTGTCTGCAGCTCTCCCTTCAGTTTGACTTGAAACTCCAATCTCTCCCAGACTATCTTCTATACGATCCTGTTTTTCATCCCCAGCATGCTTGTTTATTTGAGAACCGGCCCTCATGCATTCTAACCTTCGGTCTTCGTATGGCGGCCATAGCTCATGATGCAGGGCTCGACTTGTCACTTGTTGGAGAGACCAGGGGCTTTGAGGATCCTCCATGGCACCCTCTTGGTGTCATGGTTGATACCAGCTTTACAGTCAGTGTACCAGCAGCTCTTCACTGAACACTGTTACGTCAGTGCAGACTTTATTCCTGTTTTGACCGACAGATCTAAGACGACTGGGGTTGCGGTATCCTCCGCCATCTGCATTGATGACGTTTCTGTTGCCCACATTCCTACCGAGGCCACTCTGTTTTCAGTGGAAATGCAGGCTCTGTATCTTGCACTTGTTCACGTACAGTCAAGCTCTCATCAGCTAGGTATTGTGTACACCAATTTGTTGAGTGTTGTGCAATCTATGCCATTTTTGGATTTCACCAACCACCTACTTCGTTCTTTGCTCGAGGCTGGTGTCCAGATACGATTCTGCTCGGTTCCTGGACATGTTGGGATCCCAGGAAACGAGTCTGCTGATGTTGCTGCAAGATCCGTTTCCTCTTTGGTCGTCACACCCTTGCCACTATTTCACCGAGATCTGCGTTTTCTTGTTCATGATCATATCAGGCAAATGTGGCAGGGTCTGTGGGACCAACACTTGGAGAATAAACGGCACTGTATTAAACCTATCCTTACAGTCTGGAAGTCATCGTGTCGCCGGAACCGTAAGGAGGAAATTGTTCTACCACGTCTCCGCATTGGGCATTGTCGTTTCACTCACCACTATTTGCTGTGTGGCGACACTGCCACGATGTGCAACATGTGTGACTGCCTACTCACTGTCTCTCATGTGTTATGTATTTGCATTCGTTTTTGTAATCATCAGTTTCACTATTTTCAATTTCATTTGCTCGACTACGGCACAGCTGTGCTTCAGATGTTCTTAGGCGACCGCTCCAATACTATAGGAAGTCAATTTTTGTGCTAAAGAATATTAAGAACACAGTTTGCCATCCTTACACGATTGTAAAAAATTACGGTTAAAATGATATATACATTAGAACATGAGCACTTTCAAGTCCACTGTAGACCCTTCATCAGATGGTGTGGTTGCACTATGTTCTGGTAAGGTATATATTATATAGTATGCACACTGACGAAACAGTATGTTTTGGCATGCGCATGCTCAGTACATAATCATGTCGTTTCATTGGAGCAGCCGGTATTTTCTCTTTCGCTGTAATAGTTAGAGTAGTTTCCAAGGCAACGGTATAATGATAGGGGTATTGTCGTTACAGCATTCTGCCCTATGTTTATGTATCAATAGGCTTCCTAACAGGATGATAGATGAACAGGTAGTCGGCGTATGTAACATAGTAACATTGTCAAAGACAGGTTGGTGTTGTCCCTTCAGGCATAGTCTTGAAAGGGCGGTGGAGGTGGAACATGTTTTATCATTGTATCTATGTTCAGAGACACGTAAATTAATATTGCGACGAGTCGAACCTATGCATATCTGGTTGGTTCCATCAGCATTCATAGCTTTTAGTGGGATTGCGTACACACCGAATTTGTAACCATGGGGAATCTGATCCCTGTCAGTTTTAATATGGGCGAGAATGTTGCACGATTTTATGCCAGAATCAAAATTAAATTGACGACATGCGTTTTTTAGGGTATTTGTGACAGCAGGGATATATGGTGATTTGCCAACATATGAAGTGGTTGGTCTTGCTCTTGGTAATGTTGAGTATGATGCATTAAAGACATGGCACATTATGGAATTAACTGTGGTAGATGGATAATTATACAATGCTGCAATATCCATAATTTTTGCAACTTCTAGGTCTCTTTGATCGGTTGAGGATGAATGTGTAACGGCTCGGTGAAACATAAAGTGAAGGGCTGAGAGTTTTTGCCTGAGTGGGTGGTAGGAGTTATAGGGAATCATAGAGATTGTTGCAGTTGGTTTTCTATAAACAGAGTGAGTTACTTCGTTTGTATTAGGGTTTCTTTCCAACATGATGTCCAGATAGGGTAATGCATAATTGTTCTCAAATTCCGTAGAAAATTTTATGGAACTGTATTTGTAGACAACAAGGTGATGAACTCGGTAAGGCTTTCAAGGGTGGACTGCCAAAAGAATAGCACATCATCCACATATCTCAGGTATAAAATAGATTTCACCATTTTCTAGGTCTTGTAACAACAACCCAGATAGAACTGCTGAGACAGGTGACCCCATAGGGGCCCCTTCCCGTTGACGGTAAATAGTTTCATTAAATCGAAAAAATGTTCTGTTCTACACTAGTCTTAAGGCATTAACAATGCCTTGAATTTCATTATGGGTATAAGTTCCATGGGCTGACAACATTTCTTCGATGATACAGTGGACAGCAGGCACAGGTACATTAGGGTATAAGGAAATGATATCGAGTGAGACCATTATAAACTCCGAGCTAGATGGTGTAACAGAATGTATTTTATTTCACGTCTGAACGGAGCTGGACACCGAGTATATGGATGAAGTGGTTAATGGAACTAGACATTTTGCCAATGCTCCCTCGAGGGGCCTAGTTGGACTTGCATAGGCCGAAACGAGGGGGCGTATGGGGTTACCTGTTTTATGTGTTTTAAGTTTTCCAAATAATTCGGGAACGCGGGGTCCAGGTGGTGGGTGCATAGCTTTAGTGATATTTGTAGGAAGTAGGCCTGAAGATTTTAGCCTGGAGAGGGTCGAAACGGTTGCATTAGTGGGATCACGGGTGCAGATGGTATGTGGAATATTTGCAATTGCCTGGTTCATTTTATCAATGTAATCAGTTCTGTTCATTATTATAACTTGGGAGGTCTTGTCCGCACTGATTATGGAGATATCAGGGTTTTGACGCAGCTGTCTAAGTTGGTTCAGTTCATATTTGATTTTCTTATGTACAGGATTATTACTAGATTGGTTATGAATAGTCTTGATGGCTCTAGCTGCTTGATGTCTAGCAGCGTCTTGAATACTATAAGGCAGCGCTTTAACAATTTGTTCAATCTGTGGAATAAGTTGGATATCATTGACAACATTCGGGTACGGCCGAAACAAAAAGACTCGCCAGTACTATTCGGCAAAAAGAGGATATTTGGATTATTTACAACGACGAACATATGATGCCAACTTGAGCTTGGCTAAATGGACACACCCTGTTGTCCTGGACAGAATTCTGACAGTTACCAATGCCATTAGCCTATCTGAGGACGCTAAAATACGGGAAACACATATTAAAAAGCTCCGA
This sequence comes from Macrothele yani, assembly GCA_039090855.1. Lineage (NCBI taxonomy): Eukaryota > Metazoa > Arthropoda > Arachnida > Araneae > Macrothelidae > Macrothele > Macrothele yani. The sequence goes on along the minus strand of CM077025.1, from coordinate 8,913,594 downwards.
CAACTGGTCGCACAAGAAGTTGACAATAGAGTTGTGAAATGTGAAAAACTACCTTATCTACAGTGCCTGAACTCATCCTACATCAACCTCAGTGGTATACAACTGCACCCAGTTCAGCAAAGTGCGCTCGATAGAGGACTTAAGTATGCCTACCCTATCAATGTTGTCAATGATATCCAACTTATTCCACAGATTGAACAAATTGTTAAAGTGCTCCCTTATAATATTCAAGCCGCTGCTAGACATCAAGTAGCTAGAGCCATCAAGACTATTCATAACCAATCTAGTAATAATCCTGCACATAAGAAAGTCAAATATGAACTGAACCAACTTAGACAGCTGCGTCAAAACCCTGATATCTCCATAATCAGTGCGGACAAGACCTCCCAAGTTATAATAATGAACAGAACGGATTACATTGATAAAATGAACCAGGCAATTGCAAATATTCCACATACCATCTGCACCCGTGATCCCACTAATGCAACTGTTTCGGCCCTCTCCAGGCTAAAATCTTCAGGCCTACTTTCTATGAATATCACTAAAGCTATGCACCCACCACCTGGACACCGCGTTCCCGAATTATTTGGAAAACTTAAAACACATAAAACAGGTAACCCCGTATGCCCCCTCGTTTCGGCCTATGCAAGTCCAACTAGGCCCTCGAGGGAGCATTGGCAAAATGTCTAGTACCATTAACCACTTCATCCATATACTCGGTGTCCAGCTCCGCTCAGGCGTTAAATAAAATACATTCTGTTACACCATCTAGCTCGGAGTTTATAATGGTCTCACTCGATATCATTTCCTTATACCCTAATGTACCTGTGCCTGCTGTCCACCGTATCATCGAAGAAATGTTGTCAGCCCACGGAACTTATACCCATAATGAAATTCAAGGCATTGTTAATGCCTTAAGACTAGTATACAACAGAACATTTTTTCGATTTAATGAAACTATTTACCGTCAACGGGAAGGGGCCCCTATGGGGTCACCCCTCTCAGCAGTTCTATCTGAGTTGTTACAAGACCTAGAAAATGAAGTCCTCACAAACTTTCATGTGAAACCTATTTTATACCTGAGATATGTGGATGATGTGCTATTGTTTGGGCTGTCCACCCCTGAAAGCCTTACCGAGTTCATCACCTTGTTGTCTACAAAATACAGTTCCATAAAATTTTCTACGGAATTTGAGACCAATTATGCATTACCCTATCTGGACATCATGTTGGAAAGAAACCCTAATACAAATGAAGTAACTCACTCTGTTTATAGAAAACCAACTGCAACAATCTCTATGATTCCCTATAACTCCTACCACCCACTCAGGCAAAAACTATCAGCCCTTCACTTTATGTTTCACCGAGCAGTTACACATTCATCCTCAACCAATCAAAGAGATCTAGAAGTTGCAAAAATTATGGATATTGCAGCATTGTATAATTATCCATCTACCATTTAATTCCATAATGCGCTATGTCTTTAATGCATCATACTCAACATTACGAAGAGAGAGACCAACCATTTCATATGTCGGCAAATCACCATATATCCCTGCTGTCACAAATACCCTAAAAATGCACGTCGTCCATTTAATTTTGATTTTGGCATAAAAATGTGCAACATTCTCGCCCATATGAAAAATGACAGGGATCAGATTCCCCATGGTTACAAATTCGGTGTGTACGCAATCCCACTAAAAGCTATGAATGTTGATGTAACCGACCAGATATACATAGGTTCGACCCGTCGTAATAATAATTTACGTGTCTCTGAACATAGATACAATGTTAAAACATGTTCCACCTCCACCGCCCTTTCAAGACTATGCCTGAAGGGACAACACCAACCTGTCTTTGACGATGTTACTATGTTACATACGCCGACTACCTGTTCATCTATCATCCTGTTAGAAAGCTTATTGATACATAAACATAGGGCAGAATGCTGTAATGACGATACCCCTATCATTATACCGTTGCCTTGGAAACTACTCTGTAACTATTACAGCGAAAGAGAAAATACCGGCTGCTCCAATGAAACGACATGATTATGTAGTGAGCATGCGCATGCCAAAACATACTGTTTCGTCAGTGTGCATACTATATAATATATACCTTACCAGAACATAGTGCAACCACACCATCTGATGACGGGTCCACAGTGGACTTGAAAGTGCTCATGTTCTAATGTATATATCATTTTAACCGTAATTTTTTAAAATCGTGTAAAGACGGCAAACTGTGTTCTTAACACTCCAATACTTTTGCAGTTTTTTCCTTTTCAAAACAAACTGACTTTTTAAAACTTATCTAGCTTTCACACTTTCCACCATTCTCTCACTTTTTTTTTAACACTTACCAAATCAGCCCGCTCTTAACTAACACACCCCTTTTAAAATTTTTCTCTGATGGTCCTGTGGCTGGCGCTCTTTGGCCAAATCTGGCCCTTGTGCCACAAAAATCAACTAACTAACTAACTTCTTCTGTCAGACATTTCTACAAAAAAGAATGTGAATATATAATTCAGAAATTTCCATTGGCTAATTTTTTGAAGCATGCTGAGGTGACAGAAATCCTCCTATTAAGCATCAGTACAGTTCATAGTAACAAGTTTTCCTTCCAGGAATTGTTAGTAACAGTGATATGGATAACCTTGAAATGGAGTTTTTGAGGTACCAGGTAGAGAATCTTGAGCAAGAAATTTTGAACTCTCCAAGGCTGGGATTAGAATTCATTGCATGGGATAAGAATTCCAAATTAACAGATGGGAGTGGAACAAGAAAATACTCTTGTCTTGCTAAGGTCATGTGAGCAATACTATTGGTTCCTTTCAGTAATACAGTGACAGACAGGATATTTGGTATTGTTAGAATGAATCTTACAGAATTTCATGCTAATCTCAGTATTGAAACATTAAATGCGTTGTTGGTTGAAAAAATCTGGATGTCTGCTTACAGTGAATGTTGTTATCAAGAGAATTCAGCCGAGAACAACTTGAAGCAGCAAAACATGCAATTGTTAACCAGTTAAAAGCCCATGTGAGTAATGACGGATGCTAGTAGGGATATGTATGGAAAAATTATGATCATTTTTTTAAGCTTTGTGACATTGTGGATAAAATAAGACTATAGCAGACAGACTGATCTAACATTATCAAATCAGTGACATACCATCATGCCATCATGTGACTGTGTCACACTTTTCATGTAGCAAGATTTGTGTGTTAATTCCACAATTAAAAATACTGTTATGTTCAATCAAATATGAAGCATTTTCCTGAGTCCAGCACTGTAGAACTGAATTTTTTGGCTCCAATGCCATGAAACTTTCTTCATATAGTAATTGATTTTTTTTTGCTACTTCCTTTTTGAATTTGATTTTGCATAGTCAATTGAAATCCCTGTGTTTAACGCTTCCTCACATTTAAGCTTTGACTTTTTTAACCTTTGTATCGAAATGACGCTCACTGAATTACGAACAAACACAGAACTTTTTGTTCTGAGAGGAAGTCCTGGTTCATAACTAACTGCTAATGTTGGAGAAAGTTCTTTGTTGTTGATAATTTTATGTAGGTTAATTGTTACAAATCTGAAAGAAGCATGGTCATGTGTGAGCCATGTGATGTTAAGTTACTTAAAATACAAAACAATAACACTAATATGCAAGGTTTTGTTGTTTTGAAATGAATAGGTGTATCTGAATGGATTTTTTAAGCAGATTCCGAAAATGACTTTCAAAATTCCGTATCACGTCAAGTTTTTTCACAAATGACGGAAATGTGAAAATTAAAAAAAAACTTTATTTTTTAATGACATTTTTATAGGGCAATGTTTGTAACGTGTGAAAATGTCCTCTGGAGTGGCGGAATGATTGTTTAAGGAATAGATAAACATAAATATATAGCTGATAATGGAAATGCAACTGTTTTATCTGTATGACGTCACGATTTGCGCCACTCACAAAGGCGGAACATGAGAGAATGTTATGTTGGCACGGCAGTATGACTCATACCTCACGCCACTGCTCCCTTCTTTCTATTGATGACATGTGGTGCCATTCGGGGCAGATCGTGCTATACTAATCAGTGCAAGGAAGGGACTGGTCCCGTTCGGTTGTTTCTTTGTGGCGTGTGCAATGGCTTCACGTGGTTGTGTAAATCATTCAGACATATTTTGCTACACATGTGGCTGTTATACGACAGGAAAAAAACAATTACGCCTTTCGTGAAAAATGCTTATTTTCAATACTTCGGCATTAAACTAGCAGATGAGGACAAAATTTGGTCTCCTCACAATGTGTGCCGTGCATGTGTGGAGGTGTTGAGGAACTGGAAAAGTGGAAAAAGGGCATCAATGCCGTTTGGTGTACCTATGGTGTGGCACGAGCCAAAAAATCACAGTGACGACTGCTACTTCTGCACAGTGAATATTGTGGGCCATACCAGAACCAGTAAGCGTAACATTGTGTATCCCAATATCCCATCTGCCATAAGACCAGTGCCCCATAGTGAATCCATCCCTGTACCATCCCCGTCCAATATCAAGCCCCCAACAGACACCGATTCAGACGGTGATACAGGTGATGAGATGCACCAACCGGACAGCATGGAGGATGAAACCCCAGTGCCATTTACCCAGCATGTACTTAATTATTTGGTTCCTGATCTGAATTTACTTAAAGACGCAGGCTGATCCAATTTTAAAATTTTGAAAATTTTAGAATTGAACCAGAGCTTTTAGTATCACGACTTCAGGAAAAGAATTTACTATGTCCTAATACAAGATTCTCCTAATACAGACACCGAGAAGCAGAATTGGTTCCGTTTTTTGCTGAGGAAGACAGTTTGGTATATTGTCGAGACATTCCGGCAGTCATGAAATACTACAACATTAATTACAATTCAGGACAGTGGAGGTTGTTCATAGATGCCAGCAAATCCAGTTTAAAAGGTGTTTTATTACACAATACTAACATCCATCCATCCATCCATTCCAGTAGCACATTCTGTGACTTTGAAAGAGACATACGAGAACCTTAAATTACTGCTGGAAAGTGTGCAGTACAAGTTTCATGAATGGTCTTTGTGCGGGTATTTCAAGGTGATTGCCATATTGCTCGACCAACAAGCAGGCTACACCAAATTTCCTTGCTTTTTGTGTGAATGGGGAGCAAGGACGGAACATTGGGTTCGGCAGCAGTGGACAGTCAGAAGTACATTCACACCTGGCGAAACAAACATTGTTTCACTTCCACTGGTTGATCCCTCGAAAATACTGTTGCCACCTTTACACATCAAACTTGGCTTAATGAAGCAATTCGTGACAGCTTTAAGCAGGGACAGTAAATGCTTTCAGTATCTTGGTGGTAAGTTTCCATCAATCACGTCTGAAAAAATTAAAGCTGGCATTTTCAAATACGAAAATTAATATAGGCCCTCAAATACGAAAATTAATATAGGCCCTCAAATACGAAAATTAATGGCAGACAACATATTCGAGGAAACCATGAGTGAGTGCGAATTGTGAGCATGGACTGCATTCAGAAATGTGGTACACAACTTTATGGGGAACACGAAGGCTTCAAATTACACCACTTTAGTCGAGGACATGCTAGAATCCTATGAACTGCTTGGTTGCAACATGAGCGTCAAAGTTCACTTTCTTCATGCTCATCTAAATTACTTTCCTAACAATCTTGGTGATTTTTCGGAAGAACATGGTGAGCGCTTCCATCAGGATATTAAAGTGAAGGAAAGTGGACTGTACATATGATGGCCGACTATTGTTGGATGTTGAACAGAGACTGTACGGACGCACACCGAAGACAATCCAAAAAAGGAAGTTTAAAGGGGAGCCCAGTGGCGAATGTTAGGTATGTTTGCTTTTTAATATGTATTTATGTTTATCTATTCCTTAAACAATCATTCCGTCCTTCCAGAGAACATTTTCACACGTTACAAACGTTGCCATATAGCAATGTCATTAAAAAATAACGGTTTTTTAAATTTTCAGAATTTCCATCATTTGTGAAAAGACCTGACGTGATACGGAATTTGGAAGGTCATTTTTGGAATCTGCGCAAAAAAATCCAATCAGATACACCTATTCATTTGAAAACAACAGAAAAAAGTTGAAAAATTGCAGATCAGCGTAATCTATAACATTTTTATTACTGGTAGGTGAGTGGGTTGAACAGACAATAATTTGGCAATGCCGCACATGACTACACATTGGGGTCACTGAAAGTTGGCAGGTCTGTAGTTGGGCAAATTTCAAATGTCATATAGATAGTATGATCTAACCATTAATTTTCATACCATTGATATTTTAAGATTTCCTTGACCTAACCTGTTTTGTGGTCAGTGTTATCTTCAATTATAAAAACTGAGCTTAATGACATAAGGTACTCTTGTATTCTGTAGAATCTCATAGTGTAGTCCATTATGGATTTAGAATTTTGCAATCATTTTTTCATTTAAAACTAAGAAACAAAATGTATTCAGTAGAGTAACTTATTAAAAAAGTAAACTTCTGTAGAGTTAATGTGACATAATAGCTTTCAATAATTATTAATAATTTTTTTATTTATTGTATATTACTTTGGTTTCAACAGGGTACGCAGATTTGAAGAAATTTTTCCTGAACTTCCACCTTTTACGGACCGTCATGTTTATAGCATTTACGCAAAGTATGCGTATGAATGTACTGGATGTGGAAAACAGTAAGTTGTATACAATTATTTCCTTTAGCATTGATTTCCAGTTTGAATATGATCTGTCATCTTGCACATAGTGTATTTACTATTATTAGTACATATGACAAGGCATGTTAGCTTGTCTGAAATGTTTTTCCTAAACCAGATTAAATTTTAGACAAAGTGTAAATGCATGCATAGTATAGAGAGGGGGTGGGGTGTGTGTGTGTGTGTGTGGGGGGGGGGTGCATATACAATGTTTTATGTAGCTGATCCAATTTTAAAATTTTTAAAATTTCAGAATTGAACCTGTACCAGTTAATTGGACTAGTGATTTTTTTTCCTGCTTGCTATTATCTACTTACATATGCAAAACAAACACACAAAAAGATCATTTAATTTTTGATGAAATATATGCATATACTTATACACTGGCATGCAAAAATTGAGGATGAGACGGTTTTTCGAATGTAATGTTGTGCCGAAGTGCTCCACATCGACTCAAATCATACCATAAGATCCCCAAGATGTAAGAATATAGGACAAGTGAGCAAAACCATCCAAACAAGGAATCCAAAGGATACAAAGGCACTTTATTGAAAAGGTAGCTTTGAGCACAACTGGACAGAAACGTCCATGTGACAGGCGGCTGCCAAGAAAAATCCAGTCTTTAGTGGGGGATATGATCACCCCTGACTATGTTGCAGGATTTACAACATCTGTCCATGCTAAGGACGAGGTTGTCAAGGAGCTGTTGAGGCATCGTGGCCCATTCCTCTTGTAGCGCCACTCGCAGCTGCGGAATCGTTGCTGACAGCTGGTGACGTGCTGCCAAGCGTCTCCCGAGAAGGTCCCACACGTGTTCGATTGGATTTAGGTCCAGGGACCTTGCGGGCCAATCCATGCGTTGAATATCTTCACTCTCCAACAGCTCTGCGACAGCCACTGTACGATGAGGTGTAGCGTTGTCGTCCATGAAGAGGAACTCAGGACCCACAGCACCTCTAAACAGACTCACGTGAGGCAGGAAAACCTCGGTACAATAGCGCACACAAGTGACTGAACCTCCTTGGAAGATGTGGAGGTCAGTACGGCTGCCAAGCATAATACCACCCCAAATGAGAACTCCGCCACCTCCAAAACGGTCCCTTTCGATGATGTTGGAGGTGTGATTGCGTGTTCCCTGCTCTCTCCAGATGTGTATACATCCAGAATCGCTCGTCAGGCTAAATCGACTGTCATCCGTGAAGAGAACTCGACCCCATTGCTGATGTGTACAGTTCTTTTGTTCCTGACACCACAGAAACCACTGTCTCCGATGAGCATGCGTTAATGGCACACACCGTACTGGTCGTCATGCAAATAGATTGATTTCCAGTTATAGACCACCTTTGTGCAGCCTCCTGGCCACGGTAAAACGCGATAACAGACGTCCAGTTGTCTGTTGCATATGCCTTGTGATTTCTCTCGCTGTCTGCCGTCTGTCTCTTCTCGCCTGTAGGACAATATACCGGTCGTCCGCCGCCGTGGTTGCTTATGGACGACCACTGCTAAACTCTCGGACAGTTGTTCCTGTCATTTGAAATGCTCTCCAAGCTCGTGAAACGATGCTATGAGCGATCCCGAACTCCTTGCCCACACTAGTCACACTTCTTCCAACTTCACAATGACGTGACCTCAGGTAAAGTCATCCAGATGTCATCTACTGGATTGCCTATTGGCCATATCACACAGTGGCAGCAACTCGACGTTGTTCAAACCCATGTACATCGTGCAATAGCTTTCACCGAATTGCTGAGCGTACATCGCCCTAGTGCTTTATACCCTTCCGACCCCCCTCCCACGTCATGCTGCATATATGCACATGCCCTACTGTACCGGACCCTAGTCTATCTTCTGAGTGGTCTTTTGGCCCGTTCTGCCTGCTCGTTCCGCTGTTATGCTAATTTCTCCTCTTTGTCCTTAATTTTTGCACACCTGATGCAGAGTCTGTTGAATTAGGTTAGACAATAAAATACAGTAACATTTTTGTATTATAATTCTTTTTCAAATGTTTTATTAATGATACAGAAACAGATTACTGTGAAACCAGTTTTTTTGAATGCGAAAATGTGTTCAGGAAAACTGAAAACTTATAGAAAAGGCAGATTTCTCATTCCACTGGTTTTACAAAATTGTTTAAGCATTTTGAGACAGGATAGATGATTTATAGGTAATTTATGCCCATTTTGGGCTTTATGGAAATTATTCAAGTCGTGAAATCCACTTTCTGACCATACATTTTTTTCTGACGAAAACAACAAGCGAAGCCAGCAAAACATTTTATTAATTTTACTGCAACCACAAAGCCAAGTTGTATCATACAATATTTGGTGAAAGTCGTGATTGAATTTCTTTGTTTTAGCTGATAAATTAAATGGTTGAGGCCAACCATTTTCAATGATTTTCAGGTTTTCAATAGGAAAAACAGACGTAACACAAATGTTATCGAATTTCGCACAATTTTTTCAATGCTGCAATTACAGTCTGAACCAGGCAACTGGTTTTCCTGAGGCAAAGCATTTGAAGTACAAGGTATAACGAAGTAAATTTCTCCGTCATTTCTGTCCATGCCAGGATTCGAACTCGGATCCCCTCATTCCGGAATAAGTCACTCTACCAGTTGAGTTACGTGGACGTTTTATTCTGATTCCTATCTGCCTCTATGTCATGTGCGTCCTTCTGGCAGGTACGTCACATCACCTGGTACGTTACATCACCTCCCCCTTATTTATTTATTATTATTTTTTTTTATTTTCGAAGTGCTGGAGAAGGGATTCTCTTATTTTTACTATCTCGCGGTGTGGAAATAACATCACACCAATGCGAGATTTTGAACGGTCGGGTCATCCGGATAGTTCGGGCGCCATTATAACGAAGTAAATTTCTCCGTCATTTTTGTCCACGCCAGGATTCGAACCCGGATCCCCTCATTCCGAAATAAGTCACTCTACCAGTTGAGCTATGCGGACGTTTTATTCTGATTCCTATCTGCCTCTATGTCGTGTGCGTCCTTCTGGCAGGTACGTCACATCTCCTGGTACGTTACAAAGGAACGGTCATATTATCAGGCATAAAAGTATCAGCAGAACAATTATCATCTGGAAAAGCTTGTAGCTCAGGAGCATCCACTCTGCAAGCACACATGTCAACTTTTTCCATGTTTGGGAAAAACGATCGCAAAATCAGATTTCTAGCGCAATAAAAAATCAAAATAACTGAATCATAATTAATGTTCCCTATGAGCGCAATGGCGTGCGGCCGCGCAGCTGAAATATCTTCCGTGCAGTAAGCATTTTGAATTAAAATTCCCAAATTCCTAATTAGTTTTCATAAATCAAATTAATTACCTGCAAAAATAATAATAAAGTTCAGGCTCTTAAAAGTCAAAACAACACTTTTCTTAAATGTCGTTCGCCTCCTTCTAAGTTTGTGTCATTGTTCTCTTCATTCTCAAAGGCTTAGTGAACACGAGAATGTGGATGAGTGATTTTCCCACGCTGAGAAAGTGGCAGATATGAGTCTAATGAAATGTTTTTAATAATGTTTCTTTATTTAAAATCATTTGCGGAAAGAACGGTGATAAAGGGGGGGGGGGGGTTAGAAAAAACTAAGGGTTCTAGTCCAAGTTCCAACTTCTACTACATTAGTAAGAGAAGCTGAGAATTTTTTTTTTTTTTTTTTTTTTTTTTGTGCCTAAGTGGTTTTGATGTGTGCCCAGCTCGTCGAGTTCGACACGCATTCCCATGGCCGCTTAGAGGAAAAATTCATCATAATTAATGCAGGAATGTGATTTAAATGTGCTGAAACGTTTTTAAAACTCTATTTGCTCACTAATGAAAACTCACCAGTGTTACACGCCGTTAAACAAAGCCATATGGGTTTGTTTTACCTCCTCTGACAGCTTCGCTAAAGAGAGCTTGTATGCTACACATGCACATTTCCTAACACTGTTTTACCTGCCTGCTCCCCTCTTGGGAAGACTAAAGAGGAAAGTTGCTGTGCAAAACTTCTACATACTCAGGAGCTTCCAACTGAGTTCCAGCCTACTGTAAATCACATAGCATCACTAATATATACCTGCTGTGTTTCATTGACCTTACTATTTCAGCTTACCTAAATTTTACATTGGTTAAGACCAAGACTTCTTTCTCAACATCCACTCAATTTTCTATGGTTTCCTTTTTAATTTTATACAGTACAAAAACTTGAAGTCTCGCTGAGAAAATTAAAGGAAGCGCCGCTTCAACATCTTCCATGGAAGTTGCTCTTCTGCAGTGTTACCTTTTATTAGTCCCTGTAAACCAGTGCAATAAACAGATATGATCAAGATCCAAACATGCCTTTTCAAGCTCCCAATCATTGAAACTAATTTAAATGTTATCAAAGTAACTCACAAACTTTTCAGGTTCCAGAACACCTTGGGGAAAAGTAAATAACATCTTTGATATCAAAACTTACCATCTCCGTAATTGTGTTTCATTACACATAAAGTTGGTTTCTATGCATATTGAAGAGGTATTAATTCGTATTTTTGAATTTCAATTTTTTTTAAACAACAGGGAAAACACTTTGTTCCTTGATACATTAAAAATGGGAAAACATGTATTTTAAGTTCAGGAATCAGAACTACCACTGTGCTCACTGTACTGTGAAAACACTTCAGTGGTCTCGAAAATGCTGCCAACTCCAGCCCAAACAGGATAAGTACATACATACATATCATTAAGCTGTTCTCTGAGATTCAGAGGTTAGCTCCTCAAAGAAAGATCGTCTGCCAAGTAAACATGTAACTAATGGATCTAGATTTTACTTAGTGTTGGTGTATCAAATATATCCATTCACAACAATTTGAACACACAGCTTGAGCTTCACTGACATCCACTACATGTCACGCACAAGACCTTTTGTACTGCTTGTATTTTCTCAAGCAGATATTCCTGAATCTGATCTTCCCATGATTTCCTTGGCCTCCCTCTACCATTTTTTCTTGCCCCTTGGGTTGAATAAATTCTGTTAGTAAGAACTTCATCACTCATTCTTTCAACATGGCCAAACCACCTGAGAATATTGGTCTCCACCTTACTAACAACATTTTGCCTCACATTACACAACTGCAACACATCCTCATTCCTCACAAATTTCATAACCTAATTTCACTTTAAAAGGAAAAAAAAATATTGCTCCATTGATTGATATTGCAAAAGAAACAGGAAAATATGCATTTCATTAGGAAAATTTGTTGAAAAATACAAAGTTGCTCTTCTGCACTGTTACCTTTATTATTATTATTTTCTTTATTTGAAATATATGAGGCACAGCTTATGACAATCAAACATAAACAAAAACATTATCATTGACTGGTGTTGTTGAGTTGATACGAGTTTCCACCAGAGACCTAGGTATCAGTCAGGAATCGGCGTAAAATATATGATGTCCCAAGTAAAGCTTCCTTCTATGGTTCTCAAGGTGGTATATCAGGAAGCTGCAATTTCTCGAAATGATTCATAAATTTTTTTGACATTGTTCCAAGTGCCCTGATGACAATTGGGTCTACTGATGTGTGTTTAGTCCATAATCGGGTAACTTCTATGGCCAGGACTCTATATTTAGTAATTTTTTCCAGTTCTTTTTCATTGACTCTGGCATCTCCAGGAATCGCTATATCAATTATCCAGACTTTCCGCTTTTCTGTGACTCTTATGTGTGGTGTATTATGTTCTACATGCTGATCGGTTTGAATTCGAAAATCCCATAAGATCTTGACTTGATCATTTTCTACGACTTTCTTAGCCTGATGTTCCCATGAGTTTTTCAATGCTGGCAGATTGTGCTTTCTGCATAATGACCAGTGAATCAATTTGGCTACCCTGTCATGTCTAGCTTTGTATTCTGTCTGTGCAGTTTTGATACATTCACATATAGAATGAGACAGTTTCATCTTTTTCTTGACAAAGTTGACACTTTGTATTATCACAGACTTTCTGGATTTTAGCCTTCATAGCATTTGTTTGTAATACCTGTTCTTGTGCAGCAAAAATCAGACTTTCTTTCTTGATGGAACCCAATTTCAGCCATTTCTTTTGAAATTGTGCATGCAGTGGCTTGTTCCTCCAGCCATCTAATTTGCTTTCAGACTGCTTTCTCTTGTATTCAGCCTTGCTTTCTGTTGTTTTTTATATATTTTAATTATTCACTGCCTGAAGTAGCTTTCCTCTGGTTCTGTTTACATAATCATTCAGGCTTCTTTTTTCTTCCTCTACTACCAGTTATACTTGTAGTAGTCCTCTGCCTCCAATTTTTCGAGGTAAATATAATCTGTCAACATCACTTTTTGGATGGAGTGCATGATGCATGTTCAGTAACTTTCGAGTTTTCCGATCCAGTATTTCTAATTCACTTTGGGTCCAATCATATGGGTCCAGCGGGGTATCTAATTACTGGAATGGCCCATGTATTTATGGCTTTGACTGTATTTCCACCATTTAGTTTTGATTTCAATATTTTTCGTACTATCTTGATGTACTCCCTCCTAGTCAGATCTTTGACTTTTGTATGTAAGATGTTATCTGATTCAGGAATTCCAAGGTATTTGTAATTTTCATTTTCTGACAATGATTTCATAATATTACCATTTTCTAGTTCTATTCCATCTATATTCTGGACTTTCCCCTGGCACATGGATAGTACTGCACATTGTTCCAGTCCAAATTCCATTTGTATATCATCATTAAATATTTGCACTGTATTCAGCAATGTTCAAGTTCGGCAGCACTTTCTGCATACAATTTTAGGTCATCCGTGTGCAGCAGATGGTTTATTTTTCCATGTTGGTCCAAAATGTGGTAACCCATTTTTGTTTTGTTCAAAGTCATTGACAATGGGATTAAAAAGAGATTAAACAAAAGATGGCAACAAAGAATCCCCTTGAAATATGCCTCTCTTGATATTAACTTCTCAGAGGTCTTCACCATATGCATGTAACATTGTTTTCCAGGTTTTCATATTTTTCTTTGAAGAATCAGCAGATGTTCTTGATAATTCCAAAAAGTTCCAGACAAATATTAATCCAGCTGTGTGGTAGTGAGTCAAAGGCTTTTTTTTTTTTTTTTTTTGTAATCTATCCATGCCATATTCAAATTTATTTTTTTGTCTTTTGAAGTTTTTTAGTACCAAGTTGTCAATAAGCAGCTGGTCTTTTGTGCCTCTTGATATTTTGAAGTTCCCCTTCTGTTCTATTGGGGATAAATTGTTTTCCCATAAGTAATAATATTTTGATCTTGCTATTCTCTTGTGAATTGTTTGAATGTTGGGAGGCATGTAATTGGGCGATAGTAGGTTCATTGCCTTTTTCTTGATATTTCATTATAAGCAATGTGTGGCCTGTTGTCATCCAATCTTCTCTGCTAGAACTCTGTAGTATTATATTGAATTGCATAGATATACATTGATGAAATACTCTCGTTGAGTTTGCAGAGGCAGAAGGGTTTTTCATCTTGAACTCCTTCTTCAAGAAAAAGCCACACAGGAAATGGACATGGAGACATCCAAATGGGACGACAAGTGAAATTGATTTTATTATGTGTAACAAAAAATTCGTCATAGAAGACTGCAGTGTGCTAAACAAGTTCAACACAGGTAGTGACCATAGATTGGTGAGATGTAAGATGCACCTCAACACTAAACTTGAACGTAGCAAGCTCATAAGACAAACAAAATCTATTGACATAACCAACCTTAAAAAACACCATAATACCTTCAAGTTAGAACTGAAGAACAGGTTCTCTGCTTTAGAAGGCCTAACATCGGAAGAAGTGGACATCTCTGAAGTTAACAGAAAAGTAACCAAAGCTCTTATGGAAACAGCAACAAAATTAGCTGGGTCTAAGAACAAGTTGCATGTGAACAAATTATCAGGAAAAACCAAAATGTTGATGCAAAAAAGAAGAGAGATGAGGACAACTAAAGAAGATGTGACTTCCAAAGTGGAATATATAGAGCTATGCAAGACAGTAAGAAAAAGTATCACTGAAGACGTAAGAAAATTCAACTGTGAACTAGTGAGGAAAGCAATTGAAAACAACCAAAGCCTAAAGATAGCAAAGGGACATCTCAGTAAGGGAAGAAAACAGATTATGGCACTGAGAAAAGAAGATGGTTCTGTAACAAGAAATAGAGGCGAAATTTTGACAAGAGTGAAAGATTTCTACTCCAAATTATATGAAAGGGATGATATATGCACTCCAGACATCATGAAAGATACCAGTACCAGAGTTCCTCCAGTCCTTCCAGCAGAAGTTGCACATGCAATCAAGAACATGAAGCGAGGAAAAGCTCCAGGAGAAGATGGAATTACTGTAGACATCATACAAGAAGCAAGTGGAGAAATCGAAACAGTACTCGCCCAAATTTTCACTCGATGCCTTAATGAAGGAAAGATTCCTGAGGATTGGAACACCGCTACAATGATCCTGCTACATAAGAAAGGTGACATTGAGGATCTCGGAAACTACAGACCTATCAGCCTCCTATCAGTAGTTTATAAAATCTTCACTAAAGTTCTTTCACACCGCTTGAAGGTAACACTGGACATGGCTCAACCGAAACAACAAGCTGGATTCAGGAGTGGCTACAGCACAATAGATCATATCCACGTGCTGAGAGAACTAATTGAAAGAGCGAGGGAATATGAACTTCTATTGTGCATGGCTTTTATCGATTATGAAAAAGCCTTTGATTCGGTGAAACCATCAGCAGTTACAATGGCTTTGAAAACCTGCGGTATTGAAGATGCATACATTAATATTATTAATAACATCTATGAAAATGCAAGTGCAAAGATTAGGATGTTTGAAAATACAACACACATAAAAATTGGAAAGGGAGTGAGAAAAGGTGACACCATATCTCCGAAGCTCTTTAATGGACACATTGGAGGGTGTTTTTCAGTCGCTGAGCTGGGAAAACAAGGGGATAAGGATTAATGGAGATTATCTAACCCACCTTCGTTTTGCTGATGACGTAGTCATTTTTGCAACTACCCCATCAGAGCTGCAGAGTATGATCCAGGAACTTGCTGACAAGAGTAAAGAAGTGGGATTAAAAATGAACTTTCAGAAGACAAAAGTGATGTTCAATGCTTTTACAAGAAATGAAGATTTATCGATTGATGGAGAAAAGCTGGAGATAACAGACACGTATGTTTATCTTCGACAGCAGATATCAAGTGAGGGTCACATTGATGAAGAAATTAATCGGCGTACAAAACTTGCCTGGAGAGCTTTTGGAAGAAACAGCATAATTTTCAAGAGCAATATGCCATTATGTCTTAAAAGAAAAGTGTTTGATCAATGCATCCTTCCAGTGCTTACGTATGGTGCAGAGACGTGGACCTTAACTAAAAGAGACATACAAAGGCTGCAGACAACTCAAAGTAGCATGGAGAGGTGCATGCTTGGTGTAACCAGGAGAGATAAGAAGAGGAACTCGTGGATCCGAAAAATGACAAGAGTGGAAGACATCATTATCAGAGTTAAATCCCTGAAATGGCAATGGGCTGGACATACTGCCAGAAGGACAGATCATCGATGGACAGCCGAAATTTTATATTGGATTCCAAGGGACAGGAAAAGACCCAGAAGAAGACCACATGGGAGATGGGTAGATGAAATTCGAAAGTATGCAGGGGTGACATGGAGGAGACTGGCACAAGACAGACCGTTGTGGAGGAAACTTGGGGATTGACAATGATGATGATATATATATATATATATATATATATATATATATATATATATATATATATATATATATATATATCATCATCATCATTGTCAACCATTATCAATCCACTGCTGGACGAAGGTCTCCCCAAGTTAGTTTCCTCCACAACGGTCTGTCTTGTGCCAGTCTCCTCCATGTCACCCCTGCATACTTTTGAATTTCATCCACCCATCTTCTATGTGGTCTTCTTCTGGGTCTTTTCCTGTCCCTTGGAATCCAATCTAAAATTTCGGCTGTCCATCGATGATCTGTCCTTCTGGCAGTATGTCCAGCCCATTGCCATTTCAGGGATTTAACTCTGATCATGATGTCTTCCACTCTTGTCATTTTTCGGATCCACGAGTTCCTCTTCTTATCTCTCCTGGTTACACCAAGCATGCACCTCTCCATGCTGCTTTGAGTTGTCTGCAGCTTTTGTATGTCTCTTTTAGTTAAGGTCCACGTCTCTGCACCATACGTAAGCACTGGAAGGATGCATTGATCAAACACTTTTCTTTTAAGACATAATGGCATACTGCTCTTGAAAATTATGCTGTTTCTTCCAAAAGCTCTCCAGGCAAGTTTTGTACGCCGATTAATTTCTTCATCAATGTGATCCTCACTTGATATCTGCTGTCCAAGATAAACGTACGTGTCTGTTATCTCCAGCTTTTCTCCATCAATCGATAAATCTTCATTTCTTGTAAAAGCATTGAACATCACTTTTGTCTTCTGAAAGTTCATTTTTAATCCCACTTCTTTACTCTTGTCAGCAAGTTCCTGGATCATACTCTGCAGCTCTGATGGGGTAGTTGCAAAAATGACTACGTCATCAGCAAAACGAAGGTGGGTTAGATAATCTCCATTAATATTTATCCCCTTGTTTTCCCAGCTCAGCGACTGAAAAACACCCTCCAATGTGGCATTAAAGAGCTTCGGAGATATGGTGTCACCTTGTCTCACTCCCTTTCCAATTTTTACGTGTGTTGTATTTTCAAACAGCCTAATCTTTGCACTTGCATTTTCATAGATGTTATTAATAATATTAATGTATGCATCTTCAATACCGCAGGTTTTCAGAGCCATTGTAACTGCTGATGGTTTCACCGAATCAAAGGCTTTTTCATAATCGATAAAAGCCATGCACAATGGAAGTTCATATTCCCTCGCTCTTTCAATTAGTTCTCTCAGCACGTGGATATGATCTATTGTGCTGTAGCCACTCCTGAATCCAGCTTGTTCTCTCGGTGGAGCCATGTCTAGTGCTACCTTCAAGCGGTGTGAAAGAACTTTAGTGAAGATTTTATAAACTACTGATAGGAGGCTGATAGGTCTGTAGTTTCCTGAGATCCTCAATGTCACCTTTCTTATGTAGCAGGATCATTGTAGCGGTGTTCCAATCCTCAGGAATCTTTTCTTCATTAAGGCATCGAGTGAAAATTTGGGCGAGTACTGTTTCGATTTCTCCACTTGCTTCTTGTATGATGTCTACAGTAATTCCATCTTCTCCTGGAGCTTTTCCTCGCTTCATGTTCTTGATTGCATGTGCAACTTCTGCTGGAAGGACTGGAGGAACTCTGGTACTGGTATCTTTCATGATGTCTGGAGTGCATATATCATCCCTTTCATATAATTTGGAGTAGAAATCTTTCACTCTTGTCAAAATTTCGCCTCTATTTCTTGTTACAGAACCATCTTCTTTTCTCAGTGCCATAATCTGTTTTCTTCCCTTACTGAGATGTCCCTTTGCTATCTTTAGGCTTTGGTTGTTTTCAATTGCTTTCCTCACTAGTTCACAGTTGAATTTCCTTACGTCTTCAGTGATACTTTTTCTTACTGTCTTGCATAGCTCTATATATTCCACTTTGGAAGTCACATCTTCTTTAGTTGTCCTCATCTCTCTTCTTTTGCATCAACATTTTGGTTTTTCCTGATAATTTGTTCACATGCAACTTGTTCTTAGACCCAGCTAATTTTGTTGCTGTTTCCATAAGAGCTTTGGTTACTTTTCTGTTAACTTCAGAGATGTCCACTTCTTCCGATGTTAGGCCTTCTAAAGCAGAGAACCTGTTCTTCAGTTCTAACTTGAAGGTATTATGGTGTTTTTTAAGGTTGGTTATGTCAATAGATTTTGTTTGTCTTATGAGCTTGCCACGTTGTAACGTACCAGGAGATGTGACGTACCTGCCAGAAGGACGCACACGACATAAAGGCAGATAGGAATCAGAATAAAATGTCCGCGTAGCTTAATTGGTAGAGCAACTTATTCCGGAATGAGTGGACCCGGGTTCGAACCCCGGCGCGGATAAAAATGACGGAGAAATTCACTTCGTTATAACGTTCAAGTTTAGTGTTGAGGTGCATCTTACATCTCACCAATCTATGGTCACTACCTGTGTTGAACTTGTTTAGCACACTGCAGTCTTCTATGACGAATTTTTTGTTACACATAATAAAATCAATTTCACTTGTCGTCCCATTTGGATGTCTCCATGTCCATTTCCTGTGTGGCTTTTTCTTGAAGAAGGAGTTCAAGATGAAAAACCCTTCTGCCTCTGCAAACTCAACGAGAGTATTTCCACGCTGGTTTCTGTTGCCATGACCGAATTTACCTACTGAAGTTTCATTCTGTTGCCGTTGCCCTATTTTTGCATTGAAATCTCCCATAATTATTTTCAAGTGCTGCTTACCTTTACTATTTAGATGACAAATTTCCTCATAAAATTCCTCAATTTCTTCTTCAGGATGACTTGTGGTGGGTGCATAAGTTTGAATAATCTGAGCCTGGTATCTTTTCGAGAGTTGGATAACAAGTCGTGCAGCTCTGTCAGAGGAACTTTCAACGTCTACAACTTTATCCTTCAGTTTCTTGTTTATTATAAATCCAACACCACTAGTTCTGCCAGTATCTGTCCCAAGATAGTAGAAGAGATGTCCACTTTTCAGTTCAATGAGATCTTCTCCTTTTCTCCTTACCTCACTTAGCCCCACGATGTCCCACTTGATATATATATATATATATGTATGTATGTATATATATATATATAGAAATAGAGGTGAAATCTTGACAAGAGTGAAAGATTTCTACTCCAAATTATATAAAAGGGATGATACATGTACTCCAGACATCATGAAAGGTACCAGTACCAGAGTTTTTCCAGTCCTTCCAGCAGAAGTTGCACATGCAATCAAGAACATGAAGCGGGGAAAAGCTCCAGGAGAAGATGGAATTACTGTAGACATCATACAAGAAGCAAGTGGAGAAATCGAAACAGTACTCGCCCAAATTTTTACTCGATGCCTTAATGAAGGAACGATTCCTGAGGATTGGAACAACGCTACAATGATCTTGCTACATTAAAAAAGGTGACATTGAGGATCTCAGGAACTACAGACCTATCAGCCTCCTATCAGTGGTTTATAAAATCTTCACTAAAGTTCTTTCACACCGCTTTAAGGTGACACTGGACATGGCTTAACCGAGAGAACAAGCTGGATTCAGGAGTGGCTACAGCACAATAGATCATATCCACATACTGAGAGAACTAATTGAAAGAGCGAGGGAATATGAACTTCCATTGTGCATGGCTTTTATCGATTATGAAAAAGCCTTTGATTCGGTGAAACCATCAGCAGTTGCAATGGCTCTAAAATCCTGCGGTATTGAAGATGCATACATTAATATTATTAATAACATCTATGAAAATGCAAGTGCAAAAATTCGGCTGTTTGAAAATACAACACACATAAAAATTGGAAAAGGAGTGAGACAAGGTGACACCATATCTCCGAAGCTCTTTAATGCCACATTGGAAAATGTCTTTCAATCACTAAACTGGGAAAACAAAGGGATAAAGATTAATGGAGATTATCTAACCCACCTTCGTTTTGCTGATGACATAGTCATTTTTGCAACTACCCCATCAGAGCTACAGAGTATGATCCAGGAACTTGCTGACAAGAGTAAAGAAGTGGGATTAAAAATGAACTTTCAGAAGACAAAAGTGATGTACAATGCTTTTACAAGAAATGAAGATTTATCAATTGATGGAGAAAAGCTGGAGATAACAGACACGTACGTTTATCTTGGACAGCAGATATCAAGTGAGGGTCACATTGATGAAGAAATTAATCGGGGTACAAAACTTACCTGGAGAGCTTTGGGAAGAAACAGCATCATTTTCAAGAGCAATATGCCATTATGTCTTAAAAGAAAAGTGTTTGATCAATGCATCCTTCCAGTGCTTACGTATGGTGCAGAGACGTGGACCTTAGCTAAAAGAGACATACAAAGGCTGCAAACAACTCAAAGAAGCATGGAGAGGTGCATGCTTGGTGTAACCAGGAGAGATAAGAAGAGGAACACGTGGATCCGAAAGATGACAAGAGTGGAAGACATCATGATCAGAGTTAAATCCCTGAAATGG
This sequence comes from Macrothele yani, assembly GCA_039090855.1. Classification (NCBI taxonomy): domain Eukaryota; kingdom Metazoa; phylum Arthropoda; class Arachnida; order Araneae; family Macrothelidae; genus Macrothele; species Macrothele yani. Next base: position 8,892,670 of record CM077025.1, on the reverse strand, counting down.
CAATGGGCTGGGCATACTGCCAGAAGAACAGACCATCGATGGACAGCCAAAATTTTAGATTGGATTCCAAGGGACAGGAAAAGACCCAGAAGAAGACCACATGGAAGATGGGTGGATGAAATTCGAAAGTATGCGGGAGTGACATGGAGGAGACTGGCACAAGACAGACCGTTGTGGAGGAAACTTGGGGAGACCTTCGTCCAACAGTGGATTGATAATGGTTGACATGATGATGATGATGATATATATATATCATGATGATGATATATATATCATGATATATATATATATATATATATATATATCATCATCATCATGATATATATATATATATATATCATCATATATATATATATATATATATATATATATATATATATATATATATATATATATATATATATATCATCATCATGATATATATATATATATCATCATCATCATGATGATATATATATCATCATCATCATCATCATTGTCAACCATTATCAATCCACTGCTGGACGAAGGTCTCCCCAAGTTTCCTCCACAACGGTCTGTCTTGTGCCAGTCTCCTTCATGTCAATCCCGCATACTTTCGAATTTCATCCACCCATCTTCCATGTGGTCTTCTTCTGGGTCTTTTCCTGTCCCTTGGAATCCAATCTAAAATTTCGGCTGTCCATCGATGGTCTGTTCTTCTGGCAGTATGTCCAGCCCATTGCCATTTCAGGGATTTAACTCTGATCATGATGTCTTCCACTCTTGTCATTTTTCGGATCCACGTGTTCCTCTTCTTATCTCTCCTGGTTACACCAAGCATGCACCTGTCCATGTCTCTTTGAGTTGTTTGCAGCCTTTGTATGTCTCTTTTAGTTAAGGTCCACGTCTCTGCACCATACGTAAGCACTGGAAGGATGCATTGATCAAACACTTTTCTTTTAAGACATAATGGCATATTGCTCTTGAAAATGATGCTGTTTCTTCCAAAAGCTCTCCAGGCAAGTTTTGTACCCCGAATAATTTCTTCACCAATGTGACCCTCACTTGATATCTGCTGTCCAAGATAAACGTACGTGTCTGTTATCTCCAGCTTTTCTCCATCAATCGATAAATCTTCATTTCTTGTAAAAGCATTGAACATCACTTTTGTCTTCTGAAAGTTCATTTTTAATCCCACTTCTTTACTCTTGTCAGCAAGTTCCTGGATCATACTCTGTAGCTCTGATGGGGTAGTTGCAAAAATGACTATGTCATCAGCAAAACGAAGGTGGGTTAGATAATCTCCATTAATCTTTATCCCTTTGTTTTCCCAGTTCAGTGATTGAAAGACATTTTCCAATGTGGCATTAAAGAGCTTCGGAGATATGGTGTCACCTTGTCTCACTCCCTTTCCAATTTTTACGTGTGTTGTATTTTCAAACAGCCGAATCTTTGCACTTGCATTTCCATAGATGTTATTAATATTATTAATGTATGCATCTTCAATACCGCAGGATTTCAGAGCCATTGCAGCTGCTGATGGTTTCACCGAATCAAAGGCTTTTTCATAATCGATAAAAGCCATGCACAGTGGAAGTTCATATTCCCTCGCTCTTTCAATTAGTTCTCTCAGTAGGTGAATATGATCTGTTGTGCTGTAGCCACTCCTGAATCCAGCTTGTTCTCTCAGTTGAGCCATGTCCAGTGTCACCTTAAAGCGGTGTGAAAGAACTTCAGTGAAGATTTTATAAACTACTGATAGGAGGCTGATAGGTCTGTAGTTTCCGAGATCCTCAATGTCACCTTTCTTATGTAGCAGGATCATTGTAGTGGTGTTCCAATCCTCAGGAATCTTTCCTTCATTAAGGCATCAAGTGAAAATTTGGGCGAGTACTGTTTCGATTTCTCCACTTGCTTCTTGTATGATGTCTACAGTAATTCCATCTTCTCCTGGAGCTTTTCCCCGCTTCATGTTCTTGATTGCATGAGCAACTTCTGCTGGGAGGACTGGAAGAACTCCGGTACTGGTACCTTTCATGATGTCTGGAGTACATTTATCATCCCTTTCATATAATTTGGAGTAGAAATCTTTCACTCTTGTCAAAATTTCACCTCTATTTCTTGTTACAGAACCATCTTCTTTTCTCAGTGCCATAATCTGTTTTTTCTCTTTACTGAGATGTCCCTTTGCTATCTTTAGGCTTTGGTTGTTTTCAATTGCTTTCCTTACTAGTTCACAGTTGAATTTCCTTACGTCTTCAGTGATACTTTTTCGTACTGTCTTGCATAGCTCTATATATTCCACTTTGGAAGTCACATCTTCTTTAGTTGTCCTCATCACTCTTCTTTTTTGCATCAACATTTTGGTTTTTCCTGATAATTTGTTCACATGCAACTTGTTCTTAGACCCAGCTAATTTTGTTGCTGTTTCCATAAGAGCTTTGGTTACTTTTCTGTTAACTTCAGAAATATCCACTTCTTCTGGTGTTAGGCCTTCTAAAGCAGAGATTCTGTTCTTCAGTTCCAACTTGAAGGTATTATGGTGTTTTTTAAGGTTGGTTATGTCAATACATTTTGTTTGTCTTATGAGCTTGCTACGTTTGAGTTTAGTGTTGAGGTGCATCTTACATCTCACCAATCTATGGTCACTGCCTGTGTTGAACTTGTTTAGCACACTGCAGTCTTCTATGACGAATTTTTTGTTACACATAATAAACTCAATTTCACTTGTCGTCCCAATTGGATGTCTCCATGTCCATTTCCTGTGTGGCTTTTTCTTAAAAAAGGAGTTCAAGATGTAAAACCCTTCTGCCTCTGCAAAGTCTACGAGAGTATTTCCATGCTGGTTTCTGTTGCCGTGACCGAATTTACCTACTGAAGTTTCATTCTGTTGCTGTTGCCCTATTTTTGCATTGAAATCTCCCATAATTATCTTCAAGTGCTGCTTACCTTTATTATTTAGATCACGAATTTCCTCATAAAATTCTTCAATTTCTTCTTCGGGATGACTTGTGGTGGGTGCATAAGTTTGAATAATCTGAGCCTGGTATCTTCTCGAGAGTTGGATAACGAGTCGTGCAGCTCCTTCAGAGGAACTTTCAACTTCTACCAATTTATCCTTCAGTTTCTTGTTTATTATAAATCCAACACCACTAGTTCTGCCAGTATCTGTCCCACGATAGTAGAAGAGATGTCCACTTTTCAGTTCAATGAGATCTTCTCCTTTTCTCCTTACCTCACTTAGCCCGACGATGTCCCACTTGATCCTTTGTAGTTCCTCTTCCAATTCAAGAAGCCTTGAATCAGAAGATAGGGAGCGTCCGTTGTACGTAGCCAAGGTCAGCATCAGATGGCAGCCTAGTCCGGTCCTGCGGGGTTTCTTAGCACCCTCTGCCTTCATGTCGCACTGGCCGCTGCCTTGGCGGGATGTATATATATCGGGATGTAAGGTCAGGTGATGCGTAACATCACAGCCTCTCCTTGACAAATGTCAACCCCGCCTTCTCATGGGACATCCTGTTCCCACTAAAGGGGCTCTGACGACCGCCAATAGCGGTATAACTATACCATCGGGATTAGAGGAAATGCTATCCCACACTCACCAACCCGCTTGGCCAGCTTGGCCAGGTACATTCCAGCTGCCGGAGACTGAGGGCCAAGATTTAGGTTGTGGAGTCATTTTGGAGGGGTTTGGCCTTAACTCACCACGCTGGCCAAGCGGGTTGGTGAATGTGGGATAGAATTTCCTCTAATCCCGATGGTATAGTTATACCGCTATTGGCGGTCGTCAGAGCCCCTTTAGTGGGAACAGGATGTACCACGAGAAGGCGGGGTTGACATTTGTCAAGGAGAGGCTGTGATGTTACGCATCACCTGACCTTACATCCCGATATATATATATATATATATATATATATATGATAATATATAATCATCATCATCATCATTGTCAACCATTATCAATCTACTGCTGGACGAAGGTCTCCCCAAGTTTCCTCCACAACGGTCTGTCTTGTGCCAGTCTCCTCCATGTCACTCCTGCATACTTTCGAATTTCATCCACCCATCTTCCATGTGGTCTTCTTCTGGGTCTTTTCCTGTCCCTTGGAATCCAATCTTAAATTTCGGCTGTCCATCGATGGTCTGTTCTTCTGGCAGTATGTCCAGCCCATTGCCATTTCAGGGATTTAACTCTGATCATGATGTCTTCCACTCTTGTCATTTTTCGGATCCACATGTTCCTCTTCTTATCTTTCCTGGTTACACCAAGCATGCACCTCTCCATGCTTCTTTGAGTTGTTTGCAGCCTTTGTATGTCTCTTTTAGCTAAGGTCCACGTCTCTGCACCATACGTAAGCACTGGAAGGATGCATTGATCAAACACTTTTCTTTTAAGACATAATGGCATATTGCTCTTGAAAAGTATGCTGTTTCTTCTAAAAGCTCTCCAGGCACGTTTTGTTCGCCGATTAATTTCTTCACCAATGTGACCCTCACTTGATATCTGCTGTCCAAGATAAACGTACGTGTCTGTTATCTCCAGCTTTTCTCCATCAATCGATAAATCTTCATTTCTTGTAAAAGCATTGTACATCACTTTTGTCTTCTGAAAGTTCATTTTTAATCCCACTTCTTTACTCTTGTCAGCAAGTTCCTGGATCATACTCTGTAGCTCTGATGGGGTAGTTGCAAAAATGATAATGTCATCAGCAAAACGAAGGTGGGTTAGATAATCTCCATTAATCTTTATCCCTTTGTTTTCCCAGTTCAGTGATTGAAAGACATTTTCCAATGTGGCATTAAAGAGCTTCGGAGATATGGTGTCACCTTGTCTCACTCCTTTTCCAATTTTTATGTGTGTTGTATTTTCAAACAGCGGAATCTTTGCACTTGCATTTTCATAGATGTTACTAATAATATTAATGTATGCATCTTCAATACCGCAGGATTTTAGAGCCATTGCAACTGCTGATGGTTTCACCGAATCAAAGGCTTTTTCATAATCGATAAAAGCCATGCACAATGGAAGTTCATATTCCCTCGCTCTTTCAATTAGTTCTCTCAGTATGTGGATATGATCTATTGTGCTGTAGCCACTCCTGAATCCAGCTTGTTCTCTCGGTTGAGCCATGTCCAGTGTTACCTTCAAGCGGTGTGAAAGAACTTGAGTGAAGATTTTATAAACCACTGATAGGAGGCTGATAGGTCTGTAGTTCCTGAGATCCTCAATGTCACTTTTTTTATGTAGCAAGATCATTGTAGCGTTGTCCCAATCCTCAGGAATTTTCCCTTCATTAAGGCATCGAGTGAAAATTTGGGCGAGTACTGTTTCGATTTCTCCACTTGCTTCTTGTATGATGTCTACAGTAATTCAATCTTCTCCTTTAGCTTTTCCCCGCTTCATGTTCTTGATTGCATGTGCAACTTCTGCTGGAAGGACTGGAAGAACTCTGGTACCTTTCGTGATGTCTGGAGTACATGTATCATCCCTTTCATATAATTTGGAGTAGAAATCTTTATAAACCACTGATAGGAGGCTGATAGGTCTGTAGTTCCTGAGATCCTTAATGTCACCTTTTTTATGTAGCAGGATCATTGTAGCATTGTTCCAATCCCCAGGAATCTTCCCTTCATTAAGACATTGAGTGAAAACTTGGGCGAGTACTGTTTCAATTTCTCCACTTGCTTCTCGTATGATGTCTACGGTAATTCCAACTTCTCCTGGAGCTTTTCCCTGCTTCATGTTCTTGATTGCATGTGCAACTTCTGCTGGGAGGACTGGAAGAACTCTGGTACTGGTACCTTCCATGACGTCTGGAGTACATGCATCATCCCTTTCATATAATTTGGAGTAGAAATCTTTCACTCTTGTCAAAATTTCGCCTCTATTTGTTGTTACAGAGCCATCTTCTTTTCTCAGTGCCATAATCTGTTTTCTTCCCTTACTGAGATGTCCCTTTGCTATCTTTAGGCTTTGGTTGTTTTCAACTGCTTTCCTCACTAGTTCACAGTTGAATTTCCTTACGTCTTCAGTGATACTTTTTCGTACTGTCTTGCATAGCTCTATGTATTCCACTTTGGAAGTCACATCTTCTTTAGTTGTCCTCATCTCTCTTCTTTTTTGCATCAACATTTTGGTTTTTCCTGATAATTTGTTCACATGCAACTTGTTCTTAGACCCAGCTAATTTTGTTGCTGTTTCCATAAGAGCTTTGGTTACTTTTCTGTTAACTTCAGAAATATCCACTTCTTCCTATGTTAGGCCTTCTAAAGTAGAGAATCTGTTCATCAGTTCCAACTTGAAGGTATTATGGTGTTTTTTAAGGTTGGTTATGACAATACATTTTGTTTGTCTTATAAGCTTACCACGTTCGAATTTAGTGTTGAGGTGCATCTTACATCTCACCAATTTATGGTCACTGCCTGTGTTGAACTTGTTTAGCACACTGCAGTCTTCTATGACGAATTATTTGTTACACATAATAAAATCAATTTCACTTGTCGTCCCATTTGGATGTCTCCATGTCCATTTCCTGTGTGGCTTTTTCTTGAAAAAGGAGTTCAAGATGAAAAACCCTTCTGCCTCGCAAACTCAGTGAGAGTATTTCCATGCTGGTTTCTGTTGCTGTGACCGAATTTACCTACTGAAGTTTCATTCTGTTGCCGTTGCCCTATTTTTGCATTGAAATCTCCCATAATTATCTTCAAGTGCTGCTTACCTTTATTATTTAGATCACGAATTTCCTCATAAAATTCTTCAATTTCTTCTTCGGGATGACTTGTGGTGGGTGCACAAGTTTGAATAATCTGAGCCTGGTATCTTCTCGAGAGTTTGATAAAGAGTCGTGCAGCTCGGGCAGAGGAACTTTCAACTTCTACAACTTTATCCTTCAGTTTCTTGTTTATTATAAATCCAACACTACTAGTTCTGCCAGTATCTGTCCCACGATAGTAGAAGAGATGTCCACCTTTCAGTTCAATGAGATCTTCTCCTTTTCTCCTTACCTCACTTAGCCCGACAATGTCCCACTTGATCCTTTGTAGTTCCTCTTCCAATTCAAGAAGCCTTGAATCTGAAGATAGGGAGCGTCCTTTATACGTAGCCAAGGTCAGCATCAGATGGCAGCCTAGTCCGGTCCCCCGGTGATTCTTAACCCACTCAGCCTTCATGTCGCACTGGCCGCTGCCTTGGCCATGTACATTCCAACTGCCGGAGACTGAGGGCCAAGATTTAAGTTGTGGAGTCATTTTAGAGGGGTTTGGCCATAACTCACCATGTTGGTGAGTGTGGGATAGCATTTCCTCTAATTCCGATGGTATAGTTATACCGCTATTGGCGGTCGTCAGAGCCCTTTTAGTGGGATCAGGGTGCACCACGAGAAGGCGGTGTTGACATTTGTCAAGGAGAGGCTGTGATGTTACGGATCACCTGATCTTACATCCCTATATATATATATATATCGTTGTTGTTTACCGGTTCTTTTTTAGAACCAAAGCTGTTGCTTTTTTAGCTTTCATCAACACTTCAGTCATAAAGTTATGCTGGTAGCAACTCAGATTATGGGCAGCCATTCTTGATTTTTCCACAAGTAGGGATTGCAATGTGTGCATAGACAAATTAGAACGGAAATCGTTATGATTCTTGCGAACAGTGCTGAACACTCGTTCGCAAGCAGCATTTGCTGTCTGGTATCAGGAGTATTCTGTGCATTAGTAATGGCAAGACTCTGTACTTTAAGACACTATTGTGATCTTTTAAATCTTTAATTAACGACCACGCTTGATCAGTTTGCTCACAGTTTACAATGTCACTGTTTAACTTATTTACTTGGAAATGTGCAAACTCAACTTCTAACAGATTCTTTTCTTCATGAAAGAAATCATCAAAGAGGTCAACAAAATAGTTAGCAGAACACAATTTACTGCTTGTTCTAAGCTTTACATCAACCACTTCAGCATGCAGCAGAATCGGATCATTCGACTGAAATTTTTTAAGCATGTACTCACAGCATTTCTGATAATATTATCCTACTGCAAATGAAACGTCCATGTGACAGGCGGCTGCCAAGAAAAATTCAGTCTTTAGTAGGGGATATGATCACCCCTGACTGCGTTGCAGGATTTACAACTTCGGTCCATGCTGAGGAAGAGGTTGTTAAGGCATCGCAGCCTATTCCTTTTGTATCGCCAATCGCAGCTGCAGAATCATTGCTGGCGGCTGGTGATGTGCTGCCCAGTGTCTCCCGAGAAGGTCCCACACATGTTCGATTGGATTTAGGTCCAGAGACCTTGCGGGCCAATCTATGCGTGGAATATCTTCACTCTCCAACAGCTCTGCGACAGCCACTGTACGTTGAGGGGTAGCGTTGTCGTCCATGAAGAGGAACTCAGGACCCACAGCACTTCTAAACAGACACACGTGAGACAGGAGAACCTTGGTACAATAGCGGACACCAGTGACTGAACTTCCATGGAAGATGTGGAGTTCAGTACAGCTACCAATCATGATACCGCCCCAAACGACAACTCCGCCACCTCCAAACCGGTCCCTTTCAATGATATTGGAGGTGCGATTGCGTGTTCCCTGCTCTCTCCAGATGTGCATACGTCCAGAATCGCTCATCAGACTAAATCGGCTCTCATCCGTAAAGAGAACTCGACCCCATTGCTGATGTGTCCAGTTCTTGTGTTCCTGGCACCACAGAAACTGCCGTCTCCGATGAGCGGGCGTTAAATGGCACACACTGTAATAGACCACCTTTGTGCAGTAAAATGCGATAAAGAACAAAATTATCAACCAATAATAGGCAGCTCGTGGACGACCACTGCTAATCTCTCTGACAGCTGTTCCTGTCGTTTGAAATGCTCTCCAAGCTCGTATAACGATGCTGTGAGCGATCCCGAACTCCTTGGCCACACTAGTCACAATGACGCGACCTCGGGTAAAGTCACCCCAGATGTCGTCTACTGGATTGCCTGTTGGCCATATCACACGGTGGCAGCAACTCGACGTCGTTCAAACCGATGTACACCGTGCAGAAAAAGTATCATAAAAAGTATTAAAGATTTCACATGCGCATATATCCTCCTAACACGTTTTTGTTAACATCATCTTTCATCCTGTGGCATATGGCAAGTTTATACTTAACGATATTTTTACGAGGAGCAATAAATTTGCGGGATGTTGATCAGACAAAGCGCGAAAAAGGTCTGGAGTGACATGTCACCCTCCACAAACAACATCTAAAAAAAAAGAGAGAGGCTTCATTTCATTGCCGGCACGACAAATCTGAAAAAATAGCATGACAGAACTTTTTATCTACTACGTACACATACACACTTGCCAAAAAGTAGAAGCTGATTAAAAATACAAGATGATTCTCAAAATTAGCCAAAGAAAATTTCTCCTCGATCATAGAGCGTCAAAAGGGCAGCAGAAATGTCTTAAAATCGTCGACATCTCGTCTAGAGCGTAAGCATTGGCAGTAATCACCTCCCACCAAAACCAAATAACTTTGGTTTTGCATCGATTTCAAGAATGATCTAGATTCTAGATGGTGACACAAAATGCGGGAAAATCTCGGGAACACTGTAAGATCGTTAAATTTTTTGATAATCGCCAAATTCGTTATTGAAAGAAAAAAAATTGTTTCATGGAAGGTGAACTTCCTGTTTTCTGATTTGATCAAATATAATCAAAATCAGAAATGGAAGTTGATCACAGCTTTGTGAGACATCGAAATATAAACATCGTTCCTGAACTAATCATGCTTTTTTAAAATAAAGAATTCCTTTCCTTTAAAACGTGAGTTCAACAACAAATGAGTCAGCGCGGTGCGATCACTTCTTGCGTGCGGAAGGGATCCCATTCTACTTTCACTACAAAGTCTCTGCACAGCCGTGGCCAGGACACAGCATTGTTCACCGATTGCGCTGTCACCGTGGCAATACACTGACCATGCACCATGTTTTAAAATTCTTTTCTCGGTGCTCAGGCGAAAGCTCAAAGTTTTTTCTTCTTCATTTGATAGATTAAACCTTTCTTTGTAAAGAATAATAACTGCAGCTTTCTAAGTGCTGTACTACATTGCCTTTTTAAGCACTGAAGAAAGGCTCTCTCATTGCTCATAACTCAAAAACTGAAGCAGATAGAAACTCGTGCATTGCACCAATGAATTCCTTGGTAAAAATTAAGAAGGAATGATGATTTATGTATTTCTTTTTATTCTAAATAATGGAGATATTTGCGTTTTTGCGCAAAATATGTCTGCCATGCACCGAAATTCAAAAAATTATATCTTCTAATCTATAGGAAATAAAAAATTGAAACTTTCAGGGTTTTTATAAGTTGGGAGTAGCTACCTATTAAAAAAAATTCGTAAGAATCGGAGATGTGTTGGTGGAAAATTAATTCGAAATCTAACGATTTCGCGTGGAATGACCTAGGATTAAGTCACGTTCTTCCAGAAGAGAAGTGCTGTAAGAGGAGAGGAGCAAGCAGCAGTTTAACCTAACATGTATCAAACACGTTCAATCGGATTAAGATCTAGTGACCAGACCAGCCATTCCATATATGAAATGTCTTCATTTTCAAGATATTCATTCATATAAATATTCCCTATGAGATGGGGCATTTTTGCCCATTAACAGAAAATTTGAATGTTTTGAATAAAGCTCATGTTGAGAAATGGCTTCCTAGTTTAATTGAATTAATAATCTAAAGCAACTTTTATGGGAATTTTACTAGGAAATTTTTTCATTAATAGCAAATTTTCGGAGAAAACTCTTCTCCTTCTTCAGGCTGTCTTGTTGTTGTTACTTTTTACTTGTCACTATCACGGTTACGGTTTACCTTGATGGTTACGGTTAACCTTGACGGTTTAGGTTATTTTTCAACAAATCCTGCCAGATGTTAGGCAGGGAAAATCCTTTGCAGTCATTAATGATGGAATTTTGATTTTTCTCAATCTCTATTCCTTCTTTCAGTTTTCTTTTTTGGAAATTGCTTTGGAAACTGATTACTTTAAGGGAATTCCAATCCATGCTGTGCCCAGTTTCTCTAACATGCCTATCTAAACTGAGCATAAAGCAGCTATAAAAAATTGCTCCAACAAGACTGGATTAGATAGGCATGTTAGAGAAACTGGGCACAGCATGGATTGGAATTCCCTTAAAGTAATCAGTTTCCAAAGCACTTTCCAAAAACGAAAACTGAAAGAAGGAATAGAAATTGAGAAAAATTAAAATTCCATCATCAATGACTGCAAAGGATTTTCCCTGCCTAACATCTGGCAGGATTTGTTGAAAAATAACCTAAACCGTCAAGGTTAACCGTAACCGGATGGCGCAGTGGTCTAAGGCGTTGGCCTCTGATCATTCGTCCGTACGGGGTCTGGGTTCGAATCCCGGTCAGGCATGGATGTTGTGTTTGTCTTACGGCACTGGCTCTCTCCCTTCCCTGGAACCAGTGACCCTAAATTAGGGACGGGCGATTGCTTATAGCCCATTGAGTTGCTCACGGTGGTCGTTAAACCTCCAATCAAAAAAAAAAATAATAATAATAACCGTAACCGTCAAGGTAAACCGTAACCGTGATAGTGACAAGTAAAAAGTGACAACAACAAGAAAGCCTGAAGAAGGAGAAGAGTTTTCTCCGAAAATTTGCTATTAATGAAAAAATTTCCTAGTAAAATTCCCATAAAAGTTGCTTTAGATTATAAAATCTGAATGTGCTTCACCTCTAGAAAGACAAACACGAGCATCCATGCTCTCGCTGTAATATCAGGGAGTCATTAGACTTCAAAAGTTTTCTCTGGTTAATAAGTGGAGAGCCAGTGACTTGATACAGATTCTAGCCCAAAATATAATTCCTCCAACTTCAAAATGGTCCCATTTCTGAATGCTTGTCGGCTATTATTGTGCCCCATGTCCTCGCTGTGTGAACATTCTCCAAGAATCTGGTAACAAAAAGAATCTGCTGTCATCGGTTAAGAGTATACAGGTCCATTTTTGGTGGATCCAATGAACATGTTGGCAACACAATTCAAAGCAGCTCTTATCTTGTATATGCTGAAGGGAACACACACAACAGGCTGTTTTAAAATCACACCACTGTTATATAATCTTCAGTATACTGTATGTTGCAATACACTCTGCCTAGATGTTAATACCAATTAGTAGTCTTGTCAAATATAACCGATCCTTGGACAACCTTTCCCAGGTCATCTTAAGATGTTTATAGTGTCATGAAATGTCTCCAGAGGTAACAAATGACAGATTGATCCAGATTTAACCATCTTGCCAATTTTGCTTGAGACTGTCGTGCTTCTAATATCAATATAGCTTCCCACCGCAGCGAAACTTCCAAACAAAATGTCTGAGACAATTTGACTTATCACTGCACCTGACAGTGCAAACCCCAAAATTGCCCACATATTCTACTACAGTTTTTTTTTTTTTTTTTTTTTTTGATTGGAGGTTTCATGATCACCGTGAGCAACTCAATGGGCTATAACCAGTTAGCTATCCCTAATTTAGGGCCACTGGTTCCAGGGAAGGGAGAGAGCCAGTGCCATAAGACAAACACAACATCCATGCCTCACCGGGATTCGAACCCGAACCCCTATCAGACAAATGATCAACAGCTGTTGCTTAGATCACTGCACTGTGGGGAGCATTCTACTCCAGTTGCTTGTGTGTAGCATATGCAGATTTTGTTGTCCCGTGGCTTCCTATAGCACCCATGTTCGTTTATTGGCCACGTCATTTGCTGCTTTACATATCCAGCTCCTTGTATACCGATTATGTGTGGTTTCAGTGCAAGGTGTGTGTGTGTGTGCATGTGTGTGTGTGGTTATCATAAAATGAAGGTTTGAGCTTTTTCAAGAAAATCATTTTTTGCTTTTATGAAGGAGTGGTGCACTTGTGATTATAACCATAAAAATGCTGGCCTAAGTTTTGGAGTACATTAAAAAAATGTCCCCAAATCTCAAGACATTACAGCAAAATACTCATCTTTGCTGTTTATATTAATAAAATTTGTCAAAGAAAATTAGTAGATATATTAAAGAAACTATACGCAAATGTTTCTGGTACTTGGATTGAAAATTGTATATTTTAAATGATATTAGATCTGGAATTGATAGAGTATAGTAGATTACTTGAGAACAACTGATATTAAATGTCAAATGGTGTCAAGACAGAAGTTTTGAGTTTCATCTGTAAAAAGAATGTGTCATCTAAAAAATTTGTTATTTAAACAGTTCATAAGTGTATGTTATCAATAAGGTTTTCCAACTGTTGTTAGAAATTGTTCATTAAACATACACTGACGGAAAAAAATCCCAACACCACGAAAAAATAGTTGTAGAGGAATGAAATGGCGGCAATACATTTGTATAGGTAACATATTTAATCGATTAAGATTTCAAGATCACCGCTTATTGTAAGCGCGAGAAGAGCCATTTTAAATGTGAAATGCTGGTACATTAATAACCGGTGTAACCGCCAGAATGTTGAATGCAAGCACGCAAACGTTCATGCATTGTGTCGTACAGGTGCTTTATGTCAGTTTGTGGGATGGAGTTCCATGCCTGTTGCACTTGGTCGGTCAATACAGGGATGGTTAATGCTGGTTGGGGGTGACGCTGGAGTTGTCGTCCAATGATGTCCCATACGTGCTCGATTGGTGAAAGATCTGGTGATCTAGCAGGCCACTGCAACATGTCGACACTCTGTAGAGCATGTTGGGTTACAACAGCGGTATGCGGGCGAGCGTTATCCTGTTGGAAAACACCCCCTGGAATGCTGTTCATGAATGGTAGCACAACAGGTTGAATCACCAGACCGACGTACAACTGTGCCGTCAGGGTGCGTAGGATAACCACGAGAGTGCTTCTGCTGTCATAGGAAATTGCTCCCCAGACCATAACTCCAGGTGTAGGTCCAGTGTGTCTCGGCCGCAGACAGGTTGGTTGCAGGTGCTCACCTGGCCTCCTTCTAATCAACACACGGCCATCACTGTCACCCAGGCAGAACCAGCTTTCATCAGAAAACACAACAGATCTCCACTCCGTCCTCCAATGAGCTCTAGCTTGACACCACTGACGTCGCAAACGGCAGTGGTTTGGAGTAAGTGGAATGCACGCTACAGGGCATCTCGCTCGGAGCTGTCCTTCAAGTAACCGATTTGTAACAGTTCGTTGTGTCACAGTGGTGGCAACTGCAGCTCGAATCGAATTGCTGCCACAGACGCGGTACGATGCGCCACGGCCACACGCCACGCCACGTATCTTGCCGGAACCCGGTCTTCTTGAGGCAGTACCTTCCCTTGACCACCGCTGCCAACAATCATGCACAGTGGCTACATTCCTGCCAAGTTGTTCTGCAATATTGTGGAAAGAAAATCCACCTTCTCATAGCCCTATTACATGACCTCGTTCAAACTCCATGAGCTGTTGATAATGGCTTCTTCGTCTTCTTAAAGGCATTCTTGACTAACATCAACACCCTATGTCGAATCTCAACGCTAACTAACGCTCACGAACGTTACAGCGCGTATTTACAGCTAACCTGCTTTGCATGTTCTGAGGCGCTACTAGCGCCACACGTATGCACCAAGCGCGAAATTTGCATAGACGTCATCTTGCAGATGTACTCTCACCGCCTACCAACTGTCGTTTATCTAACACAACCCCTTCTTGGTGTTGGGATTTTTTTTTCCGTCAGTGTATAATGATATCAGTTAGAACTTTTTTTTTTTTCTTTTAAGGATTAGACGTCACACAAAATCCATAGACATAAGCAAGAAGATTTGTGAGGAATGTGGATCAGAATTTGAGCTGTTTGTGATTACAAAATCCTCAAAACCTAAGTCAAAGCCAACTGGATTTGCTCTGTTTGTGAAACAAAATTATGGAAATGTGAAGAAAAGGGATACCGGGTTGAAACATGGTGATATTATGAAAGTGTTAAGTGCTGAGTTTTCAGAAAAGAAAAAAATAAGTGCTTGATGTACAAATGCCTGTAAAGATGATGTACATACTTGTAGAATTTATTTATAAAATTTACTTTTTAAACAGGTTTTTCAGTGGTATTATTATTATTATTATTATTATTTTTGGTGTGTATATATATCTGCATCCGATGTGTTTATTTCAGTTACCAGGGACTTATAAGAGTATGTTTATTTTTACAGCTGGTTTCCATCATTGTCATAATGCATAAACAAAAAAAAATCATATTGGAAAGTATTTAACTTCAGTTAATTCTGGAATATTCATATGCCATTAAAATAATACTCCCTCAGTATGAAGCAATGTGCAAATTATCTGTACCAAAAGTAGTACAAATAATCAGTGGACTACTTTTGGTATGATAATTTGCAAATACCTGATAAACAAAACATGTATTAAACCAAAGAGCAGCAAATATACTTTAATTTCAAGTTGGGTAGTGCCACAACATTCTTGAATTACCTATTTCTGATAGCTACAGATTTGTTTGTTACATTTATTTCTGAATGCAACAAATCACAGTGTAGTCTTCAAATGTTTTAATAGCTTTCTGTTCACATATAAAATCAATAGGCATATGAAACTTAGCTATAATACATTTGGAAGAAACAGAACAATTTTCAAGAGCAACTTGTCATTATATTTTTAAAAAGTGTTTAATCTGTGCATATTTGTAGTTCTTTCTTATGGATCAGAAGCATGGACCTTAACTAAGCAAGTTAGTAATGAAATGCATTGATTATAATATGCTTTCCAACATACCGGAAATCAGAATGAAATCATTAAAGTTATGAAGATAATGGCTGTGGAATAAATATTGCTCCTGTGTCCTGAACTTTGACCTCATTTCGATGATATTCAACAGAACCGGTTCAGTATACCCCCGGAACAACATACTAAAATTTCATTGAAATCGAACCATATTTATGCAAGTTATGACACATAAGGGCAATGGAAATGGATCCATCTCCTATGTCGTGACCTTTGACCCCATTTGTCCCATTTTCAATATGGTTCATCCCCAGGTGTTCCCGTACTACATACTAAAATTTCATCGAAATCAAACTGTTTTTACACGAGTTATTGTGTGAACAGACTGACAAAGCTGGAGCATATACACTTCTTCAATCTACGGTTGGAAAGCGTTAAAAAAATGCATGCAAAGGCCCAACACAACTCAAAGAAGCCTGGGGAGGTGCATGCTTGGTGTAACCAGAAAAGATAATAAAACAAACTCATTTATTAGGAAAATGATGAGTGGATGACATCATGATCAAAGTAAAGACCCTCAAGTACCAAAAGACCACCGTTGGAACTGAAATACTAGACTAGTACAATAATGAAAAAAAAAATTCATACTTATGATTTGTTATGTAATTTAAATTTAGATCTTTCAGCTGAATGTCAGCCTTGTTCACACTGGTAGCAAGTATTCACATGGTGGACATTGTTTCAGAGATTTCCAAATAACACTGTTCAACAATGAAATTTTAACAAGAATGGAAGTGTTTTTTCTTTATAGATTTTTGGGCGCTAAGCACAAAAATAACAGTAAAAATCCTCTCTTAGCTACGGTTCCAGATTAATTTGACCATTTATATTTTGTATATATTACATATATTTCAATGGGATGTTCAAATACTAGGAATAAAATTTAACGAATTCACCTACTTTATACGCATTGCTGTTCTGCCTGCCGCTTGCGGGGAACGTCCGTCGCATCTCTCTGGAGCATCCAGCAAAAATATGCTAACATTGCAGCATTCCACTTTCCTTTATATTGTTGTTCCATTGCAGAAATGTCCTGGTGGAATTGTTCCCCATGTTCATCACTGAAAGCACCATAGTTCTCAGAGAAGACATCTGATATGCAAATGTAGAAAGTGCATCTTGAGTGTCATGTTGCACCCAAGTTTTTCATAAGCACGTAATAGTTCTACCACAAGTTCCATGTAATTGTCAGCCCTCTTGTTTTCCAAGAACAATGTTGCAACATTCCGAAAACATTGGCAAGCATGTTGCTCATCAGGATTAAGAATACACTCAAACTGTTGGTCTCCCAAGAACTGGCGTATCTGTGGTCCAACGAATATTCCCTATTTGATCTTCTCAGTACTTAGTTGTGGGAACTTTTGGCACAAGTATTGAAATGCAAATTCATTCTTGTTCACAGCCTTTACAGATGCCTTTATGAACCCCAGTTTTATGTGCAATGGTGGCAGAACAATTTTGTTAGCCTTCACCAGAGGTTCGTATGCAAAATTTTTGTGGCCGGCAACAAAGCTGTTCATGGAGGCCATTCATTCTGTTTGTAATGTAGATCCCTTGCATGGCTATCCCACTCACAGATATAGCAACAGTACTTTGTGTCCTCTTCTAGCAAGCCAAGTAAAATTGCAATAACTTTGAAATCTACTCATATCAGCTATTCATGTTTATTGTAGCTGATGATGCTTAGAACACGTTTTAACATGGTATAACTTTCTTTAGCTAAGGCTGCATATGCAACAAGGCCTTTATTTACTATTATGTAGTAGTAGAGCCTTAAGACTTGTTTTCGATGCATCTGTAAAGTCTCCACTCATCTAGTTTGTACAGAATGTTTAGTTCCTGCATCACACCTTCAATATTTTTTCAGAATGTTATTTCATCTTTACTGCTAAAATAGCCTTCCAGTTGTTTCTGACGATCACGAAAAAAAGAAAGACAATCTTGCTGCATCGGCAAGAAGGTTCCATTTTCTGCAATCGTGATGCTAACAGTTCAGCTTTACACTGTGGCAGCTCCAAATCCCCAATGAGATCACTAAGTGCACATTGTGTGATCCTGTGTAGTGTTCACTGGAGGAAGATGGTGGCACATATATAGGATCTGCATCACTGGTGGATGGATGAGCTTGTATATCAACTGATTCTATAAGTTCATCATCATTGCTATCACCACTTGCCTGAACATTAACCAGGGGATCAGGAACCCGCAATCCCTCTCCATGGGCCACTGGGCAAATAACGGATGCTATTATAGGGTAATCAATATGTTTCTTCCTCTTCATATTTATTCATTTCTTCAAAGGAGGTGTCATGCAGAAATAGCATTCGGTTGAGTGGTTTGTTGGTTCATGCCAAATGGCAGGTACAGCAAAGTGCATTGAGACTTTTTCCCATGCACCAAAATACATGAAATATGCTTTTTTCACTGCTGGAGTTAATGATTGCTTCCTGGAGCCACAAATCACGTCACCACAAATAAAACAAAAGTTATCTGGATTGTTAATGCATTTGCGGGGCATTTTCACTGTAGTGAAAGCCAACACTTGAACAGAAACACAATAAAACATAAATGAAATAAAATTCACTTATTTAAATAAATTCACTAATCAACGCTCTAACAGAAACATGCAATGCGATAAAACTGCCGCAGTTTGATACATACGCTCCCGCAAACAAAAGAAACAGGATGGATCTGGTTCTAACAGCTTTGCTATGATCACGTGATTCATGAGGCGAAGACTCGTGAATCAACTCACCAAGACCACAATTTAACGTTTGCTGAGCTGACTTATGAGTATCACTATTATAACATCCCATTGATGTACACTGAAGTACCAGAAAAACTGGTACAGACTAGTTTATGCAAAATACATAGCAACGTCACCTATGCACGTACTCTGTTACATCCGCCAGTGCATATATAAAGCGATAGACATCCTTGCCAGCTGTCAGAGCTGTTTTCGGCAGGAGAATGACAAGTAATAACGATTTAAGCGATTTTCAATGCAGTGTCATAGTTGGAACTCGTGAGATGGGCCAGAGTATTTCGAAGGTAGAAACGAAGTTTGGATTTTCACGGACGACCATTGCAAGGGTGTACCGTGACTACAAGAATTCCGGAAAGACCTCCAACCTATGATACCAGTGTGGTCGTAAAAAAACATTGGGTGAACGTGACCATCGTTGGTTGTCAAGAATTGTTTCACGTGATAGGCGTGCAACACTCTCGCAGGTATCATCGGAATTCAATGCTGGAGCCTCAACAAGCATTAGCGTCCGGACTGTGCAACGTACCCTGCACAATATGGGCTTTGGGAGCCGACGCCCAACTCGAGTCCCCTTGATGGGTGCACGTCACAGAGCTATGCGCCTCGCTTGGGCACGGCAACACTGCCACTGGGTACTTGATGACTGGAAACAAGTAGCCTGGTCTGACGAATCGCGTTTCCAACTGTATCGGGCAGATGGAAGGATTCGTGCGTGGCGCAAACCCCATGAAGCCATGGATCTCGCCTGTCAACAGGAAACTGTACCGGCTGGTGGGGGTACGTAATTGTATGGGGTGTGTTTAGCTGGACTTCACTGGGATCCCTGGTACATCTGTGACCGGCCAACGCCATGTGCGCATCCTTCCTGACGAGGTACACCCGTTCATGTCCTGCATTCATGCTGATGGGTTGGGCCTGTTCCAACAGGACAATGCACCTCCACACAAGTGTCGTGATGCCACATTATGGTTAGAGGAGCATTCATCTGAGTTTGGGGTGTTGCCATTCCCACCCAAGTCTCCAGATCTGAACGTGATAGAACACATTTGGGATGCCATGCAACGCACTATTGAACACAGGAATCCAAGACCTCATAATACACCAGAATTGTGGAGCATTGCAGGAAGTATGGTGTGCATTGCCTACAGCATATTTCCAGAAGCTAGTGGAGTCCATGTCCATCATATTTCTGCAGTCCTGTGCTCCCGTGGGGGACCTACCAAGTATTAAGACTGGTGTACCAGTTTTTCTGGCACTTCAGTGAATATGTAAAACAAAATTGGTCGATTTACTCGGAAATTTGAGCTGGGAGAGTATTTTAACTGTGCTTTTCGTGTTGAGCTACCAAAAATTTATAAAGGACGGCTAACTTCGTTTTTGTAAAAAAAAAAAAAAAAAAAGTTAAAATTTGTTGAACAGTGTAATCGGAATATTGGAAGGTGCATACAAATGACAAGAGTTTTTGCCTGAGAGAACCACCATGTGAATACTTGCTACCAGTTTGAACAAGGCTGACGTTCAGCCAAAAGGTCTAAATTTCAATGTAAATTATGTAATAAATCATAAACATGAAATTTTCCATCATTATTGTACTTCTTCAATTACATGAAATGCCCTTTCTGCTAATATTAGACTGGATACCAAGGGACAGAAAAAGGCCTAGGAGATGATGATGTTGGAGATTAATGAATAAAATTCGAAAGCTTGCCACAGTGACATGGATACTCGTGATATACACATGTATTTTTGAAAGAAACTTGGGTAGATCTTCATTCATAGAATAGTTGATAAAATCATTAGAAATTGTTAATTTTTACCTGTTAAAGGAGTAATTTCATCATCATGATCTGTCTGGGATTTTTTTTCCCTTTTGAATTTGAAAAAAACCTAATCACTTTTCTCAAAATTTTACAGAGGTAAAAAAATCCTCACTCCAAAACACTTTTTTTCCTCGGGGAAGGATTAACACTTTAACAACCATAATGCCCAAAAACCCCTGTACATACGAATGACCAGAGCCGCCCAAAGTGCCTGTCTATAGTGAGTCAGATTTCCTACCCTTACCTGTTCTTTAAATTCGCACGACCTATGAGGTTCAGCAGGAGTCACCATTGTTGTTACTAAACAAAGAAGTGAAACAACATACATTTTCAGGCATTATGGTATTTAGAGTGATTCTAGATTTTAGGGTCAAAGTCGTTAAATGAGGGAATAAGCCACACAGTTCTTTCATTTTATCTGACCCCAAGAGAACAAAATTTCATTGAAAAAAAAAGTAACTAAATGATTTTGAATAGATTTTCAACTTTGCTTTCCTCTCAGAAAGGGGCGAGCAGGTTTATCGTAATTTTCTTTCGTAATCTAAATTCTTTTGCATTTTTGAACTTCCCTTTTTGTTGGTAAAGTTCCATTAACAATTACCGCACGTGAGGCTTGGCTTTCAATTCTTATTTCCGTTATGTGGATGCGGCATGGGGGTTTTTCATTTAGTTGCGGGTTCACTTCATTTCTTTTCCCGTTGGTATTTATCTGGCCTCGTCACTAAATGAGTTTTTTCCTTTGCTGCCTCCTCATTTACTTCAATAATCTTTCATAACCCGAGTACTTTCGGTAATACTACATTACAGTCATCGAGGAGACGTTTTGCTCCGACTAGCACGGACCGTGTCAGCTGGGCATTTCGGTGGTTCTCGCGGGCAGCTTCTGTCAACGGCTATCGCTTCTTCTTGGGCGTTGTGGCGCCATCTCTTGTTGGTCACTGATCTCATTTTTTGAACTTTTTCATTTTTTTGCTCAATTTTAATTAAATTTCTCCAGCTGTTTCTCAAAGATTAAAACAACATGTAAAAAATTGGCAGAAAAAAGAAGAAAAAACAGCACTTATTCAATACTGTCTGGATAACCAAAAATATCCTAAATTCGAAAATATAAAAATCATTAGGTAATGATTGAAAAAAATAGGGCAAAAGTTTGCAACCATAATGACCCTAATATTTTGAGAAACAGCTGGAGAAATTTAATTAAAATTGAGCAAAAAAAATGAAAAAGTTCGAAAAATGAGATCAGTGACCAACAAGAGATGGCGCCACAATGCCCAAGAAGAAGCGATAGCCGATGACAGAAGCAGCCCGCGAGAACCACCGAAATGCCCAGCTGACACGGTCCGTGCTAGTCGGAGCAAAACGTCCCCTCGATGACGGTAATGGAGTATTACCAAAAGTACTCGGGTTATGAAAAATTATTGAAGTAAATGAGGAGGCAGCAAAGGAAAAAACTCATTTAGTGACGAGGCCAGATAAATACCAACAGGAAAAAAATAAAAAAAAATGAAGTGGACCCGCAACTAAATGAAAAACCCCCATGCCGCATCCACATAACGGAAATAAGAATTGAAAGCCAAGCCCCACGTGCGGTAAGTGTTAATCGAACTTTACCAACAAAAAGGGAAGTTCAAAAATGCAAATGCATTAATGCACGTTAAAAAAATAACCTCCAATATCGGAAGTAAATTGAAAATCTAAATTCTTGCTTTTATTTTTTTATTTTCAGTGTTATTTCCATCACAGAACTGGAAAATATTGTTTCCCGTGTTCTTTCAGGGTGAATTGCTTTATTCCGCCATCTTGGACGGTTTCAAGTTATTGAAAAAGTATCATCAGTTTGGGTCTTTTACTTGCACGAAAGTCAGTGAAGAGCTATTTTTAGCCACCATGACAGGAAGTTGCTGCTACCCCCAATAGAGGCCAAGGTCAGCCGACCCTGGGCGAGAGAGTCATCTTCTTAGCTTCACCTTTTTGGGTCGAAAATGTGGGCAATTGGATAGGGTGCTGTTTGCTGCTATGAGGATTTTCATCAATGAATGCGGAGGTGACCTGGAGGTCAGGGGTCGGGAGTCAAGCCGTTGAGATTCCCAAGCAAATTCCTGCTCTTCGGGGTTTGGCGTTTGCAGTTAAAGGATGCACAGGGCTTTGGCCCCGTGCTCAGCATAATGTAATTCCAAAGTGGCTTGCAACTAACCCTGTCCTCACAGCTTGGGAACATGTTGAATTATAACTCAAATTAGGCAGTTAAAATGCAAATACCATAGGATCTCATTGCTGATGATGAAACTGCCACTGATTCATCCAAAATTAAAGTGGTATATGACAGCCTGTCTTTAAAGAGAAACGGCCACTGATTCTTCAAAAGTCCAGGTTCGATCCCAGCAGGTCCGAACGCTCGAACCACTAAATACCCGCTGTGCATTGAATGGGCGCGTTAAGCCGTCGGGACCCCGGGTACAGGCCCCCTTGTAACAAATAATGGCGTCTTCCTCCCCCTTTAGACCTCTTCCGTATGACTTTCCTATCAGGCACTTTTGCCCAAATCTCCTAGCTTCCTATTCTTAAGAGTTGTTTAAAACCTGGGGTAAGACACTCTCTTCCTAAAATCCTCTACATGCACTGAGTGGCCACTTTATTATGACCACCCCCTCAGTACTTCGTTGGGCCACCTTTTGCCTTTAATACTGTGTTGATTCTTTGCGGCATGGACTCCACGAGATGTTGATAGGTGGTTTGTGGAATCTGAGACCATGCTTGATGAATAGCACTTTCCAGGAGTGTGAGATTGGAGGGTTATGGATCCAGCTGTTGGATGGCTCGTTCAACTTCATCCCACAAATTCTCAATGGGGTTGAGATCTGGAGATTGTGGGGGCCACCTAAGCAAAGTAAACTCACCGGCATGTTCCTGAAACAAATCCTGTACAATGCGAGCACTATGGCAGGATGCATTATTTTGTTAAAAGTAGCCATTGGGATAAACCATCCACATGACAAGATGCACTTGGTCCACAACGATGTTTAGATATGATGTGCCAGTCGGACGTTGATCAACATGAATTAAAGGTCCCAAAGCATGCCAGAAAAACCTTCCCCAAACCATAACATTGCTTCCACCAGCTTGAAGGGTTGTAGCAATGCATTTGGAGTCCATGCTTTTGTGCTGTTTCCGCCAAATTCTCACTCGGCCACTGCATCGTGCAAGTGAAAACGTGATTCATCGGACCACATAATTTGTTTCCAATTATCGACTGTCCAATCCTTGCGCGAACTGGAGACATTTTCTCTTGTTAACTGCAGACAACAAAGGTGTTCGAACAGGCCATTGGCTGCCATATCCCATGTGATGCAGTGTACAGCGAACAGTGCATGCACAGATCATTTGAGGGGATCCTTGATTAAGATGGTCTGTAATTTGCTGCACTGTTGCCCTTCTGTTGTCTGCTACCAGTCTGGACACTCTCCGTTCCGCCCGAGCAGTCATCAGTCGATGACGACCACACGTTGCACGTAGAGACCCAGTTTTTGGCTGACAGTCCAGTCTTTAAACACTTTAACAACAGCTGCTTGGGAACATTTCATGAATGCGGCGGTTTCAGTGATACTCGCTCCATGGCTTCGAGCTCCTACAATCATCCCACGTTGAAAGTCCGTCAAATCGCATTTTTTACCCATCTCGTCACCCAAAATTCACTTCTACTACTGTTGCAAGCACTAAGCTTTCCCTTTTTATACTAGCCTCGCCTTCTGGCGGCAACAGCGTGCAGCCATAGCTTATTTGCTTAAAACTGTCAGGTGGCCATAATAAAGTGGCCACACGTGCAACCGTAAGATGTTGCCGAAACTTTCGAGGGAGCCCACCCTTCTCAGCAAGAGGCTACCGATGAAGCAACAGAATCAGCCCTGGACCTCATCTTAAATCTGCAGTTGAGAGAGAGTGATTTCTCCAAGGATGACTCCAAAATTTGCCCCAGGATCTACAAGGGATACAATAATGCCAACATTCAGGACCATGGCTCCAGTGTAAGAGCCGCTGAAAAATTTGGGACCCAATCCCCATGTGTCACCTGCCTAAAAAACGCATAAAAAATTAATGAGCATAAATAAGTGCATAGAATTTTTTACATTGATATCTTACCGCTATTTAAAATTTCTTCTTCCTTGCTTTTTGTTTTGCAAAGTTGTCAGTCACATGGTTCAAATCCAATGCTCGAGCTCTTGATCTTTCAATTGATATAGCTGCTAAAGCAGTGAGGCGATGCTGGACATAACTGCTTCTTAGGTAGTTCTTTATTATCTTCAATTTGGAGAAAGATTTCTCAGCCATTGTAGTAATCACTGGAAATGTCAGAAAAATTAAACATCAGTTACAGCATCTGGAAAGCTGCTGGACCCTTCACTACGTGTTGGTATCAGTTTGGTAAGCTCTCGAAGGTTTGACAGTTTTTGGAGATGGCTAGCAAGTAGCAAAGCACATTTTCAGACACAATAATTGTGGATCCAGATCTCCAGAAATATCTGACTGATACATTGCAGCTAGCCTATAACTCCGGTGCAGCACCTCTACATCGGTCAAACAGTTGTTGGTAGCTCAGTTGTGGAGGACTTAAAAAAAATAAAGATAAAGAATAGTTCAACATTTAATGATTCTTTTAATACAAATTTTTTTCTTTGGCTGGGGCAATTTTTGTTTAAAATTTTTGCATTTTAACGATTGTTTTAATATAAAAATTTTTGTTTTTTGCGCCCCCAAAATCTTGTGCCTAAAGCATACTGCTCCCTGGTAGTTCTACATCGGTCAAACAGTTGTTGGTAGCTCAGTTGTGGAGGACTTAAAAAAAAAATAAAGATAAAGAATAGTTCAACATTTAATGATTCTTTTAATAAAAAAAATTTTTTCTTTGGCTGGGGCAATTTTTGTTTAAAATTTTTGCATTTTAACAATTGTTTTAATATAATATTTTTGTTTTTTGCGCCCCCAAAATCTTGTGCCTAAAACATACTGCTCCCTGGTAGTTACGCCCCTGGTGATACTGTTAAAAAATGTACATGGAATATAGCAGCACTTTTACATATCTAATTTTTTCAAAAAATATGTAACAGGATCTAATTGTTTGAAATGATAGATCAGCTTGGGTATTATGTTAATGTACAAATGCATAATTGATGGGCCACAATGCTGAATTCTTTGAGTGTACATAGCTGCTCTGGTCCCTGATGAAGAGGCAGGGGAACCTTTTTTTCTTTTGTTTTAACAATCACAGTGAGCAACTCGGTGGACTGGAAGCAGTCTGCCATCCCTAATTTCGGGCCACATGTCTGAGGAAAAGAACGCCAGTATCTAAAAATTGATCTTGAAATGCATTCTGATGTACGTGTGCATTCATTTTGGTCATGTGTGAGAAATAACACGATGGTGATGGAAGTAGATCGTTCCCACTATTGTCATAATTTGTAGCATGTTTGTTATTTTTCACTCACTCAAATACTGCAGTACAAAGGATTTTTTCTGTGATAAACATTTGGAAAGACAAGCAGAGAAACAGACTTTCTTCAAAAATCATACGTTGGTTGCTGCATACAAAGCATATGCTTTCAAATTCTTCAAGGTACAGCTTTAACATATGAAATTGTTTTATAAAAAAATGAGCAACAGCATCGGTGATAACTATAGTGATAATAAGATTAGAACAACACTTGTGTCCAAATTCTGACATGCAGGTCCTGCAGTTCAACTGACCAATCAATAGGAACCACAGGTTTATGGCGCGCTCTTAGTTTTTTCCTGGTGCCAACACTTTGGGTCATGTGGTAAGAAGAGATCGTCATTATTGGGAAGGGTCATCACAGGTGAGCCTGGTCCGTTTTTCTGCATGACGTACCACGTGATTCTCGTCGTTGTCAACAAAGCAACTTTTAATTTTGAGGGAATCTTTTTTTATTGTCCACCATTTTTTATTTTGGAATGATCAAGCGCATTTATTTTCGAAAAAACCGAGACAGTTTGGAATTCGTTTGATTTTAACTCCGGCCATGCAGATTGCAGCCGCATACTCTACCGCATACTCTACCGAGACATTGGATGCAGTGGTCGCGAGGATTAAGAGATATGGTTCCCGTAATGGGAAGATTGCCTAAGGACTGTCTGTTGGCTGTCTTTAGATTGAATACAGGGAGGAGAGCGTATAAGTCATGCAAACCTGTTGGTTCATGATTTTCACAAGCACGCAGGTATTGCCAACCTCAATGAACTATAGGGGTTGCTGCGCAGACATAAACAAGCTTCTATTAGTATGGATAACTTCGCACGTAACCCTGTGAAGTCATATGTAGGAATGGCTGGCTGGTTTAACACTCAATCCTTGAGATAATGAAATTTGTGGGCACTACAAAAAATTCCCGATGCATCAAAGCAGAGAAAGGGATTCTTAATGCAGGTCATATAATTTCATGTGGAATTAAAAGGAAGATAGAAAGGAAATCCACATAGTTTCACATTGCATTCAATCCACCGCAATAACGTGGTCGCCTCATCCGATCAACGGTTTTTTAGACAGAAATAATTGTGAAATTTCTGTAAAGTCTTTTGAGTGCTCTTGTAAAACAGGCAGAAATGGAACGTGTAAGCACTGTGTAGCAGTAATGCTTTACTGTAACAGGTAATTTTTATTTTTACATTTTCAGACAAGCAATATAATAATACCAACAGGGGTGTAGCAAGAATTAGTGTGACCCTGGAAAAGTCACATTTTGGTGCCCCCTTCACCCTCCACACCACTAACTAGTAGGTATATTTGGCAGGTTAGAGTTTTCTTTTTTTTTTTTCCCCGGCTGTAAATTAGACAAAACAATTGGATCTGTAAAATCAAAGTGACTGTTATTTATCAGAACATTGCAAATTTTGTTCCTTAATGGAGTTTAAATTTATAGGGATAACAGCAATTATTTGTTTTCAAGAGCATGTAGAAATGCGGAATTTTAAATTATTGCTATGCAATAAAAACATATTGTCTTGTTTATTATTCATTGAAACACATTACTAGGTTAGTAGCATTTCACTGGAAGGATTTCAAATGCAAGGCACAAACGTTTAGGTAAATGTGTACATTAGCGTCCTAAATTATTTCTTCAGAAAAATGTTAGTACCTGGAGAAAGTGCAATGTACAGATTTTACATTATGGAAATTAATGGCAAATGGTGCAGAAATTTTATGTCTTAATAAATGCTTTTTAAAGATTTTTATCGTAATATTTACCTGTAAGTGCGATGCTGTGAAGAAATGCTGCGGTAGGCCTAACGCATTGAATCTTGACTTTGTTGCGGTAGGGATGCATCGCTGCCACGCCGAAGTCCAGATTCGCTGCGCCGTGTAATTCACGAGCGGATGACTACAAGTGCAGCCGTGTACGTTCTTGCCAGGAGAGTAAAGCATCATGTACTCATACGTTACAAAATATAGTTCGTTCATATTTTGTCATTGTTTTTAAAGCAGATGTTGATAAATGATGCGTTCCTTCACACATGATTCCAAATACAAAGTATGGATGTGCCTTTCTATGTTGTAAGGAAACTGGGGAAGTATAACTTTCGGTTGTGCTTTGAATGGCTTCCATTCGTAGGTGATTGCTGTGCCTACGAATGGAAGCCATTCAAAGCACAACCGAAAGCGTATTTTGGGTTCTCCTGTTAATACACTCTTTCGCAGGTCAGTTTCTATCTCACTGATACGTATCTTTTGCAAATCAAAGAGTTTTTTTTTCTCGGTTTTTCTTGCCAGCAACATACAGAATAAAGCAAAATAAAGGGTGGATAATCTGGACCTATTTCCTGTAGTGTATCACTACAATATTTATCGCTCTCCTGCCAACAACGTAACCGCTTTCTATTGTACTCTTTCGCCTGTCATTTCGGTACAGCAACCAACTTTCCTTTTGACGGAGCAAAGCTTGGCATCGTCGCGGTAGCGATGCATTAGGCCTACCGCAGCATGTCTTCACAGCATCGCACTTACAGGTAAATATTACGATAAAAACCTTTAAAACACATTTCAAATATGAAATTGGCTATTATTTTCATACATGAGATTCTTCCGCGGATTCGCGAAATTCCGATTTTTTTGTCATCATTTAGGTTATACTCGAGATCGATGCAAAACTGAATAGAAATTTTGGAGGATTTGTGGGGGGGGGGGCTTTTTTTGGTGTGGAGATTGCATTTCGTTTTTCAAACCTTTCAAAAACGGAAGTTAAAGGAGTGAACATTTCCCCTGTAATCTTGAATTCTTTTTATCGTGATATTTCTCTTCTCCACAGTATTATTGTTAAATATAATTTTATTCCATAAATATTTGCATTTCAGCTTGAAAATGAAAGAAAAATTCCGAAAACGGAACTTGGCGCAAAAATTTCTCTGTGATCTTTAGGCATGAGATTCTTCAGTGGATTCAAAGAAATCCGCCTTTTCCATCATCATTTCGACGATTCTCGAGATGGATGCAGAACTGAACAGAAATTTGGGAGAGATTGGTGGTGGTGGGGCGGTTTTCTGTCGGTGGGAGGAATTCCGACTTTCAAAGCTTTCGGAAACGGAAGTTAAACGGAGTAAAGGTTTCTCCCGTAATCGTAATCCTTTTTTCGTGGCAATGTTTCTTCTACCCAGTAGCGTAGTTAAATATATTTTTTCCCATAAATACTTGTTTTGCAGCTTCAGAATGGAGGAAACTTTCCTAAAATGGAAGTTGGACAGAGCGTAGATTTCGTGGTTAATCGTAATTTTTTTCTCCGCGATGTTGCCTTTATCTTGTGTTACTGTTAAATGGGAAAAAAGAGAAAATGGTATATATTGAATACAGTGATGTGCTCCAGCGTAATATTTACATAATAAAGTTCAGTGCACAATTTGATCTTGCTCACGCCATGTTATATTCACGCTGTGTCCCAGTACGTTCTTATTTTTCACCCGTGCGGTTAAAAAAGTTCAGCTTTTTTCCTTCGGCAGTCTCGTGTGTATTTTCTCTACTCTAAAATCTGTACGTCACACTTTTCTCAAGCACTAATATTTTTCCGACAAAATAATTTAGGATGCTAATATACACATTTACCAACGTTTATACTATAACTTGTTAAAAACATAGCTGTAATCTTAGGAACAACACAATATGAATTGCTCTTCACAGAATTCTCCATTATACTACTCGAATTCCAGAATGTGTGCAAAAATACCCTTTAAAGATCTTTCACAATTTACTAAATTCAATATGTTAATCAATTCCAACCTTGTTCCATTGTTATCTATTTTCCGTCCGCATATTAATTTTTTTATAATTCCTTTCCCCCCTCTGTATGCTGAAAAAACTCAAACAACCAGATTGCTAACTTCTATTTAAACGTGTTCTTATGCTTGAGAAATTGTGTTATATCCAGGTATTCTTTATTTTTCTCCTGTCTTTTTAGTAAACAGAGAATTTCCTTTGCATTTTCCAGACTATTTGCTTTCAAGGAAACAGTCCTTACTAAAGCATCCTACACCTTTTTGACAACTTGTCTTCGAATATATTTTTAAAAAACAATGTTGCACAGCAACGTTGTTTCTGTTATCAGCCCCCATATTCTTATGCTTCGATCACAAGTGAACTTGTCTCGTTTACAACAAAATACGGTATCCGCATTTTTCTCGCTTTCCTACAGGGGAATCCCAATTCTTTTTCCTTGCCTGTTCTTTATTCAAAAGCTGACTTCATCAGGGCTGCCGCCTGCCAGTGGCGACTATTGTTACTATTTTTTATGACAGGCGACTATGGCTACTATTTCTTACAAAAAACAGCCAAAAGCAACTATTTTCAGGAAAACCTTGAACTATTTTTTAAAAGCGTAACTTGTGTTATGTATATCGATGTGCTTGTATAACATCAGTTTTAATATTGATACACGTGATTATCAACTTTGATATAGATATGTATATGTCGAATCCATGGTTCATACACATCCTGGAATTCCATTTTGTCCTGGAAATATCCTAAAATTCTGTTACATGTCCTGGAATTTTATCCATTCCTACCTTTTTGCCCCTGCATGATGTCTTGTAGTTGAGGATTTTTCTACTGACATAACTTATGTCTGACAATTTTCCCTCCTCACCCCCTGCAAAATGTGTGTGTGTTGGGGGTGGTGGAGGGCTATCAGGTTTCTTGTTTAAGAGGACTGAAGCTGCGTTATTAGCATCTTTTGCGTCATGCTTATGTTATCACTTTGTCTGTCCCACTGGGAAGACCATGTCTTCGCAATTATTAGTTCGATTTGTAAAATTCTTTTTGTATTGGGGAAGCTTAAAATCTGAGAATGATGAACCGTTCGTTCTGGTTTTTGTTTTTGTTTTTTTGTTATGCACAACTTCACCGCTACAGGGCGCAAATGGAGATCGTATTGAATTTAAAACGCATTTCATTTCGTATATTTGCTTCCAAATATCCAATTGAAAAAATTATTTTTCCTTTCGGTGACATTTATGGCGAAGACTATTTTAGTAACAGTCCCTTTTTCAAATAATGCATACATTTTCCGCTAGGGAACGTAAAGGTTAATTGTGATTTTCCCAATATCTCCGCTTCTAAAAGTCCAATTTGAAAAATTCTTCCCGAGTCGGATACAGCTCTTGAGGTTGAAATGTTTTGCATACAAATTCTCATTTCTGGTAAAGAATGGTTTGGCCACCAGGGGGCATAAATGTTTATTTCAGCTTCTGATGTATTTGCAACAAAATCTGAGCTAGAAATTCGATTGGAAAAATTCTTCCGTGAACCGATACCGCTCAACTCGGAAAACTTTTTGAGAATACTTCCTGCTTAAAATATTGTACAATTTTTCCACCAGGGGACGTACACATATATTTTATTTTTGTCCATATCTCTGTTTCTAGGAGTCCGATTTGGAAAATTATTTCTTTGTTGGAGAACATTTTCGGTGCGAAATGTTTCTCATAAAAATTTCAAGTATTTCTTAATGCACAAGTATGCCACTAGATGGCGTAAGCTCACATTTCCATTTACAGCAATATCTGCAGACTAAAAACTCGACTGAAAAATATTATCTTTCGATCAGATACCTAATTATGAAAACTCCTTATTTGTATTTTCTTCACAAAATAATGCACAATTTCGCCGCTGGGGGAGGGGGTGGGGGCAAATATTTAATCTGTTTTTCTTAATATCTGTACTTATGTCCGATTTAAAAAATTCTTTTAACGCCAGATACCATTTACCTCATGGAACACTTAAGGTTTGTGGTTCACAATTCTGCCACTAGGTGGTGTTTCTGTACTTCTTTGCAGGCTATCTCTGCTTATAAAAACCCTATTGAGAAATTTCTTTTTTTACTGTATGCCATTTGCTATAATAAAGATGGAGAGTGAATAAGGTTTTTGCTACAATAAGAAGATCCTCTTCAAATAATGTACAACTTTCCCCTTAGGGCTTGTAAAGGTTAAAACGTTTTTCTTGCTATCTCTGCTTCCGGGAGACGTATTTGAAAAGTTCTTTTTCCTTAGCATAGCTTTTGCAATGAAGAATGCTATTCCCGTGTTTCCATTATGCAAAATTATTCTGCTGAAATGCATGGTTATGTAATGTTTCCTTCTATATCTCTCCTTTTAACTGATCGATTTGAAAATATTTTTTTCTCTAATACATACCTTCCTTCTGCTATCATCATCATCATTGTCAACCATTATCAATCCACTGCTGGACGAAGGTCTCCCCAAGTTTCCTCCACAACGGTCTGTCTTGTGCCAGTCTCCTCCATGTCACCCCTGCATACTTTCGAATTTCATCCACCCATCTCCCATGTGGTCTTCTTCTGGGTCTTTTCCTGTCCCTTGGAATCCAATCTAAAATTTCGGCTGTCCATCGATGATCTGTCCTTCTGGCAGTATGTCCAGCCCATTGCCATTTCAGGGACTTAACTCTGATCATGATGTCTTCCACTCTTGTCATTTTTCGGATCCACGTGTTCCTCTTCTTATCTCTCCTGGTTACACCAAGCATGCACCTCTCCATGCTTCTTTGAGTTGCCTGCAGCCTTTGTATGTCTCTTTTAGTTAAGGTCCACGTCTCTGCACCATACGTAAGCACTGGAAGGATGCATTGATCAAACACTTTTCTTT
Source organism: Macrothele yani (assembly GCA_039090855.1). Classification (NCBI taxonomy): domain Eukaryota; kingdom Metazoa; phylum Arthropoda; class Arachnida; order Araneae; family Macrothelidae; genus Macrothele; species Macrothele yani. Next base: position 8,860,178 of record CM077025.1, on the reverse strand, counting down.
TAAGACATAATGGCATATTGCTCTTGAAGATTATGCTGTTTCTTCCAAAAGCTCTCCAGGCAAGTTTTGTACGCCGATTAATTTCTTCATCAATGTGACCCTCACTTGATATCTGCTGTCCAAGATAAACGAACGTGTCTGTTATCTCCAGTTTTTCTCCATCAATCGATAAACCTTCATTTCTTGTAAAAGCATTGAACATCACTTTTGTCTTCTGAAAGTTCATTTTTAATCCCACTTCTTTACTCTTGTCAGCAAGTTCCTGGATCATACTCTGCAGCTCTGATGGGGTAGTTGCAAAAATGACTATGTCATCAGCAAAACGAAGGTGGGTTAGATAATCTCCATTAATCTTTATCCCCTTGTTTTCCCAGCTCAGCGACTGAAAAACACCCTCCAATGTGGCATTAAAGAGCTTCGGAGATATGGTGTCACCTTGTCTCACTCCCTTTCCAATTTTTACGTGTGTTGTATTTTCAAACAGCCTAATCTTTGCACTTGCATTTTCATAGATGTTATTAATAATATTAATGTATGCATCTTCAATACCGCAGGTTTTTCAGAGCCATTGTAACTGCTGATGGTTTCACCGAATCAAAGGCTTTTTCATAATCGATAAAAGCCATGCACAATGGAAGCTCATATTCCCACGCTCTTTCAATTAGTTCTCTCAGCACGTGGATATGATCTATTGTGCTGTAGCCACTCCTGAATCCAGCTTGTTCTCTCGGTTGAGCCTTGTCCAGTGTTACCTTCAAGCGGTGTGAAAGAACTTTAGTGAAGATTTTATAAACTACTGATAGGAGGCTGATAGGTCTGTAGTTTCCGAGATCCTCAATGTCACCTTTCTTATGTAGCAGGATCATTGTAGCGGTGTTCCAATCCTCAGGAATCTTTCCTTCATTAAGGCATCGAGTGAAAATTTGGGCGAGTACTGTTTCGATTTCTCCACTTGCTTCTTGTATGATGTCTACAGTAATTCCATCTTCTCCTGGAGCTTTTCCCCGCTTCATGTTCTTGATTGCATGTGCAACTTCTGCTGGAAGGACTGGAGGAACTCTGGTACTGGTATCTTTCATGATGTCTGGAGTGCATGTATCATCCCTTTCATATAATTTGGAGTAGAAATCTTTCACTCTTGTCAAAATTTCGTCTCTATTTCTTGTTACAGAACCATCTTCTTTTCTCAGTGCCATAATCTGTTTTCTTCCCTTACTGAGATGTCCCTTTGCTATCTTTAGGCTTTGGTTGTTTTCAATTGCTTTCCTCACTAGTTCACAGTTGAATTTTCTTACGTCTTCAGTGATACTTTTTCTTACTGTCTTGCATAGCTCTATATATTCCACTTTGGAAGTCACATCTTCTTTAGTTGTCCTCATCTCTCTTCTTTTTTGCATCAACATTTTGGTTTTTCCTGATAATTTGTTCACATGCAACTTGTTCTTAGACCAAGCTAATTTTGTTGCTGTTTCCATAAGAGCTTTGGTTACTTTTCTGTTAACTTCAGAGATGTCCACTTCTTCCGATGTTAGGCCTTCTAAAGCAGAGAACCTGTTCTTCAGTTCTAACTTGAAGGTATTATGGTGTTTTTTAAGGTTGGTTATGTCAATAGATTTTGTTTGTCTTATGAGCTTGCCACGTTCAAGTTTAGTGTTGAGGTGCATCTTACATCTCACCAATCTATGGTCACTACCTGTGTTGAACTTGTTTAGCACACTGCAGTCTTCTATGACGAATTTTTTGTTACACATAATAAAATCAATTTCATTTGTCGTCCCATTTGGATGTCTCCATGTCCATTTCCTGTGTGGCTTTTTCTTGAAGAAGGAGTTCAAGATGAAAAACCCTTCTGCCTCTGCAAACTCAACGAGAGTATTTCCACGCTGGTTTCTGTTGCCGTGACCGAATTTACCTACTGAAGTTTCATTCTGTTGTCGTTGCCCTATTTTTGCATTGAAATCTCCCATAATTATTTTCAAGTGCTGCTTACCTTTATTATTTAGATGACAAATTTCCTCAGAAAATTCTTCAATTTCTTCTTCAGGATGACTTGTGGTGGGTGCATAAGTTTGAATGATCTGAACCTGGTATCTTCTCGAGAGTTGGATAACGAGTCGTGCAACTCTGTCAGAGGAACTTTCAACTTCTACAACTTTATCCTTCAGTTTCTCGTTTATTATAAATCCAACACCACTAGTTCTGCCAGTATCTGTCCCACGATAGTAGAAGAGATGTCCACTTTTCAGTTCGATGAGATCTTCTCCTTTTTTCCTTACCTCACTTAGCCCCACGATGTCCCACTTGATCCTTTGTAGTTCCTCTTCCAATTCAAGAAGCCTTGAATCAGAAGATAGGGAGCATCGATTGTAAGTAGCCAAGGTCAGCATCAGATGGCAGCCAAGGTCAGCATCAGATGGCAGCCAAGGTCAGCATCAGATGGCAGCCTAGTCCGGTCCTCCGGGGATTCTTAGCACCCTCTGCCTTCATGTCGCACTGGCCGCTGCCTTGGCCAGGTACATTCCAGCTGCCGGAGACTGAGGGCCAAGATTTAAGTTGTGGAATCATTTTGGAGGGGTTTGGCCATAACTCACCACGCTGGCCAAGCGGGTTGGTGAGTGTGGGATAGAATTTCCTCTAATCCCGATGGTATAGTTATACCGCTATTGGCGGTCGTCAGAGCCCCTTTAGTGGGAACAGGATGCACCACGAGAAGGCGGGGTTGACATTTGTCAAGGAGAGGCTGTGAAGTTACGCATCACCTGACCTTACATCCCTTCTGCTATAAGAAACATTTATTGCGCCATTTGTTAATTTTCGTAACGTATCTTTTAGCCACTGGTGGAAGTAAATAGCTGATTTTTGTGTGTGTGTGTGGAGGGGGGGGGGTATTTTACCTTTACTGAAATTTTGTAATGAATACTTTATATAAAAATTTGCCATAAAATCAGATTGCTTTCTAATATCAGAAACTTAAATCTAGTTGTTTCTTAGTATTTTTTGAGCTTCTATAATTAGTTTTTTAGCCATGCCCAGTTAAATTGCCATGATTGCAATTGCACATAGCCATTGGACATAAGGTTTGCCCGTTATTTTCTTTCATTTTACATTGGAAATTTTTGTGCATACTTTGTTTGCTGGCAAGTAAAAATTTAAAATGTAGCTACAGCATCGATATTATGTTAAAAATTCCTTCCATCAATAAAATGTAACACAAATACCTGCTCCAATGATTATGTGTTTAAGAAATAACAATTCCTTTAATCTTTTAAAAAGTTCTAGATATTTCCCCTTCCCTTACTTTTAAATTTCGAATGTAAGCATTATTTTAAAATAATTAAATGCAAATATTTTATGTATTAATTGTGTGGTATATGAAAGCATTTTAAAAGAAATGCCACATACCTATGTATTTTTGAGTTTTATGGGGGGGGGGGAGGTTATTCTGTAATTTTCTTCAATAATTGAACTAAAGCTAAAGTAGAAAAATAAAGTTTTCTCAAAATCAGTGTAGTATACTGTATATAAAAGTTTAGTAAATATTAAACCTGGTCACATTTTCAGTGACAGTTTTGGTATTTCAGTATTTATCTGTGATTCTGATTAGCTGCAGCAGACATCATTTTTAACATTCTGTATAGGTCGTCGAAGTGTGACGTCACAAGATGGCGCTGGGCATAAACAAATGTCTGTTTCCTCCATGATTCCCATAACGTTTCAGCACAATTGGCGAGATATGCTCATATTTTGCAATTTCTTCATTTTTCTGACAATTTGAAGCTAATTCAACGCGGTGAAAATGCTGTGAAGTCCTCTCACATCCAGTCATTTTATTATGAACCACATAGCGAGGAAATACGGGGTCAAATTCGTGCTTCTATGAAAGATAAGATATATAGCATCGAGGTACTGTCTGCTTTTTATGCTTATGTTTCATACATTTCTTTATCATTTTATCTTGCTTCTTTCAGCTTTATATCATATTTGAACTGACCATCCCCAAAACCCCACAACTTTAAGGCTTAACCGTCTCATGTTTAAAATGTAACACAAATACCTGATGGATGAAATGCCCGGCCAGGTTGCAATTTTGTAGGAGCATCTGCTGATTCACACTGGTGAGACACCTCATCACTGCACTGATTGGATTTAACCTTACATTACTTAAATACCTAATGATATAATTTTAACACATTTTGGTAAATAAATTTTACCTTACAGCATTTTAACTTGCAAAAATTGTAGTCATATTGCTCCCCAATCACACACACGTCACATAATTTTCCACACTGGTGAGAAACCTCATCAATGTGACCTTTGCAACAAGTCATTTACACGTAAACGAAATCTGATAATTCCTGTCCATTTAGATACTTACATTGCAAAGTTTACATTTTATGGATGCTCTTCAACTGTGTCGATATATAAACCTACACTGTTAAAAATTTCAGCTCAACGTTTCACCCAAAAATGGTTCAAGTACGTTGAAACCGACAGGACCCATAATGCAATTGTGCCTGATGGTTCAAACAAGCACCACAATGTGGTTCAATGGAATCAAGGGCAGCCCAGTGATGGTATATCATGGGTAATTAATTACCCATTTCGTGGGTATTTTAGAAGAAAAAAATTAGGAATGGGTAAATGGGTATTTTTTTATATTCTGTGTGTAAATTTGTTTAATCGCTTTCACTTTTTAAAAGTCATCTACATCGTAATTTGGTGCATGAAATCTCGTTTTCAAACAACGCCTACATTGATTGCGCAATATTTACCAAAAGTTGAGCATCTGTCGGTGGAATGGCTTTCTAACGGCATCAAAAATTGCACGAAGTTTGTTGTTGAACAAAAACACTTAAAATTGCCCAGTACTGGAAACTTATATTATGATAGTAAACATGATTGTGTATATGAATCTTATGTGTTAGTAAACATAATGTTTAATATATAATTTTTCAGTTTTTAAATACAGCTGCTGTATTTAAAAACCGAAGTCTAAATTAGTGTATCTTTATAATGTTATTAAAATTGTAATTTGTGTTTTTACGGTACTTTTTTCAATACAAAAAAGTTTAAAGAAGTCAATAAGTAGAGATAAAATTACAAGTAAATTTGTGAAAAAAATATTTTAAGCTTAAAAATGTATTATACATAAACGCAGGCAATTTTCATGAATATGGGGGTTTTAACCATAAAATGGGTATTCTCTTTGCTGCATATGGGTAAAATCAATTTTACTACCTACCATCACTGCAGTCAGCATCGCGCTTTCCTTAGTGGGTGGCGCTGCCGTAGCGCGTGCTGATCATTTGTTCCGCTAGCTTGCTGGAATGGCGGCGTACTGGCTTTCTAACGGCATCAAAAATTGTAGTATTGACTTTCTAATTGAAGTAATCGCTTTATTAAGGGATTTTATGAGTTCTTAAAAGGTAAGTTCTTTTCCTGTTTCAGTTCATAGGCTTTGAATTGAAACAGAATTCATGTTACAAATTTTGAAGATGGCAATCCGATTTTTGGCGTAAATGTGACAAGAATGGTAAGTCAGATAATATCCGAAAACTTGAAAATTTTCATCTTCCGGGAGCGAGACTCGAACCCGCGTCTCCCAGAAAACTCCTGGGTATGCTAACCACTACACCACCCAGAACGACCAAGTTTCAAGTTTCCGATCAATTTGAATATGACCATCACAGGATTCGCTAGTCGAAGCAACCAGCATTCATGTTTAGCGAATCTGGAGGTTAAGAATCTCATCCCGTGTTTGCCCGGAGAAGCAGATAAATCATGAAAGAAATACGGGATTACGCCATATAACACAGATTTTGAAGATGACAATCCGATTTATGGCGTAAATGTGACAAGAATAGTAAGTCAGATAATATCCGAAAACTTGAAAATTTTCATCGTCCTGGAGCGATACTCGAACCCGCGTCTCCCAGAAAACGCCTGGGTATGCTAACCACTACACCACCCAGAACGACCAAGTTTCAAGTTTCCGATCAATTTGAATATGACCATCACAGGATTCGCTAGTCGAAGCAACCAGCATTCATGTTTAGCGAATCTGGAGGTTAAGAATCTCATCCCGTGTTTGCCCGGAGAAGCAGATAAATCATGAAAGAAATACGGGATTACGCCATATAACACAGATTTTGAAGATGACAATCCGATTTATGGCGTAAATGTGACAAGAATAGTAAGTCAGATAATATCCGAAAACTTGAAAATTTTCATCGTCCTGGAGCGATACTCGAACCTGCGTCTCCCAGAAAACGCCTGGGTATGCTAACCACTACACCACCCAGAACGACCAAGTTTCAAGTTTCCGATCAATTTGAATATGACCATCACAGGATTCGCTAGTCGAAGCAACCAGCATTCATGTTTAGCGAATCTGGAGGTTAAGAATCTCATCCCGTGTTTGCCCGGAGAAGCAGATAAATCATGAAAGAAATACGGGATTACGCCATATAATACAAATTTTGAAGATGACAATCCGATTTTTGGCGTAAATGTGACAAGGATGGTAAGTCAGATAATATCCGAAAACTTGAAAATTTTCATCGTCCTGGAGCGGGACTCGAACCCGCGTCTCCCAGATAACGCCCTCCCCCAAACACGGGATAAGATTCTTATCCCGTGTTTGCCTGACTAGCGAATCCTGTGATGGTTATATTCAAATTGATCAGAAACTTGGTCGTTCTGGGTGGTGTTGTGGTTAGCATACCCGGGCGTTTTCTGGGAGACGAGGGTTCGAGTCTCGCTCCAGGACAAAGAAAATTTTCAAGTTTTCGGATATTATCTGACTTACCATCCTTGTCACATTTACGCCAAAATTCGGATTGTCATCTTCAAAATTTGTATTATATGGCGTAATGCCGCATTTGTTTCATGACAATTTATGTTTTCGTTTCGTAACACGTGGAGAAACGCGAATACATTCATGCATTTGTTTCATAACACGTGGAGGTAGTCTTAACAAGTGGAGGCATTCATGTATTAGTTCCTTAACACGTTTATATATCATCGACTGCATTTTAAATTAGGAGTAGTAAAATTTTTTTTGGATTTTCTCATCTAAACATAGCTGTTTCGTTTTTAATCTATGCTGTATTTTTGTGAAAGGGTACTAAAAATGTATTTCAAGGAAAGTATGGGAGTGGTGCATGCCAAAATGAAATTTTAATTAAACCTTTTCATTTTTATGAGCTAATGAATATTTGTTTAGAGAACAGTATTGAATTTGTACTTAATTACTCAAATATGCTTCCATGTGCCTCTGAGCTACTGGGGAAATAGCACACACACATAGTTACAAATGCAGCTTATAGGTATGTTATAAAGAATACTCTATATTGCTCTTATCATACACTAGATCAGCATTTCTTAGGGCTAATTCAGCCAGTTGTATGCAAGAAATATATTGGGTGCAGGGTAACAGAGACAGGGAATCGGTGCTTCTACATCACAAAAATTCAGTACCATAGATGTATATAGATTAAGATAATACAACGCAGTTGTCACAAATGTTTATTATTATTATTATTTTTTATTTCTCAAGCCGACCATGGTTTTGCTGGGTATTGACCTAGCTTCATCGGGATGAATGGCACGTAAATATTCAAATTGTATATGACATCAAAAATGGTGTTTACAGTCACGTGTTTTGGTTAGATGCTTCCACGCGTTTGATAGAAATGTCGGGGATGCCATGTCATTAACAAGTTGCGAAGACTTCTGATATATATGAAAAGCTTCCAAACTATCAAGTTTGGAGGTTGAATCTGGGTTGTCTATAAGTTTTGTTTCTTCAAAGAGAAATCTGTGGTCCTTTTTGTAACAGTGTTTAGCCATCAATGACTTCTTTAGGTCACAATTCCGAATGTAGGTCTTGTGCTCCTTCAATCGAAAACGCAAGGCTCTACGGTTCTGTCCTATATATGAAGCGCCACATTCACATGAAATTTGATAAATTCTCCACGAGTTTTGTCTTCAACACAGTCCTTTGATCCTAAAAATCTAATTTTGTTTATTGGTTTAAAAATCACCTTAAAATTAAAGGTTTTGATAATTTTTGTAATTTTGAAGGCAATGTCACGGGAAAATGGAATAATGGCAAAATTCTCTCGCAATGGGCGCATCACAGGAGTTAATGTGGAGATGGACTTCGGTTTCCGGAATTTTGTCAGAGCCTTGTCTATAATGGAAGGGTTGTATCCTCGCTGTACTGCAACACGTTTAAGGAAATAAAGTTCTTTTTCCAAACTGTCCTTATCTGAACATATATATATCGCGCGATATACGCAACTGTAAAAGGCGCTGAGTTTTTGTTGATAAGGGTGATTAGACTTGGCATGTGGAGGTGAAAAAATAGCGAAAGGCTTCCGATAAATTGTGGTTGCGAGAGATTGATTTAAACGAGTTACCAGGATGTCAAGGAATGGTAGGCATCCGTTATTTTCAGTTTCGTAGCTGAATTCAATGTGAGGATCAATGGAATTTATAAGTTTGACTAATTCCTGGAATTTCAGAATGTTTTCCCTTCCATAGAACGAAAGTATCGTCTACATATCGTATCCATAAGTCAAATTTCACAAGTTTGAAAAGTTTTTCTTCAAATCGACGCATGTAGATTTCACATAATATAGGTGACAGTGGGCTGTCCATGGCTAGACCTTCCGTCTGCTCATAAAACGTTCCACGGAAAGTAAATCTGTTCTAGTAGATTGAAAGTACATTGTGACAAAGTAGTAACTGTGATAGAAATGCTTTCTTTTTATAATATTACTCCCCGAACAAAGTCATCCCTCATAACGCTTCATCAAAAATAAGTGATAGTAAAAATAACTTTTAGAAACAGGAAAAGTTTTGTGAAGGGGCCCTCATATGATGAAACTGATGTTTTATGGCATTCTAAATAAGATAACCCTTTAATACTTCATTAAAAATAAAATGTTGCTTGATAAAAATTTCTATTATGAGAATTTCTACTAGGAAAATTTTTATTTTTATTGCAAATTTTTTGAGAAAACTCTTCTCCTTCAGGGTGTCTTTTGTTGTCACATTTTGCCGACACTAGGTTTCTCCGAAAATTTGCAATTAAACTAAATTTTCTAGTAGAAATTCCCATAATGGAAGTTTTGATTAAGTAATTGAATTAAGAAACTAGGAAGCCAATTTTCAACAAGAGCTTTATTAAAAAAAAAAAAAAAAAAGGTGCCAAACAGAATTCTGTTGTGAATCTTAATGAGATCTACCTATTTTTCACCAAATATTAACATTAGTATTTTGGCAAACTGCAACAAAATGTACTCTTCAGAAACAAATTTTTTCTGGAAAAGCTCCTAACCTAAATATATCTACCCCAGCCTCATGTTGGCATAATCTGATCCTGAGTACAGTAACTTACAATATTCTTAGGAACTATAGCAGTGAATTTTATCATGCTGCTGACAAGCCTTAGTAATAAAATTGCGTATAGTATTCTCAAAAAAAAAAAAAAAAAGGGGGGGGGGTAGTGCTCCATCTGTTAACTTGCACTGCGAAGAAAGAAATCTCATCGATGAGATATTTGGCCAACAAATGTTTCATATAAGGGTCATATTTGTTGAATTAACTACTGACGAGTGTGAAGAAATGTTGACATTATGAAACAAAATTTTTTACATAAAATTGCTTTTTTATGCCCTGTGCTGACACAGTTAGGCTTAGTTTTTTTATTATTAAGAAGGAATATTCAAAATTAAATGACTTGAAATTAACATTTGATGAAAAAAAGATGTGCCAAACAGAAGTTGTGAAACTTAATGAGGTCTACTTATGTTTCATCAAATATTAGCATTGGTATTTTGCCAAACTACAACAAAATGTTCTCTTAAAAGCAAACTACAACGAGTGAACAGAAATTGAGATATCTACATAGTAACATGTAAGCCCACCTATTACCTGTATAAGGGTAGTCACATGACACAGTATTAAGTCCACTAGTTCATAAAAGCATTCCACAGGTATTTCTCATGCTTGTTTTTAGCTGAGTGTTGAAAAGTTGATGGAGATGCATAAATGTTTCTGGGCTGACAAGTACCTATTTTTGGAATTGTTTCATTTCTTAGATAAAGATACACAGGATTTTTTCTCAAAAGAGGGGGAAAAAGTCATGTTTTGGTTTTTTGAAAAAAAAAATCTGAAGGAGGAAAACATTGGGTGTATTAACCAAAAGTACACTTAAACAAACAAAAAAAAATGTGTACTGGTATGTATTTTTTAAAAGTAAATGTCGGTATATAGACTTTTTTACATTCATTTAAAATTTTTATATATCACTGATCTACCTGCACACTACATTCCAAAACTTACTAAAACAAGAGGAACTTCCATTGCCATCCCAGTGGCACAGTAGTACCGGGTTCTGACCATTCATCAGAGTCCGAAACCTAGTGAGGCATTGAGGACGTCAGTAAACAAACAATAAGATTTGTTTGTCTACTGACGTCATCAAAGTACAGGTCGCACCATCTTTTTCTGGTCTCGAAACCACGAAAGGAAACTTTATTGAATTTTAATATAACTATGGTTATATTTGGTTCTACGCCAATTCGTCGACTGCGACGATTCGTCGCGCGTCAATTCGTCGACTACGTCAATTCGTCGCGTTTACAGATTTTGGTTACATATAAAACGAATGCAGGAAAACGTACGATTTCGAACATCTTGCTCCCTGATCAAATTTATAAAGTTTGGACACGCAGACAGAATAGGAATATTACGTTTTTCTTTGGCACTAAAAATATTAGACGGTAAACCGTTTTTGGAACGGGGCAGGCCCCGGTTGGTCAGAGCCCCCATATACAAAATTTTCGTAAAATCTACAGTTTTCAATTCAGAACCACCAAATCTGGTATACTATCTCGTGGTATTCTAACTTAGACGGTAGACGGTTTTGGGAAGCGGTTGGAGAGGGGGCTCAGAGCCCCCCCTACAGAATTGCCGTAAAATATAGTTTTCAATTTAGAACTACCAAATTTGATATATTATCTCATGGTACTCTAACTTAGACGGTTTTTGGAACGGGTCAGCGGCCCGGTTGGTCAGAGCCCCCCATACACAAGATATTCGTAAGATCTGCAGTTTTCAATTCAGAACCACCAAATCAGGTATCCTATCTCATAGTACTCTAACTTAGACGGTTGTCGGTTTTTGGAACGGGTCAAGGCCCGGGGAGTAAGGCCCCCCCCCCTACATACAAATATTTCGTTAAATCTAGTTTTCATTTCAGAACCATCAAATTTGGTATCATGAAACTCTAACTTAGACGCTAGACGGTTTTTGGAAGGGGTTGGAGCCTGCTGGGTCGGAGCCCCCCCCTCATAGAAAATTTCGTACAATCGACAGTTTTCATCTTAGAACCACCAAATTTGGTATACTATCTTATGGTACTCTAACTTAGTCGGCAGACCGTTTTTGGAACGGGTCAAGGCCCGGGGATTGAGAGCCCCCCACATACAAAATTTTCTTAAAAACTACAGTTTTCAATTCAGAACCACCTAATCTGGTATACTATGTGATGGTACTCTAACTTAGACGCTAGACGGTTTTTGGAAGGGGTTGGAGCCCGGGGGGTCAGACCCCCGAATAAACACTTTTTCGTAAAATCTACAGTTTTCAATTTAGAACCACCAAATTTGGTATACTATCTCATGGTACTCTAACTTAGACGCTAGACGGTTTTTGGAAGGGGTTGGAACCTGCGGGTTCGGAGCCCCCCTCATAAAAAATTTCGTAAAATCTACAGTTTTCATCTTAGAAGCACCAAATTTGGTATACTATCTTATGGTACTCTAACTTAGACGGCAGACCGTTTTTGGAACGGGTCAAGGCCCAGGGGGTCAGACCCCTCCCACATACAAAATTTTCTTAAAAACTACAGTTTTCAATTCAGAACCACCTAATCTGGTATACTATCTCATGGTACTCTAACTTAGACGCTAGACGGATTTTAAAAGGGGTTGGAGCCCGGGGGTCAGACCCCCCCGAATAAACACTTTTTCGTAAAATCTACAGTTTTCAATTTAGAACCACCAAATTTGGTATACTATCTCATGGTACTCTAACTTAGACGCTAGGCGGTTTTGGAAGGGGTTGGAGCCCGGGGGTCAGACCCCCCCCGAATATATTTTTTTGTAAAATCTACAGTTTTCAATTTAGAACCACCAAATTTGGTATACTATCTCATAGTACTCTAACTTAGACAGTAGACCCTTTTTGGAACGGATCAAGGCCCGGGGGTCAGAGCCCCCACATACAAAATTTTCTTAAAAACTACAGTTTTCAATTCAGAACCACCAAATCTGGTATACTATCGCATGGTACTCAAACTTAGATGCTAGACGATTTTTTGAAGGGGTTGTAGCCCGGGGGTAAGGGCCCCCTCATATAAAAATTCGTCAAATCTACAGTTTTGAATTTAGAACCACCAAATTTGGTATACAAATCTCATGGTACTCTAACTTAGACGACACACCGTTTTTGGAATGGGTAAAGGCCCGGGGGTCAGAGCCCCCACATACAACATTTTCTTAAAAACTACAGTTTTCAATTTAGAACCACCAAATCTGGTGTACTATCTCATGGTACTCTAACTTAGACGCTAGACGGGTTTTCGAAGGGGTTGGAGCCCGGGGGTCAGACCCGGCCGTATGAAAACTTTTTCGTAAAATCTACAGTTTTCAATTTAGAACCATCAAATTTGGTGTACTATCCCAGCAAAAACACAAGTGCTGGGAAACTGCTGGCCACCAGCTAACAGTGATGGGTCACTGGTGGCTGAAATCTGCCGCTCACGGCCCGGTAGTGGTCCGTTGGTGGCAGCGCTATCAGTTGGCGAGCCATTGATGGCCCTGCAGCATCGCCGTGAATTGTGGGCCTCCAAGCAAGTGCCACTAGTGGCCCGTTGCTGGCAACCAATGCAACCCCCAACAGCAGGTGGAAGCATCGGGACTGCGCATGCGCAGAAGCAACACTTGCTGTGTCTCTCATGGTACCAGTTAGTTGAAGACGATGCTATCGCCATCATGTTATTTTAGTGGATGTTAAGAAAAAAATCCATATGTGGAGAGGCGAATTAATTTCCTAATGAAATTTTACGTCGATGAAGATATCAGATTAAGCCGTGAAATACTAGATTACAGCCACGAAATACACCCACTCCATTCCCATGAATAACAATTCATGGAATGGAGTGAATGAGTAACAAGAAAAAATTTGAAACCGCTTGAAACACATATCCTGGAAAACCATTAAAATAGCGTTTGTTGGGGGAAAAAAAAGATTATACGCGTACAAAATCTATTAATTATTTGAAAGAAAAAAAAAGCAACGCTATGTGGTGTACTCATCCATGGGTTGAATACACAAGACTGGGAGGAATTCGCTTCTAAAAATAACGAGAAGTAAAATAAAATATCTTTTACTCTTTAAAACAAATGTAGCTTCGGACAACGGAAAGGAAAGGAACAACGTTAAAAATGTAACAGAGTGTGACATGAACCCGGGTAAATATATATTTATTCAACAATCTCTTTTCAAGACGGCAAGGACAGTACAAAACTTTGGAAAGCGACTCTTAAGTATGTACACGCCTTGAAAATGAGCGAAGTTCCCTTAAGGTAAAAAAACAACTATCGTTACGTTGAAAAAATTAATTTATCAATTATATGAAACTGACTTTTATGAAAAATACCTCGCAATATTATAAAATGAAAGAGGGAAGCATTCGATTACAAATTGCATACCAAACAGATAGCTTCCAGCACATAACCGAGCGTAGCGATTTAGTCCGGTCGGTAGCGAGCGCGGCTTCCACGCAAACGGCCCAGGATCGAATCTAGTCAGATGCTAAAGGGCGTTTTTCCGGTCTGTCGAGAAAATTTCCCCAGCGCAGTGCGTTAATTCACAAGCTTCGTAAGGGTAGAAAAAAAATGGTAGCTTTGGGAATCTGCGGTTATCCTTATTATTATTATTATGGCTACTACTGGGAAATTGGCGGACAAGATTCGGCAAGCCACCAGTTACGTCACGTGGTTGCTGGCTCCCACTAGCGGACCACATTAGGCTAGCCATCATTTCTGGCACGTGCTTGCAGGGCCACTTGTGGCAGCTACTGCCTGTGATGGACCACTGGTATCCCTGTTGTGGCATATGACAACTGATGGGGTGCCAGCTGTTGGCCTGAACTGTTGGCCGCCCGGACATTTTATTGACGGTTCGGCAGCGGCAACATAGTGCTGGGCCAGCAAGACTGTTTTGCTGGGATCTCATGGTACTCTAACTTAGACGACAGACCGTTTTTGGAACGGCTAAAGGCCCGTGGGATCAGAGCTCACCACATAGAAAATTATCTTAAAAACTAGTTTTCAATTCAGAACCACCAAATCTGATATACTATCTCATGGTACTCTAACTTAGACGCTAGACGGTTTTCGGAAGGGGTTGGAGCCCCCCCCCATAAAAATGCCGCGTAAAATCTACAGTTTTCAATTTAGAACCACCAAATTTGGTATACTATCTCATGGTACTCTAACTTAGACGGTAGACCGTTTTTGGAACAGGTCAGAGCTCCCCTTAATTTTTTTTGTAAAATCTACAGTTTTCAACTGATATACTATCTCATGGTACTCTAACTTAGACGCTAGACGGTTTTCGGAAGGGGTTGGAGCCCGGGGTAAGAGCCCCCCCCCCCCCCATAAAAATGCCGCATAAAAACTACAGTTTTCAATTTAGAACCACCAAATTTGGTATACTATCTCATGGTACTCTAACTTAGACGGTAGACCGTTTTTGGAACAGGTCAAGGCCCGGGGGTCAGAGCCCCCTTAATATTTTTTTGTAAAATCTACAGTTTTCAATTAAGAACCAATAAGTATGGTATCATGAAACTCAAACTTAGACGGTTTTGGGGAGGGGTTGATGCCCGGGGATGAGAGCCCCCCCCCCGTCACAAAAATTTCGTAAAATCTACAGTTTTCAATTTAGAACCACCAAATCTGGTATACTATCTCATGGTACTCTAACTTAGACGGTAGACCGGTTTTGGATTGGGTCAAGACCAGGGGGTCCGAGACCCCCTCATAATTTTTTTTTCGTAAAATCTATAGTTTTCAATTCAGAACCATCAAATATGATATCATGAAACTCTAACTTAGACGCTAGACGGTTTTTGGAAGGGGTTGGAGCCCCCGCCCCCCATAAAAATTTCGTAAAATCTACAGTTTTCAATTTAGAACTACCAGATTTGGATACTATCTCATGGTGTTCTAACTTCGACGGTAGAACGCTTTTGGAACGGGTCAAGGCCTGGGGGTCAGAGCCCCCTACATACAAAATTTTCTGAAAAACTACAGTTTTCAATTCAGAACCACCAGATCTGGTATACTATCTCATGGTACTCTAACTTAGACGCTAGACGATTTTGTAAGGGGTTGCAGATTTTTTTGTGAAGGGGGTAAGGACCCCTTTCATAAAAAAATCGCAAAATCTAGTTTTCAATTTAGAACCACCAAATTTGGTATACTATCTCATGGTACTTTAACTTAGACGGTCGACGGTTTTAGGGACGGGTCAAGGTCCTGGGGGTCTGAGCCCCCCTCCTCCCGCACACACACACACACACAACATTTTCTTAAAAACTACAGTTTTCAATTCAGAACCACCAAATTTGGTATCATGAAACTCTAACTTAGACGTTAGACGGTTTTTGGAAGGGGTTGGAACCGCGGGGTGAGAGCCCCTCTCCTCCTCATAAAAATTTCGTAAAATCTACAGTTTTCAATTTAGGACAACCAGATTTGTTATACTACTTATGGTGATCTAACTTAGACGGTAGACGGTTTTTGGAAGGGGTCGGAGCCCGGGTCAAGGTAGCCCCATGCAAAATTTTCGTAAAAAGTTCCGGTTTTTACTTTTAAGAATACCCTATCTACGTTCTAAGGCGCTCTTTGGCCCTTTGAGCGCCTTGCACCATAAACCATCAACCAACCAACTAACCAACCTACGGTCTAAGTTAGGGACTGTAGATAACAATAAAGTGCAAAAATATGCGTTTAATGGTGTATTAAAAACACAAATCTATTTAGTTTAGCTTTCACTACCAACGAGCGGCTTATCAGAAAGAAATATAATGTAATGTAAACAGAGAGTTCCAGATATTCAAAATGGTAAGAAAAAGATGATCAATGCCAATGTGAAGTCGTATGCATGCGACATCACATAGGTACATTGCATTTCTGTGTCGCGGGATTCACAGAAGCACACACCAGATGTACGGCAGTTCTATAGATGTCTCCTAGAAGGTAAGTATTCCCATTCCTTTTTCTTTCTTTTTTGTTTCGCAAAATTAAATTAACTAAATCAAAAAATTTAAAATAAGTTTACTGGAAAATTGCAGGAATATCTTTTTCATTCATTAACTTTCACCCGCTGAAATTGGTGATTCCACAAATAGTAATATGTACCTGGCAAATAACTGGTATCCCTGCTAGTACAAATTATATTAATGATTTATTTGCGTCCAGTTCAATCTAGTATGTCCATAAGAGCGTTTGGGGCCGTATGAAAAATACATTTCAACGTGTGCCGCTACGGCGGCGGAGTGATCTAGGCGCTGGCTTCTGACCACTTGTCGAGAAGGATCCTGGTTCAAATCCCGGTGAATCATGGACGTTGTGCTTGACTTCTGGCACTGGCTTTCCCCCTTCCCAGGAACCAGTGGCCCAAAATTGGGAACGTCCGACTGCTTATAGCCCACTGAATTGATCACGGTGGTCGTTAACCCCCCCCCTCCCCCCCAAAAAAGATTGCGACGTGTCCATTGCTATTTGTTGTGGACCGTACAAAAAGTATGTTTTTGATATCAACGTGTCCACTTCCATGTAGGCTGGCCATAAAATGTTAGGGGACCGTACAAAATTGCACTTTTGTTTTCACCTTGTCAGCGCTTCGGTATATGGTTGAAGTATACGTATATATAGTTGGGCCATTTCAGCACGTAGTTTGGTTTATATAGAAAATCAAGATAATGTTACATTTTTACTCAGCTACAACACATTAATCCCAAAGGCTATTTGTTGAAATCTTTAATCCGCCGTGCTCATATTCACAACGTTAACATAACATGTCAAGTTATTAATGTTGCAGTTTTACCCTGTCACAAAACTTTAGTTACAAGACCTTAGGCGTAAACTTTTTTTAGGAATTTTTAGTCCGACGTATTCATAAGGTTTCGATAACATGCCAAGGTTATGGTACTGCGTTTTGACTGAGGCACAAAAATTAATAAACAGGCCTCAAGCCTTTTTATCAGTTTTCAATCAACCGTGCTCATATACATAAAATTTTCAGAGAAAGTCAAGTTTACTGTGTTGCGCATTTACTCGAGTACAAAACTACAAACAGCCATTAAGTTTCACCAGCTGAACTTGGTGATTCCTCAATTCATCCATTAACAAGTCTTTTAAGTGATTGTATGCTATGGTCATATTGATAATGTTTGATGACAAGTCAGGTTAATGATGTTGCACTTATTAAAGACTTAAAAAGGTGTAGAGGCTAGTAATTATTATTTGAAGTCTAAGTAAAAGCTCATTTCTAACTTGACTCGTCATGAAATCCTTATGAATATGGCATTTATTTTATTTTGTACATTTTACAAAGCGTATGCATTTTTTGGCATTTGTTTTATTTTGTGTTGTACTTGTTTCATATAGCGTTTCGCATTTTTGTAATGCTTGTGACTTGTGATTGCATTTTGGATTGCATTTTGAATTTTTATTTGTTTCACATTTTGGATTGCATTTTGAATTTTTATTTGTTTCACATTTTGGATTACTTTTTGACGTTTTATGTTTTTGACATGCTATTTTGAAAATTTTGTCTTTTTTTAATTTTGCGTTGTGTTTTACATTCTTGCATCTTCGGCGGAATTACATTCTTGAAAAATTCAAATACAAGTTAGTAAAAGGTATAATTTAATTAGTGAGAAATACCAGGACATTTTAGTAAAGGGTAGAATTATATGAAATTCCTCTTAAAAAGTCCAGCATGTTAACACTGTCTCTGTGCACCAAAGAAGTTCGAATTCCTTTTTATCTTGCCAGCGTTTCTCTTCTGGGTGGATTTGTTGGAATCTGTGCTATAACTCTTTCGATTTTAGCCATAGTTGTTCTCTGCTCTTTCGCAATTTCACTGATTATTTCGTACAGTCACAGTTTTTTCTCTCCCAGAATTGTATTCCAGCGTCTGTCTAATCTTTCAAGTTCGTTTTGTGTTCTGGGAAAGACAAATAAATTGTTTTCACTTACTGACCAAATTGTTGGCGGGAACAGCGGAGGGCTTCTGCTCGGATTGTTTCTTCTGTTTCCACGAAATTTTCCAAGAACATAATTTTCCTCAAACCACTGAACTACAGAATCTGCATATTCTAGTAAAATTGATTTCACTTCTTCAAAAGCAGCTGGAATTTCATCAGATGAAAAAATACGAGTGCTTGCATATGTCTGACTTTGAGAGCAACCTCACTGTTTTCCCGATATTCCAAGGCTATGCCAGAGGATGGATATTCCTCAGCACATTTTTTTCCGAGATGAAATCAACAACATTTGTGTGTGCTGCTTCCAAATTCCTTTTTAGCAGCATTATAACGGTAGCTATTTCAAAATCTATTATTATGCGTATATTGTGGTGCAAGCTGAATATCATAGTCTGATGAATAGTCTTGTAAATCCTACAAAAATACTGTATAATAGTATTATATTCTTTATCATCATCATCATCATCATTGTCAACCATTATCAATCCACTGCTGGACGAAGGTCTCCCCAAGTTTCCTCCACAACGGTCTATCTTGTGCCAGTCTCCTCCATGTCACCCCTGCATACTTTCGAATTTCATCCACCCATCTCCCATGTGGTCTTCTTCTGGGTCTTTTCCTGTCCCTTGGAATCCAATCTAAAATTTCGGCTGTCCATCGATGATCTGTCCTTCTGGCAGTATGTCCAGCCCATTGCCATTTCAGGGATTTAACTCTGATCATGATGTCTTCCACTCTTGTCATTTTTCGGATCCACGAGTTCCTCTTCTTATCTCTCCTGGTTACATCAAGTATGCGCCTCTCCATGCTTCTTTGAGTTGTCTGCAGTCTTTGTATGTCTCTTTTAGTTAAGGTCCACATCTCTGCACCATACGTAAGCACTGGAAGGATGCATTGATCAAACACTTTTCTTTTAAGACATAATGGCATATTGCTCTTGAAAATTATGCTGTTTCTTCCAAAAGCTCTCCAGGCAAGTTTTGTACGCCGATTAATTTCTTCATCAATGTGACCCTCACTTGATATCTGCTGTCCAAGATAAACGTACGTGTCTGTTATCTCCAGCTTTTCTCCATCAATCGATAAATCTTCATTTCTTGTAAAAGCATTGAACATCACTTTTGTCTTCTGAAAGTTCATTTTTAATCCCACTTCTTTACTCTTGTCAGCAAGTTCCTGGATCATACTCTGCAGCTCTGATGGGGTAGTTGCAAAAATGACTACGTCATCAGCAAAACGAAGGTGGGTTAGATAATCTCCATTAATCTTTATCCCTTTGTTTTCCCAGTTCAGTGATTGAAAGACATTTTCCAATGTGGCATTAAAGAGCTTCGGAGATATGGTGTCACCTTGTCTCACTCCTTTTCCAATTTTTATGTGTGTTGTATTTTCAAACAGCCGAATCTTCGCACTTGCATTTTCATAGATGTTATTAATAATATTAATGTATGCATCTTCAATACCGCAGGATTTCAGAGCCATTGCAACTGCTGATGGTTTCACCGAATCAAAGGCTTTTTCATAATCGATAAAAGCCATGCACAATGGAAGTTCATATTCCCTCGCTCGTTCAATTAGTTCTCTCAGCACGTGGATATGATCTATTGTGCTGTAGCCACTCCTGAATCCAGCTTGTTCTCTCGGTTGAGCCATGTCCAGTGTTACCTTCAAGCGGTGTGAAAGAACTTTAGTGAAGATTTTATAAACTACTGATAGGAGGCTGATAGGTCTGTAGTTTCCGAGATCCTCAATGTCACCTTTCTTATGTAGCAGGATCATTGTAGCGGTGTTCCAATCCTCAGGAATCTTTCCTTCATTAAGGCATCGAGTGAAAATTTGGACGAGTACTGTTTCGATTTCTCCACTTGCTTCTTGTATGATGTCTACAGTAATTCCATCTTCTCCTGGAGCTTTTTCTCGCTTCATGTTCTTGATTGCATGTGCAACTTCTGCTGGAAGGACTGGAGGAACTCTGGTACTGGTATCTTTCATGATGTCTGGAGTGCATATATCATCCCTTTCATATAATTTGGAGTAGAAATCTTTCACTCTTGTCAAAATTTCGCCTCTATTTCTTGTTACAGAACCATCTTCTTTTCTCAGTGCCATAATCTGTTTTCTTCCCTTACTGAGATGTCCCTTTGCTATCTTTAGGCTTTGGTTGTTTTCAATTGCTTTCCTCACTAGTTCACAGTTGAATTTTCTTACGTCTTCAGTGATACTTTTTCTTACTGTCTTGCATAGCTCTATATATTCCACTTTGGAAGTCACATCTTCTTTAGTTGTCCTCATCTCTCTTCTTTTTTGCATCAACATTTTGGTTTTTCCTGATAATTTGTTCACATGCAACTTGTTCTTAGACCCAGCTAATTTTGTTGCTGTTTCCATAAGAGCTTTGGTTACTTTTCTGTTAACTTCAGAGATGTCCACTTCTTCCGATGTTAGGCCTTCTAAAGCAGAGAACCTGTTCTTCAGTTCTAACTTGAAGGTATTATGGTGTTTTTTAAGGTTGGTTATGTCAATAGATTTTGTTTGTCTTATGAGCTTGCCACGTTCCAGTTTAGTGTTGAGGTGCATCTTACATCTCACCAATCTATGGTCACTGCCTGTGTTGAACTTGTTTAGCACACTGCAGTCTTCTATGATGAATTTTTTGTTACACATAATAAAATCAATTTCACTTGTCATCCCATTTGGATGTCTCCATGTCCATTTCCTGTGTGGCTTTTTCTTGAAAAAGGAGTTCAAGATGAAAAACCCTTCTGCCTCTGCAAACTCTACGAGAGTATTTCCACGCTGGTTTCTGTTGCCGTGACCGAATTTACCTACTGAAGTTTCATTCTGTTGCCGCTGCCCTATTTTTGCATTGAAATCTCCCATAATTATCTTCAAGTGCTGCTTACCTTTATTATTTAGATCACGAATTTCCTCATAAAATTCTTCAATTTCTTCTTCAGCATGACTTGTGGTGGGTGCATAAGTTTGAATAATCTGAGCCTGGTATCTTCTCGAGAGTTGGATAACGAGTCGTGCAGCTCTGTCAGAGGAACTTTCAACTTCTACAACTTTATCCTTCAGTTTCTTGTTTATTATAAATCCAACACCACTAGTTCTGCCATTATCTGTCCCACGATAGTAGAAGAGATGTCCACTTTTCAGTTCAATGAGATCTTCTCCTTTTCTCCTTACCTCACTTAGCCCGACGATGTCCCACTTGATCCTTTGTAGTTCCTCTTCCAATTCAAGAAGCCTTGAATCAGAAGATAGGGAGCGTCCGTTATACGTAGCCAAGGTCAGCATCAGATGGCAGCCTAGTCCGGTCCTCCGGGGATTCTTAGCACCCTCTGCCTTCATGTCGCACTGGCCGCTGCCTTGGCCAGGTACATTCCAGCTGCCGGAGACTGAGGGCCAAGATTTAAGTTGTGGAATCATTTTGGAGGGGTTTGGCCATAACTCACCACGCTGGCCAAGCGGGTTGGTGAGTGTGGGATAGCATTTCCTCTAATCCCGATGGTATAGTTATACCGCTATTGGCGGTCGTCAGAGCCCCTTTAGTGGGAACAGGAGGTACCACGAGAAGGCGGGGTTGACATTTGTCAAGGAGAGGCTGTGATGTTACGCATCACCTGACCTTACATCCCATATTCTTTATACTTGCTGGAAAGTAACCCATAAACTAGTGGGACAAGTCTGTGCATCTCTGGATTCGTTTCGACCATAGCATGAATGGAACATAATTGCCTAAAAAGGGTTGCACAAGTTTCAAATGTCCCATCCATAATCCAGAGGGGTGTTTCTTTAAGCTTTCGTAAATTATTCTCTGTTAAAAATAAAATAATTCTTTGATGTCCAAATGCGCTATCTCTGTCAAGAAATTTTGCACCATCTTCTCCTGTAAATTTATTGGGGCATCGATCCGTTCTGAAGTCGTAGGCTCCGCAGGCATGTCTTGGCATGTCTTCTCTTTTTTACAACTTGCCTTAGTGCATCCATATTAGGCATGTAAGCTGCATTTACTGTAGCCATGGACGTTGTCACGGTTTGAATAATTTGTGCAGGGGCTTCGTCCGTATTTCTCGCTCGTTCTTTTATTTGCGCTCTTGCAACAGCAACATCCCTTTTCTCCGGTCTTGGAGCATGATTATGTGGTTTCTCATTGCGCATCCTGTGTTCATCTCCAATAAGAATAGTACTAGCAGAGCCAGTACAATTTCCATAATTTCTTTCAATACAGTGACAACACCGTAAATCACATCGCACTCTGTTATGGCAAAATAAATACCCTTTCCATTTCAGCAAATCATTTTCTTTTTGTGAGTTAACTATTTATGTTGAATTCTTCATCTGCATAGTGCCTTCGGAAAACAATGCACTTTCACTTTCCAAAATATTTAGAATGATATATTTCCACTATTATCACTTGACAACGCACAACAAAGGTTTCAACAAGCACGTTCTCTGTTCTCCAGTCAACTACGAACTAATGAGCAACCATTCAATAAAACACTCAGAATACAGACAATCACGCGAAGCTTGTTCCTCCAGTTAGGGTTTAAGCGAAGTTCAAGATTTTCGTACCTGCGGTCACAAGAAGTGGTTCATTTTAAGGATCGGCATCTTATCTTTTGTTTTTCCGAAACGCAGAGGTACATGTATTTTACAGCTGGGACGCTCCAGGCGGGGATCAACAGATGCGAAGAACCCGGGAGCCAGGTTCCGGTGGCGGCAGCAGGCGCGGACTGGGCAGCTGTACTCTGGGCCGGTAGGCGTCATGCTAATTCTCAAAAATAAATTCAAATTTTTTGTGTTACACCATGCGTATGAAAGAAAATTGTTATACTGAAAAGACAATTTGTTTACCCCGTAACATATTAAACGAAACCTACGTCCCTACGTGCCAAATGATCTGTAAGCCAAACACAGTTTTTCATGTAACACCTTCCCCCGACTTTCTAAGTTCAGATCTGTCTCGTTCGACTTATTTCCTGTACTGCCCCTCTCTTTCGCTAATTGCAGTTAATTGCCGTGAAATTGGTGTTTTACGTTGGGGTGTATTGCCGTCTGTCCTGAAGACTATAGTGAAAGCGGTGAACCCCAGGGGAAAAGTATTCCATCAAAAGCAACAGAAATCCAATGCGAGAGCAAATCTTTGTTCGTTGGCATTACATGCAAGCAATTTAGGCGAAGTAGGAAGTGTGTTTTTCTACTACGACACCAGAAGATTGTCGCGAATGCTCAGGCAATTACGATACAGATGTGTCCTTAAGACTTCTCTTTCAAGACGTCCAAAGGCCGGCACTAGGGTATGGGGAGGGATACAGTGCGGATGCTCTTTTTTGTTGCAGTTAGAAAGTCTTAAGCTCATTCTTCCTTAAAACTTTGCCTGGTTACCAGTAAGTACTGTCTCATGCCTCAAACATTGCACAGATTTGTTGTTTTTGTTTTCATTCTTTGAGTTAACAGCGGGAAAATATCTGAACTGCGTTGTTTCAGTTGGAAATATTTTTTTTACTTCAGCAACAGGGCTTCACGTATAATTGCAAAATACTTCGATAGAATAAACATGCTTTACATAAAGAGTTTGCATGAGAAAATAGATTAATAATAAGGAAAATATTCTAAAACCAAAAAAAGAAATTGCGGAGCCGAAAAAGCTAGGTAGAGGAAACAAAAGGCTCTAAGAAAAAGTTCATATTTAAAGAAACCTGTAGTCGCTTAATGAGTAAGTGGTATAACTCAATACAAAATCATGTGCTGTATTTGAAAAAAAAATTATAAGCAAGTAGGCATCGTGACTGTCCACAGTTTCCCCTTTTCATCCTGTTGACATTACAACCACCACAGAAAAGAAAATAACAAAAACATAACAAAAACACCCATACAAAGTAAAATGCCCAAAACATAAAAAGAAGTAACCACACAAAATGAAATACCCAAAACATTAAAAAAACTGCAACCACACGAAACAAAATACCCAAAACATGGTAAGAAATTCTGTTGAAAGCACAATGAAGGTATACGATAGGAGAAATACATGTTTTTAAAACTTAATACAAGTGTCAAAACTGAAATAAAAAGAAAGAAAAAAGAAATATTCCAAATTTCATTGTTACTTTAGATATTTCGACCTGTTGACATTTCGTAAATTGTACTTGCACTCGGTCAAAAAATATTACTTACAAGGACTCTTTAGTAACTTTTAATCTCTGTGGTCGTATTTATAAGGTTTGCATCACAAATCAAGTTAATAATGTTGCGCTTTCACTTAGGCACCAAATGCTAATTATTGGCCGCTAGGCCTAGGCCTTTTAAATAATTTTTGATAAGCGTAACACTCCTAAATTGATTTGTCATGCAAACCTCATATAATCACAGCATTATAAAAATTACAATAAATGCATATGCCTAGGTCTCGGGCGTATCTATTAATGCTTTGTGCTCGAGTAACATTTAAACAGAATTCATTTTATTTTCTATGAAAACTACATAAATATCAGCTCAGAGGACTGAAAACTATCAAAAATCTCTAGGCCTAGGGTCTGCTTAATAGTTCCAACCTCAGAAAAGCGCATTGCTAAAATCTTGGACTTCTATGAAAACATTATGAAAATTACCACGGCACACTGAAAATTGCTAAGCAGGCCCAGTCCTAGGGCTTTCTAATTATTGTTTTGTACCTGACTAAAAGTGTAACATTATCTTTAGTTCTTACTAGCAGGGGTACCCGGTATTTCCCAGGTAAATATTACTATTTCTAAAATCACCAAGTTCAGCGGGTGAAAGTTAATGAATGAAAAAGCTATTTTCGTAAATTTCCAGGAAACATATTTTAAATCTTTTGATTTAGTTAATTTAATTATACGAAGCAAAAAAGAATTTACATTTTTTACATTACATTGTATTTCTGCCGGATAAGGCAACCGTTGGTGGTGAAAGCTAACGTTTATTAATTTGTGTTTTTAATACACCATGAACCGGACATTTTCCCACTTTATTGTTATCTACGGCCTCTAACCTAGACCGTAGGTGGGGTAATGGAGTGCTGTATTGGGATGCAGTTCTTAAGAGTAAAAATTGCAATTTTTACGAAAATTTTGAATGGGCCCCCTTCACACCGGGCACCGACCCTTTCCGTCTGCGGTCTAAGTTACAATGCAATGAGGTAGTGTACTAAATTTGGTCGTTCTAAATTCGAAACTGTAGGTTTTACAAAAATTGGCATGGGGGGGGGGGGAGGGACCTCTGAACCCCTGGCTCCAACCGTTTCCCAAAACCGCCTGCATTCTCAGTTAGAGTACCATGACATAGTATACCAAATTTGATGGTTTTAAATTGAAAACTGTAGATTTTACGAAAATTTTTTATGAGGAGGGCTCTGACCCCGTGCCTGACCCGTTCCCAAAACCGTCTACCATCTAAGTTAGAGTACCATGAGATAGTACACCAAATTTGGTTGTTCCAAATTGAAAACTGTAGATTTTACGAAAATTTCGTATGGGGGAAGGATCTAACCCACGGGCCCCGACCCGTTCCGAAAATCGTCTACGGTCTAAGTTAGAGTCCCATGATATGGTATACCAAATTTGGTGGTTCTAAATTGAAAACTGTAGATTTCAAGAAATTCCTTATGGGGGGGGGGGGGCGGCTCTGAACCCCGGGCTCCGACCCTTCCCAAAAAACCATCTACCGTCTAAGTTAGAGTACCATGAGATAGTATACCAAATTTGGTGGTTCTAAATTGAAAACTCTAGTTTTTACGAAAAAAAATTATGGGGGGGGAGCTCTTACCCCGTGCTCGACCCGTTCCAAAAACCGTCTACCGTCTAAGTTAGAGTACCATAAGATAGTATACCAAATTTGGTGCTTCTAAGTTGAAAACGGTATATTTTACGAAAATTCTTTTGAAGGAGGGGGGGGGGGGGAGGGTGCTCTTACCGCCCGGGCCCCGATCCGTTCCAAAAACCGTCTCCCGGCTAAGTTACAGTTTCATGATACCAAATTTGGTGGCTCTAATGTGAAAACTATAGATTTTGCGAAGATTTTGTATGTGGGGGCTCTTACCCCCCGCGCTCTGACTTATTCCAAAAACCGTCCACCGTCTAAGTTAGAGTACCATGAGATAGTATACCAAATTTGGTGGTTCTAAATTGAAAACTGCAGATTTTACAAAAAAAAAATATTTGGTGGGGGTCTGACCCCGGGCTCCAACCCCTTCCAAAAGCCGTGTAGCGTCTAAGTTAGAGTACCATGAGACAGTATACCAGATTAGCTGGTTCTGAATTGAAAACTGTAGTTTTTAGGAAAATTTTGTATGTGGGGGCTCTTACCCCCCGTGCCTTGACTTATTCCTGAAACCGTCTACCGTCTAACTTAGAGTACCATGAGATAGTATACCAAATTTGGTGGTTCTAAATTGAAAACTGTAGATTTTACAAAAAAAAATTATTCGGAGGGGGTCTTACACCCCGGGCTCCAACCCCTTCCCAAAACCGTCTAGCGTCTAAGTTAGAGTACCATGAGATAGTATACCAGATTAGGTGGATCTGAATTGAAAACTGTCGTTTTTAATAAAATTTTGAATGTGGGAGGCTCTTACCCCCCGGGCCTTGACCCGTTTCAAAAACGGTCTGCCGTCTAAGTTAGAGTACCATAAGATTATATACCAAATTTGGTGGTTCTAAGATGAAAACTGTAGATTTTACGAAATTTTTTATGAGAAGGGGCCCGACCCCGCGGGCTCCAACCCCTTCCAAAAACCGTCTAAGTTAGAGTACCATGAGATAGTATACCAAATTTGGTGGTTCTAATTTGAAAACTAGATTTTACGAAAAAGTTTTTATTCGGGGTGGTGGTCTGACCCCCCCGGGCTCCAACCCCTTCCAAAACCCGTCTAGCGTCTAAGTTAGAGTACCATGAGATAGTATACCAGATTTGGTGGTTCTGAATTGAAAACTTTTGCATGTGGGGGCTCTCACCCCCGGGCCTTGATCCGTTCCAAAAACGGTCTACTGTCTATGTTAGAGTACCATGAGATAGTATACCAAATTTGGTGGTTCTAAGATGAAAACTGTAGATTTTACGAAATTTTTTATGAGGGGGGGCGACCCCGTGTACTCCAACCCCTTCCAAAAACCGTCTAGCGTCTAAGTTAGAGCACCATGAGATAGTATACCAAATTTGGTGGTTCTAAATTGAAAACTGTAGATTTTACGAAAAAGTTTTTATTCGGGGGGGGGGTCTGACCCCCCGGGCTCCAACCCCTTCCAAAAACCGCCTAGTGTCTAAGTTAGAGTACCATGAGATAGTGTACCAGATTAGGTGGTTCTGAATTGCGATCCGTTCCAAAAACCGTCTCCCGTCTAAGTTACAGTTTCATGATACCAATATTGGGGGTTCTAATGTGAAAACTATAGATTTTACGAAAATTTTGTATGTGGGGGCTCTTACCCCCCGTGCCTTGACTTATTCCTGAAACCGTCTACCGTCTAACTTAGAGTACCATGAGATAGTATACCAAATTTGGTGGTTCTAAATTGAAAACTGTAGTTTTTATGCGGCATTTTTATGATGGGGGGCTTACCCCGGGCTCCAACCCCTTCCGAAAACCGTCTAGCGTCTAAGTTAGAGTACCATGAGATAGTATACCAGATTAGGTGGTTCTGAATTGCGATCCGTTCCAGAAACCGTCTCCCGTCTAAGTTACAGTTTCATGATACCAATATTGGGGGTTCTAATGTGAAAACTATAGATTTTACGAAAATTTTGTATGTGGGGGCTCTTACCCCCGCGGCTTGACTTATTCCTGAAACCGTCTACCGTCTAAGTTAGAGTACCATGAGATAGTATACCAAATTTGGTGGTTCTAAATTGAAAACTGCAGATTTTACAAAAAAAATTATTCGGTGGGGGGTCTTACCCCCCGGGCTCCAACCCCTTCCAAAAACCGTCTAGCGTCTAAGTTAGAGTACCATGAGATAGTATACCAGATTAGGTGGATCTGAATTGAAAACTGTCGTTTTTAATAAAATTTTGTATGTGGGGGGCTCTGACCCCCGGGCCTTGACCCGTTTCAAAAACGGTCTTTCGTCTAAGTTAGAGTACCATAAGATAGTATACCAAATTTGGTGGTTCTAAGATAAAAACTGTAGATTTTACGAAATTTTTTATGAGGGGGGGGGCCCGACCCTGCGGGCTCCAACCCCTTCCAAAAACCGTCTAGCGTTTAAGGTAGAGTACCATGAGATAGTATACCAAATTTGGTGGTTCTAATTTGAAAACTGTAGATTTTAAGAAAATTTTGTATGTGGGGGCTCCCACCCCCGGGCCTTTACCCGTTCCAAAAACGGTCTGTCGTCTAAGTTAGAGTACCATGAGATAGTATACCAAATTTGGTGGTTCTAAATTGAAAACTGTAGATTTTGCGAATTTTTATATGAGGGGGGCCCTTACCCCCCGGGCTGCAACCCCTTCAAAAAATCGTCTAGTGTCTAAGTTAGAGCACCATGAGATAGTATACCAAATTTGGTGGTTCTAAATTGAAAACTGTAGATTTTACGAAAAAGTTTTTATTCGGGGGGGGTCAGACCCCCCGGGCTCCAACCCCTTCCAAAAACCGCCTAGTGTCTAAGTTAGAGTACCATGAGATAGTATACCAGATTAGGTGGTTCTGAATTGCGATCCGTTCCAAAAACCGTCTCCCGTCTAAGTTACAGTTTCATGATACCAATATTGGGGGTTCTAATGTGAAAACTATAGATTTTACGAAAATTTTGTATGTGGGGCTCTTACCCCCGTGCCTTGACTTATTCCTGAAACCGTCTACCGTCTAACTTAGAGTACCATGAGATAGTATACCAAATTTGGTGGTTCTAAATTGAAAACTGTAGTTTTTATGCGGCATTTTTATGATGGGGGGGGGCTTACCCCGGGCTCCAACCCCTTCCGAAAACCGTCTAGCGTCTAAGTTAGAGTACCATGAGATAGTATACCAGATTAGGTGGTTCTGAATTGCGATCCGTTCCAAAAACCGTCTCCCGTCTAAGTTACAGTTTCATGATACCAATATTGGGGGTTCTAATGTGAAAACTATAGATTTTACGAAAATTTTGTATGTGTGGGCTCTTACCCCCGCGGCTTGACTTATTCCTGAAACCGTCTACTGTCTAAGTTAGAGTACCATGAGATAGTATACCAAATTTGGTGGTTCTAAATTGAAAACTGTAGATTTTACAAAAAAAAAAAAAATTATTCGGTGGGGGTCTTACCCCCGGGCTCCAACCCCTTCCAAAAACCGTCTAGCGTCTAAGTTAGAGTACCATGAGATAGTATACCAGATTAGGTGGATCTGAATTGAAAACTGTCGTTTTTAATAAAATTTTGTATGTGGGGGGCTCTGACCCCCGGGCCTTGACCCGTTTCAAAAACGGTCTTTCGTCTAAGTTAGAGTACCATAAGATAGTATACCAAATTTGGTGGTTCTAAGATGAAAACTGTAGATTTTACGAAATTTTTTATGAGGGGGGCCCGACCCTGCGGGCTTCAACCCCTTCCAAAAACCGTCTAGCGTTTAAGTTAGAGTACCATGAGATAGTATACCAAATTTGGTGGTTCTAATTTGAAAACTGTAGATTTTAAGAAAATTTTGTATGTGGGGGCTCCCACCCCCGGGCCTTTACCCGTTCCAAAAACGGTCTGTCGTCTAAGTTAGAGTACCATGAGATAGTATACCAAATTTGGTGGTTCTAAATTGAAAACTGTAGATTTTGCGAATTTTTATATGAGGGGGGCCCTTACCCCCCGGGCTGCAACCCCTTCAAAAAATCGTCTAGTGTCTAAGTTAGAGTACCATGCGATAGTATACCAGATTTGGTGGTTCTGAATTGAAAACTGTAGTTTTTAATAAAATTTTGTATGTTGGGGCTCTCACCCCCGGGCCTTGATCCATTCCAAAAACGGTCTACTGTCTATGTTAGAGTACCATGAGATAGTATACCAAATTTGGTATACTAAGATGAAAACTGTAGATTTTACGAAATTTTTTATGAGGGGAGGCCCGACCCCCGAGCTCCAACCCCTTCCAAAAACCGTCTAGCGTCTAAGTTAGAGAAACCATCGCTTAGATCTTTCAGCCATCAGCGCGGTCGTAAGAAAAACAATATCCCTGCCTTACACGGGATTCGAAGCCAGACCTTCCGTTGGACGAATGATCAGAAACCATCGCTTAGATCTTTCAGCCATCAGCGCGGTCGTAAGAAAAACAATATCCCTGCCTTACATGGGATTCGAAGCCAGACCTTCCGTTGGACGAATGATCAGAAACCATCGCTTAGATCTTTCAGCCATCAGCGCGGTCGTAAGAAAAACAATATCCCTGCCTTACATGGGATTCGAAGACAGACCTTCCGTTGGACGAATGATCAGAAACCATCGCTTAGATCTTTCATCCATCAGCGCGGTCGTAAGAAAAACAATATCCCTGCCTTACACGGGATTCGAAGCCAGACCTTCCGTTGGACGAATGATCAGAAACCATCGCTTAGATGTTTCAGCCATCAGCGCGGTCGTAAGAAAAACAATATCCCTGCCTTACACGGGATTCGAAGCCAGACCTTCCGTTGGACGAATGATCAGAAACCATCGCTTAGATCTTTTAGCCATCAGCGCGGTCGTAAGAAAAACAATATCCCTGCCTTACACGGGATTCGAAGCCAGACCTTCCGTTGGACGAATGATCAGAAACCATCGCTTAGATCTTTCAGCCATCAGCGCGGTCGTAAGAGCAACAATATCCCTGCCTTACACGGGATTCGAAGCCAGACCTTCCGTTGGACGAATGATCAGAAACCATCGCTTAGATCTTTCAGCCATCAGCGCGGTCGTAAGAGAAACAACATCGCTGCCTTACACGGGATTCGAAGCCAGACCTTTCGTTGGACGAATGATCAGAAACCATCGCTTAGATCTTTTAGCCATCAGCGCGGTCGTAAGAAAAACAATATCCCTGCCTTACACGGGATTCGAAGCCAGACCTTCCGTTGGACGAATGATCAGAAACCATCGCTTAGATCTTTCAGCCATCAGCGCGGTCGTAAGAGCAACAATATCCCTGCCTTACACGGGATTCGAAGCCAGACCTTCCGTTGGACGAATGATCAGAAACCATCGCTTAGATCTTTCAGCCATCAGCGCGGTCGTAAGAGAAACAACATCGCTGCCTTACACGGGATTCGAAGCCAGACCTTCCGTTGGACGAATGATCAGAAACCATCGCTTAGATCTTTTAGCCATCAGCGCGGTCGTAAGAAAAACAATATCCCTGCCTTACACGGGATTCGAAGCCAGACCTTCCGTTGGACGAATGATCAGAAACCATCGCTTAAATCTTTCAGCCATCAGCGCGGTCGTAAGAAAAACAATATCCCTGCCTTACACGGGATTCGAAGCCAGACCTTCCGTTGGACGAATGATCAGAAACCATCGCTTAGATCTTTCAGCCATCAGCGCGGTCGTAAGAGAAACAACATCGCTGCCTTACCCGGGATTCGAAGCCAGACCTTCCGTTGGACGAATGATCAGAAACCATCGCTTAGATATTTTAGCCATCAGCGCGGTCGTAAGAAAAACAATATCCCTGCCTTACACGGGATTCGAAGCCAGACCTTCCGTTGGACGAATGATCAGAAACCATCGCTTAGATCTTTCAGCCATCAGCGCGGTCGTAAGAGCAACAATATCCCTGCCTTACACGGGATTCGAAGCCAGACCTTCCGTTGGACGAATGATCAGAAACCATCGCTTAGATCTTTCAGCCATCAGCGCGGTCGTAAGAGAAACAACATCGCTGCCTTACACGGGATTCGAAGCCAGACCTTCCGTTGGACGAATGATCAGAAACCATCGCTTAGATCTTTTAGCCATCAGCGCGGTCGTAAGAAAAACAATATCCCTGCCTTACACGGGATTCGAAGCCAGACCTTCCGTTGGACGAATGATCAGAAACCATCGCTTAGATCTTTCAGCCATCAGCGCGGTCGTAAGAGCAACAATATCCCTGCCTTACACGGGATTCGAAGCCAGACCTTCCGTTGGACGAATGATCAGAAACCATCGCTTAGATCTTTCAGCCATCAGCGCGGTCGTAAGAGAAACAACATCGCTGCCTTACACGGGATTCGAAGCCAGACCTTCCGTTGGACGAATGATCAGAAACCATCGCTTAGATCTTTTAGCCATCAGCGCGGTCGTAAGAAAAACAATATCCCTGCCTTACACGGGATTCGAAGCCAGACCTTCCGTTGGACGAATGATCAGAAACCATCGCTTAAATCTTTCAGCCATCAGCGCGGTCGTAAGAAAAACAATATCCCTGCCTTACACGGGATTCGAAGCCAGACCTTCCGTTGGACGAATGATCAGAAACCATCGCTTAGATCTTTCAGCCATCAGCGCGGTCGTAAGAGAAACAACATCGCTGCCTTACACGGGATTCGAAGCCAGACCTTCCGTTGGACGAATGATCAGAAACCATCGCTTAGATCTTTTAGCCATCAGCGCGGTCGTAAGAAAAACAATATCCCTGCCTTACACGGGATTCGAAGCCAGACCTTCCGTTGGACGAATGATCAGAAACCATCGCTTAGATCTTTCAGCCATCAGCGCGGTCGTAAGAGCAACAATATCCCTGCCTTACACGGGATTCGAAGCCAGACCTTCCGTTGGACGAATGATCAGAAGCCATCGCTTAGACCACTGTGCCACCGGGACGGCCGAAAGACGAACACAGCATCCATGCCTTACACGGGATTCAAAACCACACCCTTCCGTTGGGCAAATGATCTGAAGCTATCGCTCAGACCACTGCACCACCGACGCGGCCGTAAGGGAAACAACATCCATGCCTTACCAGGGAACCTAACCCAGACCCCTCCGTTGGGCTAATGATCACAAGTCATCACTTAGACCACTGCGCCGATGAGGCGGCCTTATTATAAAAATTATCCATGCCTAACCGGGATTCGAACCCGCGCCCCTTTGTTGACCGAACTATCAGGAGCCATAGCTTAGACCATTGCGCCACCGAGGAGGTCGTAAATAAAACAACAGCCATGCCTTAAACGAGATTCGAACACACTCCACTCAGTTGGGAGAATGATCAGAATGCATCGCTTGTACCACTACGCCACTGGCGCAGCCGTAAGAGAAAAAACCCCTGCCTTATCTGGGATTCGGAACCAGACCCCTAAGTTAGACGAATGTTCAGAATCCATAGTTTAGACCACTGCGCCACCGAGGCGGTCTTAAGAAAATTATTATCAATGACTAACCCGGGATTCGAGCCTTCACCCCTCCGTTGGGCGAATGATCAGAAGCCATTGCTTAGACCACTGCGCCACCGAGCCGGTCGTAAGAAGAACATTATTCATGCCTTAAAGGAGATTCGAAACCACACCCCTCCGTTGGATGAATGATCAGAATACCTTGCTTGTACCACTGCGCCCTCGGCGCGGGTGTAAGAGAAACAAAATCCATGTTTTCCCTGGGATTCCGAAACCAGCCCCTTCCGTTGGGCGAATGATCAGAAGTTGTCGCTAAGACCACTATTCCACCGAGGCGATCGTAAGAGAAACTACATCCATGCTCAACCCGGGATTCGACCCCGCGCCTCTCCGTTAGGCTAATGATCAGACGACATAGCTTAAACCACTGCGGCACCGAGGCGGTCGTAAGAAAATCAACAGCCATGCTTTACAAGAGATTCGGACCCACACCCCTCCGTTGGGCGAATGATAAGCCATAGCTTAGACCACTGTGCCATCGGCGCGGTCGTAAGAGAAACATTAACCCGGGATTCGGACCCAGACCCACTCCGTTGGGCGAATGATCAGAAGTTGTCGCTAAGACCACTATTCCACCGAGGCGATCGTAAGAGAAACTACATCCATGCTCAACCCGGGATTCGACCCCGCGCCTCTCCGTTAGGCTAATGATCAGACGACATAGCTTAAACCACTGCGGCACCGAGGCGGTCGTAAGAAAAACAACAGCCATGCTTTACAAGAGATTCGGACCCACACCCCTCCGTTGGGCGAATGATAAGCCATAGCTTAGACCACTGTGCCATCGGCGCGGTCGTAAGAGAGACATTAACCCGGGATTCGGACCCAGACCCACTCCGTTGGGCGAATGATCAGAAACCATCACTCATACCACTGCGCCAAGGGCGCGGTTTTAAGAGAAACATCTACGTCTTACCAGGGAATCTAACCCAGAACCCTCCGTTGGGCGAATGATCAGAAGCCATAGCTTAAACCAATGCGCCACTGAGGTGGTCGTAATAAAAAACAACAGCCATGCCTTAAACGAGGTCTGAACCCCACACCCCTCCGTTGTGTGAATGATCAGAAGGCATCGTTGGTACCACTGCGCCACCAGCGCTGCCGTAAGAGAAACATTTTGCATGCCTAACTCAGGATTCGAATCCGCACCCCTCCGTTGGGTGAATTATCAGAAGCCATAGCTTACTTAGACCACTGGGCCACCGGAGTGGTCGTAAGAAAAACATCAGCCATGCCTTAAATAAGACTCGAATCCACATACTTCCGTTGGGTGAATGATCAGAAGGCATCGCTGGTACTATTACACCACCGGCGCGGCCGTAAGGGAAAAAACATCCATGCCTTACCTGGGATTCGGAGCCAGACACCTCCGTTCGGCAATTATTATTTTTTTGATTGAAGGTTTAACGACCGCCGTCAGCAACTCTATGGGCTATAAGCAGTCGCCAGTCCCTAATTTAGGGTCACTGGTTCCAGGGAAGGGAGAGAGCCAGTGCCGTAAGACAAACATCATCCATGCCTCACCGGGATTCGAACCCGGACCCCGTTCGGACGAATGATCAGAGGCCATCGTTGGCAAATGTTCAGAAGCCATAGTTTAAAACACTGCGCCATCGAGGCGGTAGTAAGAAAAACAGCAGCCATGCTTTACCAGGGATTCTTTTTTTTTTTTTTTGATTGGAGGTTTAACGACCACCGTGAGCAACTCAATGGGCTATAAGCAGTCGCCCGTCCCTAATTTAGGGTCACTGGTTCCAGGGAAGGGAGAGAACCAGTGCCGTAAGACAAACACAACATCCATGCCTGACCGGGATTCGAACCCGGACCCCTTACGGATGAATGATCAGAGGCCAACGCCTTAGACCACTGCGCCACCGGGGCGGCACCAGGGATTCGAACCCACACTCCTCCGTTGGGTGACTTATCAGAAGCCATCGCTTAGACAACTGCGCCTTCGCGACGGTCGGTATAAAAAATATTATCCATGCCTAATCCGGTATTCGAACCCACACCCCTCCGTTGGGCGAACTATCAGGAACCATAGTTTAGACCACTGTGCCACCGAGGAGGCCGTAAGAAAAAAAAAGCCATGCCTTAAACGAGATTCGAACCCACACCCCTCCTTTGGGTTAATGATCAGAAGGCATCGCATGTAACACTGTGCCACGCGTAAGAGAAACAGCATTCAGGTCTTACCAGGGATTCGAACCCACACCCCTTAGTTGAGCGAATGATCAGAAGCCATCTTAGACCACTGCGCCACCGTCGCAGTAGTTAAAAAACAGCCATGCCTTAAACGAGATTCGAACACACTCCCTCAGTTGGGAGAAAGATCAGGAGGCATCGCTTGTACCACTATGTCACCGGGGCAACAGTAAGAGAAATAATATGCATGCATGCATGCATTACCCGGGATTCGAAACCAGACTTCTCCGTTGGGCAAATGATCATAAGCCATAGTTTAGGCCACTGCGCCACAGAGGCGGTCAAAAGAAAAACAGCAGCCATGCCTTAAACGAGATTCGAAACCACACCCCTCCGTTGGATGAATGGGATCGCATGTACCACTGCGCCACCGCCGCGGCAGTAAGAAAAAAAAACCCATCCATACCTTACCTGGTATTCGGAACCAGACCCCCCCCTCCGTTGGGCGAATGATCAGAAGCCATTGCTTAGACCACTGCGCCGGTCGTAAGGAAAACAACATCCATGCCTTAAAGGAGATTCGAAACCACACCCTCCTTTGGATGAATGATCAGGAGGCATCGTTAGTACCACTGCGCCATCGGCGTGGTTGTAAGCAAAACAGAATCCATGCCTTACCGGGATTCGAACACAGACTCCTCCGTTGGGCGAATTATCAGAAGCCATGGCTGAGACTACTGCGCCACTCGTAAGACAAACACAACATCCATGCCTTACACGGGATTCGGAACCAGACCCCTCAGTTAGGGTAATGTTCAGGAGCCATAGTTTAGACCACTGCGCCACCGGTGCTGTAGTAAGAGAAAAATCCATGCCTTAAGCGAAATTCGAACCCAGATAACTCCGTTCGCGGAATGATCCGAAGACAAATGCGCCACCCTGTCGCCGTAATAGAAACAAAATGCTTGCCTTACCTCGGAATTTGAAATTGTCTTCTGATCACTCCGTTCGCGGAATGATCAGAAGACAACTGCGCCATCCTGTCGCCGTAATAGAAACAACATGCTTGCCTTACCCGGAATTCGAATTAGACCCCGGCGAATGATCAGAAGCCATCGCTCAGACCATTGAGCTATCGGTGTGGCCGTAAGAGAAACAACATCCATGCCTTAATCGGGATTTGAACCCAAACCCTTCCGTTGGGCGAATGATCAGAAGACATCGCTCAGACCACTGCTCTACAGGTGCGGCCGTAAGCCAAACACAACATCCATGTCTTTCCGGGATTCGAACTCACACGCCTCCGTTGGGCAAATGATCTGAAGCCACCGCTCAGACCACTGCGCCACGGAATCTACTGTAAGAGCAACAACCTCCATGCTTAACAGGGATTCTAACCCTCACCCCTGCGTTGGGCATCAGAAGCCATCGCTTAGACCACTGCACCTTAGAGGTGGTCGTAATATAAACATTATCCATGCCAAACGGGATTCGAACCCGCACTCCTCCGTTGGGAGAACAATCAGTAGCCATAGCTTAAACCACTGAGCCACAGAGGAGGCTGTATGAAAAACAACAGCAATGCCTTAAACGAGATTCGAACTCACACCCCTCCATTGGGAGAATGATCA
Source organism: Macrothele yani (assembly GCA_039090855.1). NCBI lineage: Eukaryota > Metazoa > Arthropoda > Arachnida > Araneae > Macrothelidae > Macrothele > Macrothele yani. The sequence goes on along the minus strand of CM077025.1, from coordinate 8,822,709 downwards.
GAAGGCATCGCTTGTACCACCACACCACACCGGCCGTAAGAGAAAAGCTTGCATGCCTTACCTGGGATTCGAAACCAGGCCCTCTCCTTTGGGCGAATGATCAGCAGCCGTAGATTAGACCACTGCAACACCCATGCGGTCGTAAAAGCAACAGCGATGTCTTAAACGAGATTCGAGCCCACACCCCCTTCGTTGGGTGAATGATCAGAAGGGATGTATGTACCATTGCGCCACCGGCGCGGCCGTAAGAGAAACAGCATCCATGCCTTTCTATGGATTCGAAACCAGACAAACTCTGTTGGGCGAATGATCGCAAGCCATAGTTTAGACTACTGCTCCACAGAGCCAGTCGTAAAAGAAACAACATCCGTGCCTTGCCGGGATTCGAAACCAGACCCATCCGTTGTGCGAATGATCAGAAGCGATCGCTTAGACCACTGTGCCACCGCGGCAGCCGTAAGACATACACAACATCCATGCCTTACACGGGATTCGAACTCACATCCCTCCGTTCGGCGAATGATCAGAGCCATCGGTCGAACTGCTGAGGCTCCACCAACTGCTGAAGGTGATTAAACTTACTTTTCCTTTGCTATCACAGGTGTCCAATTACTTGTTGGAAGACTATATGCCTTATCGGGATTCGAAACTAGATCCCTCCGTTGGGAGAATGATCAGAAGCCATATGTTAGACAACTGCGCCACAGAGGAGATAGTTAGAAAAACTACATCCATGCCTTATATCAGGATTCGAACCCACCTCCCTCCGTTGGGCGAATGATCAGACGCCATAGGTTAAACCACTGCGCCACCGGGATAACCTCTATTTCAAATGTTTACGCACAAGTGTCTCACGAGGAGTCTTATTACCCGCACAACTCACGGCGGTCTAGATGATTGCTCTTTCCTTGTTCTGAAGTGTGAATATATCTGCAACGTAAATTAGTTATCTTGGTTTCGCAATTGTATCATGCGCTGCTGTGTACCAGAGTGTAAAGAGGGGGGGGGGTCAAAATATTCTCTATCCATCAATTTTTGACGGACCCGAAGAGAACCTGGTTGGATCTAGGAAATTGATCAAGTTTTGTCCTCAATTTTTAAGTATTATAGTTTTATAATGTAATTAATTGTCGAAACCTTCAAAAGTTCTAAACTTTTACAATTTATGGGCGATAGAACGATGTATTTTAAGCATACCAATCCTTCAATGACAGAGCAAAATCAGCTTAAGATTTTAAATTGCTGTCCCTCATATTTGACGAATCCATAGAACAGTTATTTGTATTGACGAAATAACAGTTATGCTCAGAAAGATGAATTTAGTTTTTATTGATAAAAGTAGACTTCAGAAAGTTCCAACGGCAAATTCTACACAAGCCTCAATACGGCGAGAATTGTGAGTTTGTGCGTGTAACTAAAGCCACCATGCGGTCACTTCTGTGGTAGCTCCAACAGGAAACGGTACCCTTTTTCGGAGTCATTTCGGCTTTTGAGCAGTACGTACCTCTAACCACATTTCGGCATAAGTTGAGTGCATTATGCCTGTTTTTTAATAGTCAGAACAAAAGGAAAATGGAACATCGTTTCATCACTGCTGGATTAACCTTTTCTTCGTAACCAATGGTTCAAATTCCTACGGGATGCTGTTCTATGTACTCTTCCCATAAAGTCAAAATAACAGTATTTCTTTGAAAGAATAAGGACAGGATCTCAGTGTTAAATGAGCCATTTGAATATGTCTTACTCTACCATTAAATAATCAACGTATTGAACGAGTGTTACAGATGCTTGCGGTACTAAGAAAAAATTAGTACATCAGTACGATACAGAGCTGCCATTTACTGCAGGTGGAAAAGGACCGAAAAGAATCGTGGAGTGCCAGATTTAAGTAGTTTCTTCAGAGTTCGAAGTGTTCTGCAAGATTTAGTACATCTATTCTAGTATTGGACGAGAATGTACGTTATGCAACCCGTTAAGAATAACATGGAAGTGAAATAAGTTTTACTTTTAGCTGTGGAAGAAATGTTCAGTTCCGATGAAAACCGGTCACGCCCAGGTTAGTGGTCTATAAAGCTGTAGTCCGTGCTAATTTGAGGGCGAGTGGTTCCTGGGAACGAAGAAAACAGAAGAAAGAAAAACATTCCTTACTGTGGATTGCAAAGTAAATTTATCTGGGCGGAGGATTAGGAAGAAAGCACCTTGTACCACTCTGAAATCTGACTACGCCAAGACGTGGAAGTGTTGTTTAGATAAACTGCTTGTTAAAGCATTACCGAGCACCAGTAATGGTGAACGAATTCATTTGCGGTTTCATAAAACGCCTGTTTTATGCACCCGCACAGATCCACAAGACATGGCTAGAAGAATATTCTACGGAGTTGCTTCTCCGTGTATTTGAGAGAAGGAATTTCGCTATCCTGGAGCGGGAATCTAACCCATAGCTCCAGTTTCCCCCGTAGAGAATGATAATCATTACACTACCAAGGAAAAGGAAATTCAAAGCACCTGAACATATATCGTATCAGATTTGCGCTAGTCTAAGCTCTTCCTGCTCCATTGTAGCGTCTCACGACCTTTCTCACATCCAGGGTCAGATGTCGGTCGCTACAATGGAGCAGGAACAGCTTCGACTACCGCAAATCTGATACGTTTAGTCGCTTGTAATTTCGTTGTCCTGGGTAATGACTTGCATGCTAGACCGGAAATCGGGAGGTACGGGTTCGATTTCTTCTCCAGGACAGCGAAGTTTTTGAAGGAGGCAAATACATGGAATACAGTGAAAACATGCCAATCCGTGGCATTTTCCTCTAGCCAAGATTTGGCGATTGTGGATGTGTGTTTAGGAATAAAACCAGCATCAATGCCTACATGTATATAAATGACTTCTTCGGAAAAATTAGTTTCAAATATGTATGAGTTTTATAAAAGCTTGAAAACTCAGAAGAAACCAGTGTTTGTCCTCACCAACTCCCTTGTCACAAACTTAATATCGCAGATCAGAGCACAAACTAAAGTAGAACAATTGTGGTTTTGCTTTTTTCCTTGAACAAAGCACATTAAAGTAGATTTCTTAAGGCTATTACTAACTCTGGCTGGTTAGTGTTTAACGGTGCAAAAGCCTCAGACTGCGAAAGAGCGTGAAGTCCAATGTTTTAGTAATTTACTGAAAATAATACGAAACAGAACTGAATGATACCAAGAAAACACGGGCACAGTTCTGTAGTAGAGTATAATGGCTATGTTCACATGCACTGCGCGGGCACTTCGGCCTTCAGAGAAACGTCACGCCAACAACTTTGACATGATTTTACGACACCTTTTGTTGCCTTATCGTGCTGTACGGTAAGAACAGTTCAAATCCTGCCCACAACTAGGCACAGAATTTGACTACAGGTGGCTGGTATCTAGCCACCAGTTTACATCGAAGCAGATGTCAAAAGTGGGGGGGGGGACAAAGCATACACCGTTTAGCCAACTTCCTACACCTCTTGGGCCACCAGGTAACCCATTTCCGCCTTACACCATACATATGCAGGTAACACTGGTGCCCCCACTCGGGAGAAGAATGACAAACTGAAAAGCCTGAACAGTGTCAGTACCATACGGCTGATAAGGTTAAGATAAGTCTGAGTGCATTAGAAAATACACAGAATAAAGTGTTTGTTCGGAAATATCTAAGTCAGTGGGTGTGTCACTCAAAGCTGGTACGAAAATACAAAATAAAACTAGGAAATCAGTCACAACAGTTCGGGAACATTACTTCCCATCAATTGGACAAACAGCCGTTCCTGTGATTTCCACATTGGCGAACAGGTGACTCATTACGGTAAAGAGTTTACAATTTGAGCGATTACAAGGTCAGCTCAGGCAGTCTGGGCTCTACTGTCGAAATAACTGGTGAGCTAGTTATCCGTGGAAGCCTACACTTGCAGATCTTAGTTACAGCATCCAAACACTATCGTACTAATATCTGCAGGAGATTACATTATGTATGCTCTTCACAAAGCGACAGCCCTCAGTCCAGAGCAGAAGCAAATTCCTTATGTGAGAAAGTAACTTTATTTTGCAAGACCAAGGAAACTTAAAAAATCACTACGAAAAGCCCATAGTCAAGACAATTTATTCACATTCAAGTAATTTCCAACATTAGAACATTTCAGATGTTTTAAAAACTGAATTCAGTATTACGTAAGTTTCACAATACAGACTAACACAGTAGACGTTAGTGTTAAATAACAAGTTTTCATGTGTTATAACCCAAAATTTATGCTTCACTGTTTCACAGAATCTCTTCTAAATTCAACACGGAGTTTAACATCCTTCGGCGATAATACGCCATGCCCATAATAAATTTTCAGCGGCATCTGCAAAAATAAAAAATTCTTTAGAGCTAGATCGAAAATTCAACTTTAGGCATCAGTAATTTTAAAGATTTAGAAACAGAAGTCATTATCACAAAATTAAGTACAGGCGATATAGTAGTGCCAGACGGGAGATTTAGTGGAGGGGTGTTAATTACCCAAAATTGCAACTTTCCGACATTTCAAAAACGCGACGTTAAAGAGGTAAATTTATCAGTTTTTGAAATTGTCTCATGGCAGCAACTGAACGTGTTTCCTCCATGAAGACTATGCGGCAAGCAGCCAAGGACTAGGATGTCCCATTGGAAGGACAAGCCAATAAATGGGTATACTGAAAGTTAGTAAAAGAGGCAACGTCAAATTTCAGGTCCACAACTTGACTACTGCCAAAAATAGAGAACTGAATTTCAGGATTCCAATTTATGTACCATTTTAAGACATTTATTAGTGCACTGGAAAATATTTCTCACAAATCTGTCTTGTTAGGATTCCAGCCACTCTTCCAACAAACTAATGTGCTACCATCTTCAAGGTACTGGTTTTAAAACCAGCTTGATTTCATACAGGTGTCTTGAAAGGATTGCGAGAACTATTGAAACTGGTATAGTAAGATCGCCTGCAAAGGGAAGTAGCACTGGTCAAAAGATGCAGCAAGAGCTTTATAACTGTACTACAGGGAATTACCCAAAATAAAAAAACTTTTCACATGCTACGTACTCTCCCAGTAACGACTGCAGAAAGTGAACGTTGTTAATACTGAGTCTTAAAATCGTAAGTAATACCACATCAGAACTGAGCCTCAATGGGTCAGAATTACTTCACATTCATCGAAAACACACGCCGGAAATTCAGTTATAAATTAACTAACAAAAATCCAGAAGGCTGGAAGTACGGCTCAAGTAGTAGTAAGTAATTAGTGTTGAATAACAATTTTTAAAATGAGCGTCTTCAGCGATTCTCAGCCTTACTGTACAGTGGAAAGCCATTATATGAAAATGGCTGTTTAATTTTATTTCGTTCTAGAATTGCTTGTAATTTAATAGTAACTTCTGTACAGATATATAGCAAAATATACGTAAGTGGCCAATCACTGATAACAATTTAATATTTCCAACAATGTTTATTTGAATATTTTTGCACTGATATGTGCTACTTCTAAAACTGCTGCACTCACATTTAGTTTTATAGAAATTACTACCCCTGAAAATTCTACGCACGCCAATGAGAAACAATTTGGATTTTCACTGAAAGAAAACTACCGCTGAAAAATCAAAAGCCAGCCATAATGAATTGTGAGTATTACTGAGTGCTGATCACTATCCAGTGATAAACTTAAGTACCTGGGATTAGGAAGTATCCTCCCGTTCCTAATATAAGGACAACTTCCATAAATAGGGAACATACTAAAGGGACAACACAGCTGCATTGCAGACTACTGGTAGATTGGAAGAGGGGAGGCGAGAAGGAAACAATGTTCTGTTTAAGATTGGTGTTATAAGCATAAGAGGCTCAACGGAGCAAAGAGCGCCCAGTCCAATGACAAAGTAATAACAAATGTTAAGAGAACACAAGCGATGCAAGGCCTTTAACAACAATAACACTAGGCAAAGTGTCAGTACGAGGAAGAAATTTAACGTATCTCACGAGAATTAATGGTAAAGTCTCAACAGAACAAGCGATGTAAAACAGATAAAACATTAACTCGCTATTCGGAACGAAAGACATTTTCACAAAGAAACTTCAACACTGAAGACCCGTCACGCTGATAGTTTGAAAGGCGATGGCTGGTACCAGTTGATTGGCGCAAAGGCCTCAATTGAAAAACGAGCGCCGGGTCTACCTGTTTGAACAGTAACAGACAATATCAAAACAAATGTCAAAATAGAATTTACTAGATGCCCGATGAAACACTGTACAAAACTAGAAACACCGGTACGAGTAGTCTAGAAGACAGTTGCGGCTTGCTAGTGTAATCTCTGTGCGGTTCAGTTGACTGGATTAATTCCTTACTCTGAGAACTGGTTTAATATGTAGTAAATATTCCGCTTAGTAAACAGTAACACTGTACTAGTGATCAGATTTATTGGCGTAGGAAATCTACACAAGCGTTTAAGCTTTCTCACAACCAGATTATTGATGTGCGAAAGCTTGGAAACGCTTGTGTACATTTCCTACGCCAATAAACCAGATCAATAGCGTCCCTATTTCCTATATAATTAGTGTACTTTTTCTCGTTATCAATTTTCCTCTTGTTTGTCCCACAAAGCCTTATTCCGTTGGTGTGATAGCAAAGAAGGAAAACAAATTACGGTGAAACAGAGCCAAAGGTAGAACAGACAAATAGGGAACAGTTCTAATATCAACAGACGTTTCCTGAGCTTACATCGTGGTCGGGAATACAGCATAAATGCATCTGGAAACTGGGCTGGAGAAGAGAACTGAGCAAACGTCACATTAAGACTAAGATTTACCGGTAGAAGAGATTGCAATCTACATAACGAATCTTATAAGCTATGGCATGATGAGCCTGACTGAACGTTAAGTGCAAGATACACAGCATGCATCTCAGCCGATATCAGTGGCCACGGCAGGGATCCGAGCAACACCCTTCAATGCAGACTGCAGCATCGGATCGAACACTTGTAGATCTATCGATATAGATAATCTAATCATTGAGGAAACTGCTCAGCGAAAAGTTGCTTATATGTAGACACATGTTTGAAGTTTTTTTTATTGGAGGTTTAACGAGCACCATAGCAACTCAGTGGGCTATAAGCAGTCGCCCGTCCCTAACTTAAGGCCACTGGCTCCACGGAAGGAGCACAACGCCGTAAGACAAACCCATGCCTCACAGGGTTTCGAACCCGGACCCATCTCTGAAGATTTATCAAAAACTGGTAACTGCCATGACAACAGGGCACCACGGGGACTCCAATAAGTCTAATCCCTCCCCATCAGTGATGAATCAAGGCCTTGCCGCCCGAGCAAAGATAAACATACCCAGTACGAAAGTTGAAATGATCGAGGGCCGGTTCTTAAACTAGTAAGATTCGGATGAAAATTTCAATTAAATGCATCTTGCAAAGGATGTTTAGCAAGGGATACAAGTAAAGCTAAATAGGTGCAGACTGCGCAAGTCAAGCGATGGTTCTGTGGCGGCGGCATTAAGACTAGAAGAATGATGTTTGAAAAGCTCACTTACAAAGACAGTTCCCGATTATAGGGTGTCCAAAGGCAAGAGAACTAATCGACGCTTTGAGGCACGCACTACATAACCAATACCCTGTTCAGAACTTAATTCCACATTTACCATTCGCTGATAAGTCTTGTAGGAACTCATGAAACTGACAAAAGGATGTTCAGAATCTACATAGCCCTCGGACGGACAGGTGTCTTTAGACATCGAACGAGTGAACGAAACGTGAGCGCAAGGTGGACTGCCAGACCAAGAAACTTTCCGGCAAAATTTGTATTCCTATAGGACCAAAATGCAGCTCCGATTCAATATGGCGTCGTCTCCGGCAGAAGGGGACGCAGGCTTTCTTGTCGGGATAAAGAACACCATCGCTGTTAGTCTTTTTACACAACGGATTAACTATAGACAGCAGCTGCCTTTCGACGAATTATATGCTCGATGACAAACCGAAGATTTAAATCAAACGTAAACTGTGGCCGAAACCTCAGGACTAAGATCTTTAAGAACATAATGCTGAGAATGAACAACGCATCATTCACACATTACCAAAGCTTTCCTGAAGGCTGAATTTTATCAGAGATGGTCGTACCCAGGCGCACCTGGAACACCAGATTGCGAAGAAACGCTGCAATATAGGAAGACTTCCCTCAAACCCACATTAAAGTTGCCTAGAATACCGTCCTATACTTTATCATAAGTTACCTGCATCAGAAAATTTTAAACAGCAGCTGCCTCTGCACAAACCTAGTCACGCACAGAAGTAATCTGGAACCTGAAAAAAGTTGTGGTGCAAGTTTAACTGGCATATTGGTGTTCTGCCCGAAAGAGAACGTAATTTTAAAATGAACGGGGATAGGAAGCACCCGTTGTGCAAAGTTCTTATCTGTTGACTGAACTGTGCGTACGGGTGTTGTGCGAAGTAAAAAGTTTTAAAACTAAAACTAAGCAGTCTAAGATAGGTTTGTAAGTAATATCAGTTGGATTGTACTGACTTGTACGAACATTCAATAAAAACTGTCCAAATAGATTTAAGTGATAGTGGACATGCTCAACTATTCCGGGTTGATCGCAAGGAGAGCACAGATTAAATGAAACTAGAAGTTATATACTTTTGGAATAAGGAAGCTGTCCACCTAGTAGAAACCGCCATTAACATATTTTTAATTTTTCTGTTAAGTGTCATAGGTATTCCTCCAGGTGAGATAAAGACGGAGATACGCCTTCAACAGCTTGAGGGGAAGACCCAACGAAAGTAAGAGCTCTTGATAACCATGGGAAGAAATGTTTATCTACGATGTGGAAGCAGAGGTCTGGGGAACGTGCATGGTGTAGAAAAGTTTGTTTATCTGGGGGATTCCTTGAACAGTTCTTTAGAGACATGGAGACGCCCTGTATCGGGTCACAGGATGACTACCTGTTTATTAGAACTGTTTTCCAGCAAAAATAGTCTGGCTGGGCCAACAATGGCGCATCACTACATTGCCCCTGCCGAACAGTCAATAAAATGTCCGGGCTGCCAACAGTTGTCATATGCTACAACAGGGCCATCAGTTGTCCATCACAGGCAGTAGCTGCCACAAATGGGCCTTCAGTGGCCCTGCAAGCACGTGCCAGAAATGGCTAGCCTAATGTGATCCTCTAGTTTGCCGGCAGTGGCAGCCGGCAACCACGTGACGTAACTGATGGCTTGCCGAATCTTGTCCGCCAATTTCCCAGTAGTAGCCATAATCAAAAGCCAAGGGTAACCGCAGTTTCCCAAAGCTACAATTTTTTTCTACCCTTGAGAATTCTCACTGCGCTGGAACAATTCTCAACAGACCGGAAAAACGCCCGCTTGCATCTAAGTGGATTTGAACCAGGGCCGTTGGCGTGGTAGCAGAGCTCTACCGTCCAGACTAATTTGTCAGGCGCGAACGTGGTCTGGAAGCCGTTTCGTACGCAATGTGTAATCGAATGCTTCCCTCCTTCATTTTACAATATTGCGAGGTATTTTTCATAATAGTCAGTTTCATATAATTCAATTTTTTTTTAACGTAACAATAGTTTCTTTACCTTAAGGGAACTTCTCATTTTGGAGTGTACATACTTAGTCTTTCCAAAATTTTTCACTGTCCTTGTCTTGAAAATCGGTTGTTGAATAAATATAAATATTTACCCGGGTTCACGTCACATTCTGTTAAATTTTTAACGTTTTCTTTCCTTTCCGTTGTCCAAAGCTACATTTGTTTTACAGAGTAAAAAAGATATATTTACTTCGTTATTTTTAGAAGCGAATTCCTCCTAGGCTTGGGTATTCAACCCATGAATGAATACATTAAATCCACATTGCGTTGCTTTTTTACTTTCAAATAATTAAATTTTTTACGCGTATAATTTTTTCCAACTTTTTTTTTTTTTTTTTTTTATGGTTTTCCATGACATTTGTTTCAAATTTTTTCTTGTTATTTACCCACTCCATGAATTGTTATTCATGGGAATAGAATTTGTATTTCATTAGGAAATGAACTCGCCTCTACACATAATTTTCTTAACATCCACTAAATTAACACGATGGCGATGTCTTCAACTAACTAGTACTATAAGAGACACAGCAAGTGTTGCTTCTGAGCATGCGCAGTCCCGTTGCTTCCACCTGCTGTTGGGGTTCCATTGGTTGCCAGCAACGGGCCGCTAGTGGCACTTGCTTTGAGGCCCACAATGCACGGCGATGCTGCAGGGCCATCAATGGCTCTCCAGCTAATAGCGCTGCCACCACCGGACCACTTCCGGGCCATTAACGGCAGATTTCAGCCAGCAGTGACCCATCACTGCCAGCTGGTGGCCAGCAGTTTCCCCAGCACTTGTGTTTTTCTGGGTTAGTACGCAGCTTGATATCCCATTTGGTGCCTTCTGGCACAGAAGTTATTTACGGTCCCACCTTATCTGAGAAATTAATGATGAATCCAACCAGAAGCAGCATAGCCTTTGAAAATAATGCATTTCTGCAGGTTGATCTTCCAAAAGTGTTTAGGTTTCACCGTGGTGTCCAAACACTGTACGGATCCCTTAAGATTGCTGAGGGGCTAACGTTTCATGTTTGGTTGCTATCCGATGCAAGAATTCCTTCAGTATATGCCAGTCAAGGAGAAAAAATTAATTCTAGACTAGTCATTAGCCGCTGTCAGTTGTGGTACTTAAGTACCTAGAATCTTTACATTCCCTAGGACAGGCAGGCAGCTACCAGACAACTCTAATGATTTCCACCTCCCTGCAATACGGACGTTCTGTAGTCAGCTTCCATTATATTCTCCAGCTGCTATCTTACTTGCGGACGAACACCATTTGCACAGTTAGTGCCTCTTGCTTGGAATGTTGCAAACCATCGTAGTCTGGAGCGCTCATAATCAATACTACGCCACATGGCCGCAGTGATGTATCTGGACATCACCCGTAGAAAGTCAAACTTTGTACTCACAGAAATATAATGCTCAAGTAGCTTGTTTTCATTGAACCATGTCACCAAATGAGGCACACAACGAGCAGTACTTTGTTACGTATGCCATGTGACAAACTATTTTGCTGGATTGGTGAAAGGAAAATTTCTCCTGTATTACCCAAATTATTAAGCGAATCTGAAAATTCGTTTTCAGAAAATTATTCAAACTCAGATTGCGAATACTAAAGTAAACCCAGCTGTAGATCGGAAGTTTCGGCAGTTCTGAGTTAAGCCTCAGTATAAGTCCCGCTTAGGTGTAGCGAACCCCTCTCTCCGCATGGTGTTGGGTTTCCATCACTTCCCTAAAATCAGTAGCCCTGAATTAAAAGTGGGCAACCTCTTAATACAGTCAAATCCTGAAAAAAAGAAATTTACTTCTTTGCGTACTTACCCGTGTCTCAGGACATACACGAAATCTCACTTTACTCATGAGCTTAGCCAGACACATTTTGATGTCCGTATCTGCAAAAAACCAGCCGATGCACTTTCTCGGACCGCCTCCAAATGGCATGTATTTTTCAGTAGTTTGTGTCATGCCTGAAGTAAATCTGAAATTGTACGTTTGCAGAGTTGTAAAAGATAAAACAATTTTAAAATAAATTGCACTTTCGCAAAACGTATTATGCACACCATAAGTTAACCCTTGTTTTACTTTAATCCAAGTAATTTTTGCTACAGTATATTTACAAGCACTTTGAAGTTTAGTTTTAAGCTTTGGAAAAAGATCACGTAATTTAATTTTCCAAAACTAAATTAAGTGATATTTTTCCAAAGGGTTTTGTTTACAAAATGTTTCTACCAGTTTAGTTACCATGAAATAGAATTTCAGAAGTAATTCTTTAGAGTGAAAAATTAGACTAAGTTATTCAAGTGTTTTTCGTTAAATGTTTATTACTACAAAATCTACCAAAATTATGTAACAGACAACAGTTTGCACATAATGTAAGCGGTTGTGAACGGTTTTATGAACGACTGTACTTTTAGGGTGACCAGGACAAACCCTGGACTGGAATTTAGGTCCAATGTGTTTGGCAGAGTCTGGTAATCCCTTTCCAGTGGTCCCGAAAACGAGTGAGCATTCTGCTCCTTAAACATATGTAAATGAATCGGTGAGAATCATTTAAACACCCTGCGAAGGTTAAGAAGTGTTTTGTGACCTTGCGCAGAACATCTTGCTTATGAAAAAGCATCACATAATCCTATTAGGGGATAACGTACTCCGAGTTCTTGCTGTGTTTGTATCAGGTACTTAAAATGCTGCATAAACTTCGCAAATCTAACAAGGGGAGCACATAAGATTCTTTAGTTGTGTTTGGCTATTATCAGTATGGGTCACTTGCATTGGCGGAGCAATAGTTAATGTATAATCAAATGCTGGATTAATAATCAAATGCTATATACGCAATAATTCAGTTCAAAATTCCCCACTTTGTAAACTAAGGGAATCTAATATCACAAGATAAAAATCCTAAGAGACATCTTTAGAGCACCGGAAGCACGAGGCAGCTGAAGGATACCAGGAAATGCTGATGCGAATATAGAGTGGTCTTCCACTTGGATACGTTGGATTAAAGCTTGCTGGTTCAAGGATCTTGCTGTGGTTCAGCAAAGCTGTATTAAGCTAGATCCCAAACATCTACTCCGAAACACTTATGTCCCTTGTAGTAACCTAAGAAAAACTTCTGCCATAGAAGATTCATTCTTTTCATCAGCGCACACAGCTTACCATTCTTTCAAACGCCAAGTTTTGTTACGGGCAACATTGCAACCTGGAAACTTCTATATCCATAAGACCCAAATGCTTGATTATGAAATTTGTCATTGAGATTTTGAAAGTCTTCAGACTTCAGAGAAAATTTATTTTCTCAGGACTTACAAATGCAAGCATCTCACTTTACAAACTGGAATAAGTGCCTTTAAATTTACCTACTTACCAATCTTTTGAACAAAGTATTTGCACGTAAAAATCATACGCTTTTGTTTGTCCCTAACTTATAAACTAGTTTTCGAAAAGTTTGTTTTAAAGAAATTAATTTTTCACAATTCTTAATTCACTGAATATTTGAACCAGCTTTCAGAACAGGGTAGTATGAATAGGACATTGCACAGTAGCCTTTGAAACGCACGATGTAGACAAAAATAGACTCTTCCACATGTAAAAGTAAATTTGCATTCGTAGAACCTTTGATGACATGAAGAGCAGAGTTGGAACACGTATCGGACTTCAATGGAAGGGACAATGTCTCGCGAAGCGGGACAGACTTCCAAAGGTTCCCGATTGCTGGAGGCCATTTAACTGATTAGCATTACTTTCTTCTGGGATTCCCAAAATCCTCAGGGTTTTTCCAGCGATAGAAAGCAGATTTCACTACGGCGAAGCTGGTCACGGAGGTAGCACAAAATAACTGTTCATGTCAAACGAAACTTACTGAGGAACGTGAATGCACGCTTGTCCTCTACCATAGATCTGGGCGGTGACGTTGTACTGGCATTTGGAACAGCTATTTGTACAACAGCAGTCCCGTCGTGAACTGCATAGTCATTGTTACCATGCTGTCACGTGCACAAGTCCTAGTGACAAATTTAATTGTGTTGCTCGCCGTTCGTGGGCAACAGAAGAATGTTGCATGGAGAAACAAGTCGCGTTTTGCTCAGATTGACGCATACGAGGGTGGCATTTGCCCATGCAACGCTCTGGCAGATTGCCTTGTCCTTACAGTAAAGTTGAGAGGAATTTCGTGGAGTGAGTTTGGGAACTGATTTGTCGCAGTGGCCTCAATGGGCCAAAGAAAGCAGAGTCGAGGAATTTAATATAGTAATAAAACAATATTAGCAGTACTATGATTGTAATACCCTCGAGTCTAACCGCCACCGGATACGTAGACATTTTGAAGCATTCCGCATTACCAGCGTTGCGGCAGTTCTGCACAGATCCCATGTGTTTCAGCGAGATCAGGTGTCTCCACATCACAAGGTCTGTGCAGACTGAGGATCAAAATCATGCAAGTTTTGGATTGGCATTCCAGATCTAGATTCAATAGAGCATCTGTGGGGTCAGTTGAAAAGCCGAATCCTATTTGGATCAGATAAGACACTACATCAGCACTGGCTGAAGGCCTAGTAGAAAATGCAGGTTCATCTGTTTGTTTAAAGTGGAAGTTACAGACCACCGTGACCATTTCAATTGGCTATAGCAGTCGTCCGTTCCTAATTTAGGAACGCTTGTTCAAGTAAGGGGGAAGCCAGCTCCGTAAGACATTGCTAACTGAGATTCTAACTCATCTTTTACCACTGAACTCTGAAGCCACCGGGGCGGTCCGGTGAATGTTTACAGTTATTTCGCGGATAAAGTATCTAGAAGGGTGGCCTTAGTCATTTAAAAATACGCCAACTATTTACTGATTTAGTTTGATAAATGATTCGGTTTCAATTTAATCAAGGTGCCCGAATACTTTTCTGCAGGGAATGCTCCAATAATTAAAGGGGAATTATGGAACCTATACGTTAACAAAGTCCTCGTCGTAGTTCCCTTTTCTTGCTCAACAGTAGCACAAAACACATTAAGCGATAAAAACACGCACACAAATCAAGGCGACGAATAATGTCAAATTGAAATAGCCAAGAATAGGCGGGAGAATGCGTGAAAGGAGAAATCGGTAGCGTAGACCTAATAGAAAACGAAACTCATTTGCTTGTATTCTACACCGCCGGCCACCCAAAATGCAACACCAAGAAGGACACGATAGCAAAACCAGATTTACTGGACAAAACAGATACAAAGATGAAACGATTGAGCTTGCAGGCCCGTGCGACTTGCGGAACACTCATACATCAATAGTTCGTGTGGCTCCCATGGCTGGCAAATAACGGTCGCTACACACCGCGGCATCTAACGAAAGAGGTTTCGGATGTGGGCTTGGGATATGTCGGTCCAGGCTGCTTCCACGCGTTGCAACAGTTCATCAGGCGTAGCCACGGGTAGTCCTTGCCGGGCCACTTACCGACCAGCGATGTTCGTTGGGCGACATATTGGGAGAACAGACGGGCCACGGCACCAGTGATACCTGGTGGGCAGTGAATTGTTGCACGATACGTGCCACGTGCGGGCGCGCATTGTCTTGTTGAAACGTGGCCGCTGGCAGGTCCTGCAGGTAAGGGAGGACTACAGGCTCCAAAACGTCGGAGATGTAGTGGCGGCTGTTGAGTGTACCAGCAGACGCGTAGCAGAGGGGTGCGGGTGTCATATCCAATTGCGCCCCAAACCACAACGCCAGGCGACGGACCGGTACGGCGAAGCATAATGCATGAGTCATACAGTCTCTCGCCACACGCGGATCAGACCATCGTGGTGTTGCAGGCAGAAGCGGGATTCGTCGGAGAAAACTGTCGTGCCATTCTGTAGTCCATGTGCAGACTTCAACGGCCCACTGCCACCGCATTCGCCGGTGGTGTAACGTCAATGATAATCGGAGCAATGGGTGCCGTGCGACAAGTCCCTGCTAATGCAGACGACGTCGAACGGTACGTGCCGACACAAGTTGTTGCGCAACACATCCCAATTCCTGCGCTAACGTTCGTGATGTGGCGGTGCGAGCCGTCAATGCCCGCCGTACAACATGCCGGTCCTCTCGTTCGGTGGTGTGCAGCGGAATCGCTCACGTCGGTCAGTCCCGACTGCACCCACCGAATCCATACTCTCCTCACGTGGATGGCCGTCGTCCAACACGGGCGCCGACGTCTCTGTACGATAAACCGCCGTCGCGATAAGCCACTATTCGTCCTCTGTCAACCTCCGAAACGTGCTGGAATGACTGCCGTATTCTGCGAAGAGGCATCAGGAAGCTTCTCACGCACAGGTCCGGCAGTACAACAGGCTTCCACTACTACACCCCGCCTTCTGTGCATCCTTCTTACAGGGCTTCTCGGCGGTTGAATTTATAGGGCACATTACACGGGAAGTCTCATTAAAGCCAGAACAAACTCATTGTGAACTACGGTGGAAAGATTAAAAGAATTGGCACAGTCAATATCGCTTTATCACATTCTGTGTGAAGTTAATGTTTGTTCCTTCAAGAATGCAGAAAAGTAAATAAAGAGTGTTTAGTGAGTTTAACAATTAACTAAAGCTTTAAACTAAATCGCAGATTACGCGAAATTCGAAACAATTTTTGAAGAAATACAGGCAAGACTTTCCTGTAAGATTTAAAGTTTCATATAGTAAATTTAAATGTACAAAAAGTTAAGGTAGACACTTTTCTAGTTTTTCTTTTTGGCAAATTTCTAACCTATGGTCATTAGTTTCTTTTGTAAGCGAATGTGAGACACTGCAATTTTAGTATAGCAGACAAGGCTGGAAGGAGCCCGGATTCAAAAAGAAATAACTGCTTTTTGACTAACGTTTTTCGAAATTCTGAAAAGAATCATTGAAGTTATACCAGTAATTAAAAAGATAGGAATTTTTAAAATAAAATACTTTAGCACAATTGATTGCAAATGGCAGTCTGTTCCCGATGTTTGAAATATTAAAAATTCCTGAAGTGTAGTCAGCGCAATATACAGTACTTGTAAAGAGTCTGTGGGTAAACGATGTTTAGCGTTATATTCAGAACTGGATTAAGACCTTTGTCTACGCTTGGGCAACCAATATGGAGCTGCTTTGTTGCGGAATACTAATATTGCAGGTCAATCCAACAACTTTTTTGTTGATCCTGTAGAAATCCCTGGCGAAACAAACTAGCGTGCAACGAGAGCGGTTTAGGTTGAAAGAGGCCAAATGAGAGCAATGAAAACACTGTCCTCTGCAATATGGCCATTCATGATGGTTTCATGGTTGACGTCAGTTTAAAGGAATCGCGTTCTGTTGCATACTGTTGGGAGATCCAGATTGTTGAGCAGTGTAAGTGCACCAATCTTTACCTGTAAAATGTGCGAAGGTAAGAGTTACTTCGATTGAGTAGAGGAAATGTTAGTGCACTGCCAAGTTGTTTCAGGAACAGTTGATTTTGCATGTATGAATAGTGCAAAGTAGTTGACAAATACTTTGCTTCATTCATAAGGTCAACAGCTATTCCTCTTCCTGCCTTTTCTCTCCTACTGTTCACCTACCTAGGCAGAGAAGACATTGAACGGAACTATTCAAAAACATTCCTCATCCATGCTCCGTTCCTTCCGCGTTACATAACTAACCACACCGTACACTGAATCTGAAACTTTTGTGCAGATTAACACTGCACAAGTGATATTTTCGTACATGTGCAACGTACGTGGTCATTGAGTCACCAAGAGATCGAGGCAACTGTTCAAGACTGCAGCAGTCAGTGTTCATCACAATGGGAAAACGAGGTATACACCTTTCGGAGTTAAAAAAGGTTAATAGCGTGTGCTCATCTGCCTGGAATGAAGATTTTAAAAAAAGAGAACTAATTTTAAGATAAGGTAACTTTTACACGATTTGAAAAATTGTAACAATAGTGCTTGCAGAGTGACAACCCGTCAGGACCTTGTTTGCCGTCGTCTGAGAAGCCTTGTACAGAGAATTACGACTTCCTATTTGCAGCAATTGACCGAAACATTCAGTGCACGCTGTTTCGCACCAATATCAGCGAAATATGCTCAGGGAATGTAATGATATTGGCAGTGGAATGCTTAGAAGGAAATATTTCTACGAAGAACCAAAAGCATTTGATACCAGGAACACAGTGACTAGACACTGAAAAACAGGCAAGTCATGTGGTCCAGCAGTCACCGTACACTGTTTTATACCTACGGTGGACGGACAGAAAGTTAATGGTGGCATGTGAAGAAATGGATCCAGCTTGCCCTTTTTAATCAGAAAGATCTGTAGGTGGTGTCATGGCATCAGAAAGATCTGTAGGTGGTGTCATGGCATCAGAAAGATCTGTAGGTGGTGTCATGGCATCAGAAAGATCAGATCAGAAAGATCTGTAGGTGGTGTCATGGCATCAGAAAGATCTGTAGGTGGTGTCATGGCATCAGAAAGATCTGTAGGTGGTGTCATGGCATCAGAAAGATCTGTAGGTGGTGTCATGGCATCAGAAAGATCTGTAGGTGGTGTCCCTTAATGTTGCAGGAAGATCCTGTGTTCTCCTGAAGAATTATCTTAGCATTGCCGATAAAGCCTATCCTTCGATGTCTACTTCATCCAGCAGATGATTGGCGTTTCATGGATTACAATGCTACTTTCAATTGCGCACGATGAAGTCAGCAATGGTTTAGCACGAATGACAACTACTTCCACAATCTTCCCTGGCCGCCACCAAGCCCGGAACTGAATCCCTTTCTGACTGCATGAGACAGGTTAGAAAAACAGATCCTTGAGCTGCCCTTACCTGTTAAATGTGGGACAGTCAAAGTGCTGTTTGGTGAAGTGTAACCTGGGCATCCATATTTATCAGAAGTTATTCTGATTAACCGTTTTAGAATAGCGAATCGTAAAAACATTTTCCCGCCATTTTCGATGCGTTAGTCAGTAGGCAAGTTTTACGTTTCTCAGCATCTCAACAGAAGGGAAGTTAGATTTATGGTTTCGTGGAAGTGAGAAGAGGGGACAGGGAATCCAATAAAAGGGACGTCTAAATCTCCACAGAAGGAATGTCCGCGCTTTAAGAGCGTGGATCTCACTTCTGCTGGGGACGCTTTCGGGAGTGGGGTCTCAGCAAGAGGAAGTTTCACTGTTGCAGGAGGTTCGGTGGTAAGTGGAGAGAACGTGTGAAATCTGGCCCGTAGGTGTTGATCTGGGAAAATGCTGAGAATCTACGGAGAATGATAAAGTAGAATGCTTTGAGACATTCCCATAACATCGGAATAAACACTCGCTGAAAACCCGAACTAATAATTTGGCTGGTATTTTATTTATCTGCTCAAGTAGGAGAAATACGGGTTAAACCCCCGGATTCAAGCCTATTACAGCAAAGCATCAAACGAACCCTTCACACAGGGCACCGAAACAAAATTCAGCACCAATCCCTGTAACAGACAGTCTGGTATGCTGGAAACCTAGATGCACTCCAACCCCTTGCGAAACCTGGCCAACTGAGTATGATCTGGGACCATGTGTTGAATATAAGTTCCTAATTCTGTAGCTAGTATATGCATTTCTGGAATTATTCTAGGTGTAATTAAACACTGAGGTGTATTGCTCTTAGAAAGTCTTGAGTTCACTAGTTTTCCAAATGCTGTATGACCGGCATTTTATGCCTAGTATTTAAATTCTTAACATGTCAAGAATATAGCACTTCTCTTCCATTGTTTTATTTAAAACAATCTCTTAGAACTGATGCCGCAGACAATACCCAGCGATTTGTATATCAAAATGGATAAAGCATCCTTCCAGTCAATACATATGCACCGGAGATATTGACCTTAGCTAAAGGTCACAGACAAAGCATGGAGAGATGCATTCTCATATAATTAAGGATTACCTCGTGAATAAAAAATTGCGAGTTAAAGACATGATTAGAGTTAAACCTCTGAAATCGCAATGGGCTGGACATGCTGCCACAAGAACGGACTACCTTAATTTTAAGACTGGATGTTGATGTAAGGGATAGACATCATGCGAGATCGATAATATTGGAGAACATGCCGGAGTGACATGGGGATAAATTCTCCCCTCCAACTGTCGCGAGTCCTTAGGGAGATCAACCAGCAGTGGATTGACGATGGTTGACAGACAGGTATAGATATTACACAGGGGTCTGACAAATATGGACACCTAGGAAAAGGTTTTGCGTATCTAATAGGGCGTAGTACCACCTTCAGCATTTAAAACCGCATGAATCCTCTTTGGAATGGACGTATACAAATCCTGGATGGTGGTTAGTGGGATGTTACACTTTTCCTCAAGCAGAAACTGCTCCAGGCTCGAGAGATGCAGCACGAGGAGGATTTTATATTAGTTTTCCAACAGAGGATTGATGTTGGAGTTTGGTGATAGGGCCAAAGAAAGTGGTAGTAATGTTCCTCAAATTATGACTGAGCATTCAGAGCTTTTAAATTTGGCGTTTCCTTAATAGACTGCATCTTTGCAGTAGACAATGCATGAGCCATTGAATTGCCTTACTCCACCAAAATGGAGTCATACGCCACGCCAGTCATCCATGCTTTTAAGGTGATCAGAGGTCCCGCGTAAAAGCACGATATGACAGCCCAGAGCATGACAGAACCACCATGCTGTAGTGTTGGGAGCAGACAGGGTCGTACGCTTCTGCTAGTTTGCCACTCTCAGAAGTGTACAAATTAAACTAATAAAATGTCAGGAATATACAGTGAAGAGCAATTGAATTAGAGACACCTGGCGTTATGCAAATGTGATGCTGTGGGCGGCCATGTAAACTGAAACGACACGACATGGTTTATATCGTCGGATCGCTGCATAAATGGAGTGATGAGACGGAAATCAGTAACAGCCTGATGTAGCATGGGTAAGACTAAGGATCTAAGCGCTTTTGATCGTGGCCAAATTGTCGGGGCCCGACGAATGGGTCACCCTCTCTGAAGTCATGCAGGCCCTGGGATTTTCACGAGCCACTCACGGGTGCACCATGAGTACATCGAATCAGATAAAACCATCCCTGTAACAACAAACTGCCGTGGACAACAGCATACGGATTGGCGGATTCATAGTCGGCTAGCTCGCATTGTAACAGCGGATAGACGGGCCACAGTGCAAGGAATCACTAAGCACTAAACTCTGGTGCTAAAACACGTAAACAGCCACACCATCTAGAATGATCTCGCTGTGGGGTACAGAAGCCATCGTTCCACGAGGGTACACCGCTGCTGACCGCACATCAGAGTGCAAAAATGTGCATGGGCGCGGGCACATCGCCACTGGAGCCTAGACATGTGGAAAAATGTTGCCTGGACTGATCAGTCTAGATTCACGTTGGTACATCCGGACGGCAGGATACGAGTACGGCGCAAACCACGTGAATAGATGGATCCTTCTGGCCAGCAGGGTACTCTTCAAGCTGGTGGGGGTAGCATTCTTTTCTGGAGACTTTACGTGGACTGAAATTGGACCCCCTGATACGTGCGACATTGTCCCTCACAGGTCAACGTTACCGGGATATCCTGAACGACCATTTGCTCCCGTTTGTGTGTCTTCAACAGCCCCCTGGGGTCCTCATACTACAAGACAATGCCATCGCTCCCGAATTGTATTCGAATGAACACTCCACCGACGTGACCTCTCTTCCTTGCCCAGCTATGGCTCCTGACCTCAATCCCATCTAGAGATCTAGAGGTTCTACCACCCCCTACATCAAATCTTCGTGAACTATGGGAGCTTGTTCAGAGATCGTGGATCCGTATGGCTTCCCAACACTTGGGGTATATTTTAGAGTCCATGCAGAGAAGAATCGCCGCCGTCATCAGGGCGAAAGGTGGTGATACACGTTACTAGACAGGTAACTAATCCAATTGCTCTTCTGTGTACATCCCGAGATGGGGAATAGTGCAAATATGCGTTCATCAGACTACATTGCAAGCTTCCATGCATCGGCAGTCCACGTATGCTGCTGCCACCACTACCCTCGCCATTGTGAATTTACCTGAGTCACCAGTTCTGCAATAGCAGCTCCCAATAATATCTTTGTGCAGTTACCTGCGCACTGTTTTAGTTTATACTGAGGTCTGGAGATTCAGATTGAGCTCCGCACTAATTTTCAGCGCAGTGGTCTTACAAGAGCATTAACCATCCCTTTTTACCCGTAGTATCAGTCAGCGTAGTTTCTCGAAGACGCGGTTTTGCCATGAACACTCATGACATACACAGTAGCGCTGGATAACCCTACTATGCTGGCGACTTGTCAGAGGCACCAACAAGAAGCTCTTTGGAAGTCTGTTAGGTCGCTCATTTCGTAGTCCTCCTGAAAAGAGTTTTACAATAAGACTTTAGATGCTTTTTTAAGTAGGACCTTGAGGTTTAAAAGATATTTCAACCAAATATTGGATAAATTTGCATACTGCGACGTACGCAGCTGCATTGAAGTTCACATCCGAGCGTGTTCTTCGTATTGTCTAACCCGTTTACATCGTATGCAAAATACACTTTTCGTGTAAGACACACAACTAAACTAACAAAGGACCTTTAAGATTGTGAATTCGATCACTGAAGATGTTCATTGTTGTAAGAAACCAAAGAAACTCAGAAAACAATATTTATCGGTGGATAGTAAGTAGGAATGGAGACAAGAGTTCAAAGTTCGACGAAATTTTTGATCTTTTAGCCACTGCAGGCCCTGCAGTAAACACGAACTGCAAAGACTGCGCTACAGCTGACCTCGCAGTTCGTTCCTCCACACTGCTTAGTGTAGAGATTAACATAGACCATTTAGGCTCCTCAAAACTATCGTTTGACTCAACTTTTAGATCATTATCAATAAAACGTTATTTCTGTCTTTTCCATTTTGAATGCAGTATCAGACACTGAATATAAATGAGTTTTCAAAGCGACCATTTTGACACTTCGAATGATAAACCAACTTCTAGAGCGCAGCTCCAAAACCAAGAATTCGAGGTAGACTAAACACTTTACTATGACGACTTAGAGTGAAGACGTTGAGCAACATCCTACTGATACCGACGATAAAAGCAACGTCCAGCCACATACAGGAAAGCGCGTGAATGCCGCCCAGTTTACGACATACAGTACCTTGAAGAAACTTATTTTAGGATGTCCTAGCCAAATGACCCCCATTCTTGTTTGGAAAGTAGGAAACTGCGGGTTCAGTCGCCAGTTATCTCCAAATATGAAAACTGAACCGGTTTTGTTTGCTGTATCGAAGTTTAAAGATAACCCGAAGAAAATTAAAGAAATGGTAAAAGATCTTCGACATGCACAGCAAGTTATTGTTCATGATCTTACCATCCGAATATGGGCATGGCAAGTCACTCAAGAACTGACTGAACATCACTTTCAAGTCTTCACCGTCGTGGCTACAGAAGTTCAAACACAAAGATTGTGTCCAGGTCAATCACAAAGTTAAGGTCATTTAGACAGAACTAAGAAACAAAGCTAGATGAATGTCATTAAGGGAATGACAGTGATTAATCAAGTTTGTCCTTCACAAGTTTCCAAAGTCGATCAAAGCGGTTTCGATAGAGCTGCATTCTGGGCGGACTGTCATTGCAAGGTACCAAGCGGATCTACGCTGAAGTTGGATTGGCATCAGCTACTACCCTAATCTTACATGATATACCTTCATTTAGTCATTGGATGAGAAACTGACTAATCCGATGTACCTCACGTGCACTAAACCCTGTGCGCACTTTCTAATCAACAAATGTGCGACCCACCCAACATACGTTCTTATGCTGGTGTACGTGCAAATATGACCTAGAACACGAAAGAGTTCATGACCGACGTTTTCTAGCCTATTCATCAAGACAAGCTTCTCGTTGACGGAGAACCAACGAAGTTTAAGATTTGGTGCAGAAACTGGATAATGTTAAACTGACACTGCTTCATTCCTGACGAGTTTCACTCATTCAACCGCTCCAAGTTTTCTTTCATCCATACAAGAACTAAAATAAGTCAGCGACAGCGTCCTCATATCTTCTGACTTCAAAATCTGGCAACTAGGAAATTTCAGTCGCTCACTTCTAGTTTACAGCTTTAGTTTTCAACAATATGAACAGATACGCTTTCTACGAAAGCGTATATCTTGACTAACGTGAACTGTTCATCACTGCTGCAATTTCAATACCTGTGAAACCTGTCATGAATCAGATTGTCCATTTTTATTGTTCTTCGAATGTGCTCACTGTTCCACCCATTTGTCTGAACCACACAACCATCCTTACGGTACAAAATAGTTTCAATTAAACATGTACTATGTCCGCTGAAATTGCACAATTAATTATTCTGGGGAATTTTAACATCTGTAGGTTTAGTCTCAGCGGCTGAGATAAAGACTAGACGTTTAAGCTGCTCAACTGGTGCTACGCATTTTCAGAGAACGCATTCATAAAACCGTTAAGGTCCCTGGTAAGATTAAAATAGAATTTATTCAATTTATGACATTTGACGTCCAAAGACAAGTTACCGTTACGAAATGAAAAATAGTTTATGAAAAATCATTAAGGTCATGCAACTAGTAATTGTCTAGTTGAAATAATTGCGGTTAACGCAAATGCTGTACTACAATTCTCAATACTGGTGTAATAACCTGCTTAGCTGAAGAAGCTTAGGATTTAAATTTTACTCGACACTTATACTTCAAGTGATTTATCTCCATTTCGTACTTAAAGTGCGAATAAATCTCTTAAGCAATAAGAAAAACAAGGTATGCAAAGACACGGGAACGTGAAGCTTACCTTTCAGGATCATATCTGTCCGGATCGGGGTAGTACTGAGGATCGTGATGGACTGCGTATATCGGAATTCCGACGGACATACCTTTTGGTATTGTGAAATTATAAGGTTCCATACGAAAATCTTCATCTGCAACCCGATCCAGTCTGAAACACAAATTCATTAATATAATCATGTAATCACAACTATTATCACTCCCAACGCGACACAATATAGCAGATATGAATTTTATCCTTAAAAGTCACGATCTTGTGACAAGGGATACAAATGCTGTTGCTATTAAATATAAATCCAGTTGCTGTTGATTTCTACTTTTTACAGCTGAAAAGTTAAACAAGTCAGTATACAATTTGAACCAGATGCATAAATTTATAAGAACGCCAAGATCAAAAAGTTTGCCTTACCATACAGCAAGTACGCTACTTGGGTCTATACCCTACATTCCAATTTTTTCCTACGAACTGAACTCAAACTATAGTTTTGGTGCACGAGGTCTTCTGCCATACTTAGAACTACGGAAGCCTTTTCAAAGGGTTAGGAGTTGGTGCGATCTCCCAACATCCAGGTGACTGCCTCCGAACAACCATGCCTTCATTTAAAAATAAGTAGCAAAATTGACAAAGACGATTAGGTAATCATGGCCTAGACTTAAATTAAGTCGGCAACTCCTATTTGGGGTGATGCAATTACCTTCCGACTCCACCCCTAAATCTACAGCCATTTGAGAAAACTTATACTAAATCATATCAGTGTTAGTAATGATTTGTCTAGAGATTCAACTAATTTTCAGACCTTCAAATAACCCCTCTCCTGGACCCTCGTGCCTATCGTGAAATCTCTTGCCTTTTTAAATTACGTTCGCACATTTTTGTGCAAACAGACATACCTCAAAAAACTTAATTACATCGTTATAGAACAATCAAATACCATCTTCTGATTTGCATTGGAGTTTGTTAGTTACACCACACAGAACAAGGAACCTCCAAGCATCGCATAGTGTCCTTTGGTAGTCAGATTATAAACACTCCGCCTGCGCAAATCTAGGCACATGATCCTTTATCTCAGCGACTGTGCATTTACTAGAAAACACATCTGATAAATCCATAATATCTTAAGTCGATGCGTAGAAACTTTTCGAAAGGTCACTATGCATCAAGTGGTACTTTCGAAAGAACACTGGCATTTGAGCCCAGCGTAACAGAAGTTATAGTTACAATCGTGGAACGCTTTAATTTTCAGCTGATCAGATTACATTGCTAGCACATTAAAGTGATTTCCTATCTTTCTGTGTAGCTGAAGATTCCTATCAAAATAATCCACACAGAACTACCATTAAAAAGTGTTCTTAATGTACTTTCCATCAGGAATATGTAAGTATGTTTAACTTAAATTCTTGCACATTTCAGTAACTTATTTGTGAGGGTCGCATCAATTGTCACGCTGCAGATAAAAATTTCGTGTTCCTGAAGGAAACGGGATGGATGAAATTTTAGTCCTTCAAACTGGGTTCGTACAACTACACCGGAATGTATCCGGGACAACACTTCGCGGTTTGAGTAATTGCGTTAAATCACAGGCATGTGTCCCAAAGCTTGACATCCGAAGCTGGTATATCTGTGACACGAGATCTGTGGAACCAATCTCTTTCAAATTTGACTAAGGGGGCCTGTCTTGCAGACATCTAATGAAGCCTGATGATTTTCGTACAAAGTCAGCACTATACAAATCCTAAGTTCGTCTGCGGTGCGTTCTTACATTAGATGTTTATTTTCAAGAGCAATTCTTAAGCCATTTGTTCCTTGTGCGTGCTTTATGTTAAATTTGTATACAGAAGTGAGTCATCTCATTCCTTTTACTGGGATTACTTTTACACAATGAGAGTTATTTTAATTTGCATATAACTTCCTAGTATTAAGTACGTTCACTGGAACTTAGTTATAAAACGGAAGTTCAGAAAAATGAACCCCATGTTTTCATATCGCAGTAAAATTGTAACAGTTTTGTGCTACTACGTATGACGTTCATACTTTTAACTCACCTGACTGGGGAATACTTGCGAAGAGTCTCTGCTACAACGCTGTTCAGAAAACGCATCTTTGTGATTGTAGTGAAGTTTAGTTCTCCCTAAAAAAGGAAAGCAAAATTATTTTTCATGTAATTATACTGAAAAGTTATTTCTTATTCATTTTAATATGCCAAGTACCGTATCATACTGCAGTTTTTAAAACTTACAAGGTCTCAATCAGAAAAGCCGAACACTTAAAAGTTCCTTGCTTCTTTCCTGCTATACACTTCATGCACGTTAATTAGAACATCCTGTTATGTAGTTTGCCTTCAAAGGTTGAATAAAATACGATGACCTGAAGGTATATAAAAACACCCTATAAGCGTAAAGAAGAAAGCCTCAACCTTCGAAGGCCAGCTACAAAACAGGATGTTCTAATTAACGTGCATGAAGTGTATAGCAGGAATGAAGCAAAGAGCTTTTAGGTAAGTGTTTGGCTTTTCCTGATTGATTCATTAATGACTTGCACGTAAGGATGTCCACTTTGTTGGTACCCATTGCCTTTTAAGATGCAAATAATATTGCTCACAAGGTCTGCCCGGAAACTAATGAGACTCATTCAATAACAGAAGTTTGATTAAAGTTATACTTGCGTAACATTAAAATTCCTCGAAATAACATCCTTTAACAATACACCGCTGCCAGCAGTTCTGCCACGCCGCGTAACTTGCCTGGAAGTCAGCAACAGGGATAGACTTCAAAGCACTCGTCGCGGCAGTTTGCACTTTTGTGACAGTCCCAAAATGGTGTCCTTTCAGGCTAGATTTGAGCCGGGGAAGTCAGCCCGGGGCAAAGTCTGGGATATAGGGAGTTTGGGGCAGCGTTGCCCCGTTGTTTCGCCAGGAACTCCTCTGTGCATTATCATGGTAAATGCCCAAGTGTTGACGATCGCCGGGCGGACGCGCGCAACTCTGTTCAGCGGTTAAAGTACTTCCACGTATAATGCAGCATTGACAGTTTGGTACGAATTCCTTATGGATAACACCTTTACAGTCAAAGACAATGAGCATCGATTTCATCTTCGATTTGCACATTCGAGCCTTCTTTGGTAGAAGAGACTCGGGAGTGTGCCACTAAACTGTCTTAGTCTCCGGATCGTACTAAAAGACCCACGTTTCATCACCTGTTCTCACTTTCTCCAAAAACCAGGTTCACTCCTCACGCGGTCCACAAGCTCACGAGAAATAGACATACGGTTGTTCCTCTGTTCATCGGTCTAAACCTTAACCAATTTGGCGCAAACTTTCCGCATCTGCAACTCTGGCGTGATGATTTCATGCACAATGGATTTCGCGAGTCCCACGTGCTCTGCTACCAATCTAACACTCAGACCTCTGCTTGAGTCCAAAACCGCTTTCACCTTTTCCACATTGTCCGAAGTGTGATACGTTGAATGGCGCA
Organism: Macrothele yani; assembly: GCA_039090855.1. NCBI lineage: Eukaryota > Metazoa > Arthropoda > Arachnida > Araneae > Macrothelidae > Macrothele > Macrothele yani. Next base: position 8,794,872 of record CM077025.1, on the reverse strand, counting down.
GACGCTCTCATCCCTCTGAACTTTTGTGCCACCGAAACACTTGTGCTTTCGATAAAGCATCCTTCCCGTAGGCGTTCTGTATTATAGCAAGTGTCTCGGTCGCGGATTTTTCAAGTTTACCACAAAACTTTACTGCGTATCGCTGTTAGATACTTCTGCATTTTGACAGTTACGCGACACTCACAGCTGTCCACTTCGCAAGCGATCTTCACTCTAAAAGCTCAGCCAGCTGACGATATATCGATCGTTTAACTAACATACCCCGCCACCTCCGCCCTCCGGATTGGCCCAGGAAAAGTGGTCTTACTTTCCGGACAAACCTTGTATGTCCTTTTTGTTCATACGCGTAACGGATTTAAAGCAGAAAGTTTAAAATATAAATTGAAATGTTCACGGTAATTTTGCTGAGTACGTATATTAATGAGAATAAAGGTTAAAATCCAAAGTCATTAGATCATATGTAGAGGATTTTAGGAAGGGAGTGTGACCCCCAGGTTTTAATGCTTAGAAATAGGAAGCTATGAGATCTGGGTTAGAATGCCAGATAGTAAAGTGACACGGAAACGAGGTAGAAAGGGGGAGGAAGACTCATTACGGGGCGGGGCTGTACCCATTGCTAGACTGCTTAACGTGCCTATCCAACGTACGGCGGATATTTAGTGGTTCGAGCTTTCGTACATGCGGGGATCGAACCAGAGGTCTCCTTTATAAAGTTTCCAAGTCAAACAGAAAATATTGCGCCAACACCGGCCTACGTCTCTAAACTTGAAATGAATTTTTATTGTAATAAAATATGGACAAAGTTACTGAGCTGGTTTCAAAATTGCACCGAATCAGCCTAGTTGTGTAGAAGTGCTGTACACATCGAAAACAAATCTGCAAACTAAAGTAAAGGTTTACATTTCCTGTAACAAAACATCTTCAAATTGCTTATAGGCCTTATTAAAAGTTTGCGTAGAACCTGAAAAGACGTGGAAGAGTTTACGTCAAATTCTACATTTCATAATACGAATTTGGAGGGATATCTGCTTTCATTGCTATTTAATAAGCGTTTAGCCTTAAAACTCATGATCAGCTAGTTTGTCCAAAATACCAGTATCTCCAATAACATCGCAAAAGGACCAAATACTAAACCACAAAATCCATCAAAAGGCAAACATTGTTGCTTTAGTCCTTTAACCCTTAATAGCTATTGTAGTGTTCAGTATTTTAGACCAATTCCTGGCCTTTTGTCTTCAAATTAGCATTTGGCGACTTTTGGATGAACATATCTAAGATTGTTTAGACAGTTAGACTATTTTGCCTTGAGTGATTTTGGAAGAACAGCATTTGTTTTTAGATGCCCGTGTGGAGATTGTTTGGCGTGACTAAGGGATAAGGTTTTGTTTTCGAAGATACTTTTATTGCCCTTAGAACGAGCGTTTGGTGTTGTGCTGAGACAGTAACGTATGTCCAAAACCAGAGTAGTATTTTGACTGCCCATCTGCGATTGTCTTGCACTTATTTCATGTCGTGGCAGAAAAGTCTGTTTACTACCCTTTAAATTCACTAAAAAGTTATTCATTTTTACTCCAAGCAATGGATACTTATGTTGAACTCAAGAAGCCATTTTCAAAACTTGAACTATTAATGTTCTGGTCCTTTCCTCGACAAAACCCCGCTAAATTCTTTAAGACTGATTCTTCAGTTGTCATTTTGAAACTGCTTAAGATTTTATAAGTCTTGCACTACAGATTTACGCTTTAAAATCTGTATCTGAAATACTCAATTCCTAATAAACATTGTCAAGCCTTTCAGAAGTAATACCTGCGTGTGCGCAGGCGCACGTACCTGGTTTGAAAGTTTCAGCTGTTATGTGAAAGAGTACTAATTAGAGCAGAGTTACTCTAGAATTCTTTTCAAAAGCAAGCTTAAATCGTATAGAAAGCACGCATTTGATGTTTTTAACTGCAAAATAGTGAATTAAAATGATTGGTTATCCAGTCAGTGATATTTCTAGCCGTCAAATACTGTTACAATTAGAAAATGTTAGTAATTGAGCTTAGAGCCATCATAAAGCTTCACTGTAAGTTACAGGAAACTACCAAGCACGTGTATTAACACCTAAATTAATGACAACCATACAGAGGGGTTCAGCTGGTTTTCGTAGTTTAAAAGATGGGAGTCTAGGATGAGCCACGTACAGGACAGGTTCTGCAAAACAAATTACGATGTTAAGGATAGTGAAATTATTGCCTTCGACAGGTGAATGACCACTTGGCTACTCCTTGAACAGCTTGGTGTCCATAAGATAATTGCCAGGGTAATTTAAGATTTGCACGAAAACATTTCGAGGTTCGTGCACCAAATGCTAAACACTAACAGAGAAAACTCTGTTGCACGTTAAAATTTTATTCATGCAGTTGATCACGATCGTAATTTCTTCCAAAGAATGGTCACTTGTGATGAAAGTTCGTGCTTTCAGTTAGGTCCTGAAAGAAAACTCCAGAGCATGGAATGGAAAGTCTCTCCGGGAGAAATTCCGGTTGCAAACATTACGCGTCAAGACACTGGGTTTAGGCTGCTGGAATTTTCCACAGCGAATTTATTCCCGATGGCACGGCGAACGGTCATCTTATAGGAATGTAACGCTTTCACGCGACCTCAGGAAACTGTTTCACAACGATTTCTGTTTTACCATAACTCTCCCGCAAAACTGCGCTGCCTGTGAAGCAGTTTTTGGCTTCGAAGTCTGATCGATCATCCTCATTTAGGCTCCCGCTGGATTTTTGTTTCCCTTACCAAAAGTGGAAATCTTAATAGACATTGAAGACATCTAATGAAGTGTGATAAACAGACTGAAGGTGATTCCGGATCAGGGCTTCCACGGTGCCTTGGGCTAGTGTAAGAAAGATTACAGTTTCCTGAAATCCGGAAGTCTTCAATCTAACAATTCAGAATATTTTTGCTTTGGTATAATTTATTACTTACAGGGTACGTTGTATTTCAATTATTTCACCACCTGCGAGTGAAAAGGATTATGAAATATTAAATTATAAGTACGAAATACACGTTTCTTCCACCTATACATTATAACTGATGGCTGCTGTAAAAACTGGGAAGGTATTAAGGTTTAGGTTACTATGTAAAGAACATACCGAGTATTCGTTATTGAAACAAGCTTAGCGTTTAGACATTTCAGATATAAGTTTTGAAAACAGATGTTCGGAACATCAACGCAGACTACGCAAAATGACTTTCCTTTGAACAATTTAACAAATTGACGAGATGCTGTAGCAACCTCCAAAGTCATTTATATTTTGCCAAGGAATTTGAATGGTAATATTTAATTTGTCTTATGACATACCTTGTTCCTAAGGACTTCATCGACTTCTTGGATTAGCTTTTCTTGAACGTCTGGGTTTGACGCTAATTCATAAGCTGCAAAAGAAAGTGTTGAGGAAGTTGTCCCAAATCCACCGAGGAAGAAGATTATACATTGACCAATCATTTCGGGGTAGTATAAATCTAGAAAGTGAAAAGAATCATTGGCTTTAGAATACTAATGTAGCATTAACAGGTAATTTATCGTACAGGGTACACTTATATTACACAAGTTTAACCTGCTTTCATAATTCACACAGGTTATGGTTTCTGTATTAAGAACAATTTCACTCACATTTCCTTTATATTGTGTTTATGTACAAATTCAGCAGAAAATTTCAAATGTTTTCATACTAGACTAACTGTTTACTCTGATACTTCGTTAGCTGCTCTTGCGAAGAATGACTGGAAAGCAGAATGACTTACATTCTTGAGACACGAGAAATAAACAATTCCACGTTGAAACAGATTTCAGTAGTTTTCCCGTAGCGAAATTTTTTTGATTGGAGGTTTAACGACTACCGTGAGCAACTCAATGGGCTATAAGCAGTCGCCCGTCCCTAATTTAGGGTCACTGGTTCCAGGGAAAGGAGAGCCAGTGCCGTAAGACAAAATACAACATCCATGCCTCACCGGGATTCGAACCCGGACCTCGTTCGGACGAATGATCAGAGGCCATCGCTTAGACCACTGCGCTGGCATAGCGAAATTTCAAGGTAACCGTAATCCAAAGCTGGCTGTTTTGTAGGCCTCAGTGCGAAAGTACGTAAATAAACTTTCGGCAGGAGTTCCGGGATGTCTCTGCATTCTTTGAGAATTAGCTTTCTAAATAATTCAAACCTCTTACACCTTTAACGTTCCGACCAGGGACGGATTGACCCACTGGGACACGACAGTGTCTTTCGTATCACTGTCCTTATGTTTCGGAATAACCAAAATCAGGTAGTTACTTATGAATACATTATCTTTAACTTCATTTGAAGTTCTCCTGTAAAACACTTCCTTCAAAATAAACTTATCCTTTGATCTATAAGTTGGATGTTCTCTGAAACACGTTCTCGACGCAAGAGAAAAACACCGGACAAATACGCTGTTTGAAGTCACTTAAGAAATTTAACGGAAGTTAGATGCAGCCCGTTCAATTTGGAAACCAGAGTTATTGAAATACCCTATCCTGCTTCTGTAATCTTGCAGACACTATCCACCGTGAGGTGCCCATCATCTCCAGACTGATAGGACAATCATTTTCCCAGAAGTTTAGAAATCCATGCATTACATCTTCGAAGGATAAACTATTTACTATTACTAGTTCATGAATCGAAGTAATTTGTAGACTTACAGGAGCCACCTTAAGGATACAATTGCGCAACAGGCCATCAGCTACCATATATAGAAGTTAATTGCGCAGGAATATTTTAATGTGGCACAGGCATATCACCTTGAATTATCTTTTAGTGATTTAGTTCCAAATAATGTCAAGAGACTGGCTCTGACGTAAAAATCAGCATTTCAAAGCCAATTAGTTATTTGGTGCAACACCAAGTTTTGCACGCTATTTAATGTTACGTTCAGTCAACAGCTTATTTAAAATTCTGTCAAATGTTAACCTTATTGAAACATGTTCACGACTGGATTAGTTTCACAATTCGTGTTTCAACAGTTCTGTCACTCAAGATCCAACAACCTCACGAAGAAATTTCTGAAGCATTTTCATGTATATACTTCTTGTAGTGGACTGCAAGAAGTATTCCGGGGGCCTAGTTTGGTAGTTTCTTTTCCTGATTCCAACCTAGACCAGACTTCCGCTGCTGGTCTCCGCACATGGTAAGAAAGCCATGAAATAAACTAAGATGCTTAAAGCAGATGCCATGCATAAAAGTCTTGTTCATCGAACAAAGTTGTTTGGTTCAACTAAGAGCTGGATCTTTACATTAGTAACGTGTGCTGGGAAGTTGCAGGTGAAGTTTTATCTTCAGACTAGAGAAAGTTAAACCACAAAATTAAACTAAATTGGATAGGCTGCCAAAGATTAACTTAGTTCCGTGTACATTGCTGTAGTCACGGTCCTGTTGGCAGAGAGCAAAGATGAGTTGCAGAGTATGTTGTCCCCGATGTACGAAGTTTCCATGAAGTTCAGGCTAAGAATAAATACGGGGGAACCAAAGTTATTACATTCAGTACTACTAGTTCCTCTTTCAAAAACCATAAATTTAAATAGCGCAGTGATTGAACAGGTGAGTTTGTATTCGGGTAGCATGTTTGAGAGAACAAGTTGCATGATGAAATTAGGAGTGAATCGTTCATTGAAAGTCATGGCTGCTTTAGGAAGTTTTCACGGGAATCAAGGATTCAAGAGCACCGCATGGTTGCGTATGAAATTGTTCGTACACTGATGCATGGAAGAAAAACCTAGGTACTACAAAAGAGTAGTTTGTGTGCTGGAGGAATGAGCTACTTAAGGGAGAGTCAAGGCAAGTTCTGATTGCGTGAGGAATGAAGATTGTCGCAGTTGTGTAATACGAAGTAAAATGTTAGCAAGGTGGAGACTAATATGTATTCCGTGGTTAGGACATGTCAAAAGAATGAGCGATTAAATGTTTACTGAGAAACATTGATGTTTCCTCCTGCCTTTGGTGGTCAGAGAAACCATGAAAGAATCGGATTGCACGAGAAAAGATTAGCATGAAGTACAACAGATCTTGTACGGCGTGTGACTAATGTCAGTAAAGCCCGAGTTGTACATCAAGATCGCTGTAAATCGAGAAGTTTGATACTGCAACAGTAAGTAAAAATTTTCTAGTAGTTTGTGTTGGGTTGGTACGATTGAAACGTCCGGCGCTAATTAACAGTAGAAACATGTCCCCACCACAACGGAATTGAACCACTTTCAAGTGTTGCGGTTATTACACCACAAAGATACTATAAATAGCTAGCGTGTGTGAAGAACAAGGTTCAAGCGTGGTTTATTTCGAAGTAACGTGGCTTGTGAAGGAAACTTGCAGACACCGGATTTGAGAATCTTCCTGTATGAATTTAAACTAAGCCATTCTGCAGGAATTGCGGCTCGAAACATTAAAGCGTTCGGGGAGAATACAGCCAACGAACGAACCATTCGGCAATGGGTCGTGAAGTTTCGAAGCGGAGATACAGACTTGCAAAATGAAGCACGTAATCACAGACCTGTTGCCGTCTGACAATGTTCTGTTACGTATAGTTGAAGCTGAGCCTCGAAAAACTGGTGGACATTACCTCTGCCACTATAATTGTCCTGCGTCTGGCTGCGCTGGATTAGGTGAAAAAGCTGGACATGTGGCTGCCGCATGAGTTTACAACTGCCAATAAGGCAAGGCGTTTGAAGTCTGCATGTCGCTTCTTGCCAAGAATAAACAAGATCCTACTGCTTCGAGTAAACTCTTGGTACTAGAAGTGGATCCCATGATCTGAAACTATCTGCTTAATGGTTAATAAGCAAGGCTGCTGGGCGTCATCCTAAGCCACACCTAGACGATGCTTAATGTCTGGTGGTCCACATCAGGGATAATAGGAGTTTCTTTGGAAATACCAAATCATCAGTGCAGAAAGTTATTGTGCTGATTTACAACAGATGCACCGGAAATTGCTGCAGAAACAACCAGCTTTGGTCAATAGACAGGGTGTTCTGTTCCAGGACAACGCTTGCCCTCATGGTAAACAACGAACGATGCTGACGCTAAATGCCTTGGGCTATGAAGCATTCCCTCATCTAACCTATTCCCGGACTTTTCGGCAGACTTCTGTTTTGCCGCCCGGATCACTTCCTGTGGTACACAGCGAGGTTCAATGTGCAGCTGAAGACTTCTTGGGGTCCCAGCCAGACTACGTTCCAGGATCATGGCCTTGCTGGACAAATGTCAACTACGTCGATGTCGAGGGTGATCATTTTGCATATGTAAGCTGTCTTACTTTTCCGTTCCCGCAGTCAGTGTTTTTTGCCGGACATTTCATTCGCACTAACCCAATTTTTTTTGTGGAGTTAGCATTAAACTGTTGTCAGTTTGAGATTATGTATTACCTCACATGACGCTTTAAAACACTTGGCACGGCAGCGTTCTTAATAAATGGAAGATTCGCGATTTCCGTCGTAGAAAGCTATCGTTACAACACTGTACAATGGCAGTTCGTACAGGTCTATTGAGTTAGTTTTCCTGCAACCGTAAGCCATAAATCAGCGTAGCATACCGTTCTATTCCAGGATCGCAAATTTAGATTTTGATGTTGAAAAGATAAGAGCAGCTTAGATGGCAGTCATTCGACAAGTTTTCTTACCTCTGAGCCTCTTTTCAAGATGAAAGCGTAGATTCTAATAACAGACAGCTGAATGCCTCGACTGGAGTATCTGGAAGTTTGTTCGGCTTTCAGTTTTGTCGGATTTACCTTTTTGGGTAGTACAGTATTAGACAAATAGGGATATAGCTTTTTTTCTGAAAAGCTAATCAGATTGATTTTATTAGTGTTTATAAAGAAAAGTGGAAGTTATTGTACGCCGGTTATGGAGATCTATCCACTATGTATTAGATTCTTTACAGGAAGGTGTAGCAAATCCTGCGCCCATAGCTCACGTCATCAAAACTGCAGTTATTCCCGACACATACATTGAGTTATCGCATTTGGAAGCCTGTTTCTACATTACAGAAGATAACGAAATATCACGTAGTATCAACGTCATGTGCGGCTACAATATATTTTCCAAACCTATTCTCTGTACGTAGTCAGAAGTTCGCCAGTGACGGGAACTTTAAGAGGTAAGCAAATTTGACCGCGACGGAGCAGGGCAGGGCAGGGGCCAGTATTTCAGAAACACCCGGACTTGCTGGCTCCTTGTGCGCAAAGTGTGTATCACGACTACACTAACGATGCACAGACTACCAACAGAAGAGCTCATTTATAAAACCTGCGTCTTTCATATCCTAGGTGAAAAGATCAGGTGGCGAGACTGGTATCTCGGGAACCACGTCCAACAGTCACACTGCTCGCTCACCATACAACAGCGGTGCAATTAGACTTACTCTATTTCAACATGCACCATGGCGCTGCAGCTTGCTTGGCCTGAGGTACTGCAGCTTAAGACCAGCGGGGGGGTACCCACATTAAAGGTACCCAGTCGCCTTGCAAGGGCCTAGGAATGTCTGCAATGGATACTAGACAGAAGAATTATCTTTAGTTCCATTTGTTGTACCATGTTGATGGACTGGTTTGCATACGGGCCAAACAGCATGAATCCCTTTCCTTGGTCATCCCTAAAATACTGATGGCCGCTACATTGACATTTAGCGGATCATCTCTATCCGTACCTGCAGAGCTTTATTGGTACCCCATTGCCATCTTTAAACAGGACATTCACTGCCATAGGGTTCGTTTAACTACTGAGTTAGTTTAATACAATAACCAATGCGCCATCTTACCTTGGCCCCCCATCTCCTTGACTAAGCGAAATGCCTAGTTGCGGGATATTCTACAACTGAGTGCGAGAACAAAAATCTCTGAATTAGCGTGGACCGACAGATCCTACAGTAGAACAAAGGTCAAGTTACCGCATGGAGGTTCGGTACCTCGTAGAAGTTGTTTCTAGGAGTCTAAGAGTCGTAGTTTCCCGGAAAGGTGGGCCACCGAGTGATTAGGTAGGAATTTCTAATGCAAATCTAATGCAGTGTAATTTTGTTAGTCAAAGTAAAATGTTTCTTTGAATTTGGGAGCAGAATCAGCGAGTTTTAGTTTCTTACGGTTACAGACTGCTGTATAAATAGAAGTCTACTACGAACTTTATTGCTAAAAATCATTACACTAGATAATCGCTAAATTGTTATCTCCGAACAAGTACTTCGCAGAACAAGCTTTTACAGTGCAACTCACTTAACGATTCTCTGGATTGGTCCTAGTCCAAACACGGACAGGAATTTATGTAAATAATTCCACAGAAATATTGCGACGTATGTTGAGAAACAAATGACTACTTATTATCTTACATAAATCTCTACAAATCAATAACTCCGCTCAACTGCATTCCATGTTGACATTCTCATCTACTTTAGACTGTCAGTGTTGCCAGCATGAAATATATTTTCCCCGAAACATCTTTCAGCCAGAAATTTGAGAAATAAATTTATACGTTGGAAAACAAACTCTGAAGAAAGGTTATTTAATGGTAGAAATCAAAATTTTTGCGGACTGCGACCTTAGAAAAGGGAGGTTAGAGAAACTTACCAGAACAATAAAGGAATTTGAACTTTCTAAATAGGATTTAGACACTAAGATAACAGCGATGCGATTAAGACAAAACTTTAAGGTTCTCAATTCAAACAATTTAAGATAATCGATCTCTGCAAGACTATTGTTGCAGGAATAAACAAAATCCGTGTGGCGCAAGCTATTCTTTGGCATTCATTCACATTGGGATCTCGGGATTTCTGTACAAGAGAAATCTTGTGGCTGTAGATTCTTTAAAGCAATTTGTACAAAGGAATTTTCCTCACTGAAAAAATTCAGTTTTCCGAAATCTGGGTTAACACATAACCGCGACCAACCAAGTTAAGTAAGCAGTTCAGTCCCCAATTTGAAGCCACTTAATCCAGGGTGGTGGGAGTGATGGTACAAAGACACCACGTATGGTTTGTACGGGACTAATCCTTAAACGTTGGCTTCTAGCTGTCCGTACGAGCTTAAGTCCACTTTGTCACCAGGATGGCGAATATTTTAATTCAACTTCTACATAAAGAATTTGAGACGAAATTTGAACAATGTTTTTCAAATTTATTAGAGAACCCAAATTTCAGGTATCTTCAACTTTGTTTTCTATGAAGATTCGTATTTTTCAAATGAGATTCTCTTAAAATAAGATTCAAAGTAAACAAAATAGGAATTTCCTAGAGCATAATTGAAGTCACTTATAATAGTTTGAATTTTTGTAGGATGCTTAGAAATACCGCTTAATTTAATACTCCAGGGCGTTATTGATTGAATTTACACTCCGCGGGAATATTTTATGAAAACGAACGACTAGACAGAATTATCACTCAATTCAGAAGGTTATCAAATTGTGCTCTGGCTTAGCATTAAAACATCAAGCGGGATTCTAAAGTATTAAAATATTTTTAAATGGGTTGTGGGTGGCTTACATTTTGGTTTCGGCGACCTCTTTTCTTTTGGTACCTTCTGCGACGGTCCAACCGTTTCTCCTTTTGGTGCCTCCTGCGACGGTCCAACCGTTTCTCCTTTTGGTGCCTCCTGCGACGGTCCAACCGTTTCTCCTTTTGGTGCCTCCTGCGACGGTCCAACGTTTTCTTCCTTTACATCCGGCTGCCTGCTACAAGCATCAATTAACAGTTGCAAGAAGTCATTAACCTTCTGTAATATAAAAGTTGGATAGCTTAGTACATACGGAAATATTCTGGTTGAGTTAAGAAGCATTCATGAACTGTACAGATTCATATCTGAACAGGAAGTCAGTATATAATTTTTAAACTGGTTTTAGAAATTCTAGTTTACAGTTTCCTATTGCTTTCTCATGAAAATACTTCCTAAATTATCTGGTAAGTACATGCAAGTAATTTGTAATTGAAATTATTCAATATTTAACAACCCTTCAGTGAAATAGTCACTGAAGGTATCAGTTCTAGATTCATTTCATCAGTTGTCTGAAAATTCAAGATAAAGTTGCAATCTCTAAAGAAAGTTTAATTTATCAATGTAACGCTTAAGATTCCGGTTACTCCGCAGCGGTTGATGGAAAACTCGATCTTTATTTTTGCATGTAGGGGTGAAATATCACATTTTCTTCTGCACTTTTTAAATATGTCCGTAATCAAATCGGATTAGTAGTAATCCAGTACTTTCATTTCTTTCCATTTAAACTTCATTCCGTTAAAACCAAATGCTTAGGATTTAAATTTTGAACTTTTCCTAAGACGCTATACGCCGTTTAAACTAAGGCCATCTAGAAAACAAGGCCATGACTAAATAGGACTTCTTAGTGAGGGTTCCGTGGGAACAAAAGCTTTAGATTGATTTCCAACGCTGTTAAACACTATCCCGACGTATCAGATCGTGCAAAATTAATGAAGTCAGACTCGTGGAATTAGTGTTTTGGCCTTGCACTTTCTAGATCTGTTCAAATTTCCACTGGTACATTGTGGTTCTTTAAAGTCTGATTGAACTCTTTCCTTGCCCAGTATGAGAAGGCTGCTTTATCAAGTACCAGCTTTATTAAGGAAGTTCCCAGAAACTAAGATTGAAATTTTTGTAACAATTATCTATTTGATTTATGTAATTAACCATTCCTAAAGAAAAAGGAATTTCAGTTTATGATGTATAGCGAAGGAACTACGGGTCTTTTGAAATTCATACCAATGTGGAGGTTCAAAATTCGTATATCAAGCGACGTCAAGTTATTTCAACTGAGTTTTTTTGGTGTATTCCATTCAACATCGCTTGAATGATTTATCAAAAACAGTAGAATTCAAAGTTGAATTTAGATATAATCGATTTATCTATAGCATGTACACCTGAGTCAAGTTTTATTTTACAAATAAGCAGTAAGCTTTGATTTGCCAAAAATGCATATCCTGCCTCACTTGCTAAAGTGGATCAGACCTCATTGGTCAAACGAGCTTAGTTAAATTGATGACGAATTTTCGATATCCACGCTAAAGAGGAATGGTGAAAAGCACCTCTTCTGCAAAGTATGTGTTTATGCGATTCCCTACAGTATCCCGACTGCTCTAAACGATACAACATTCGAATGACCAAGCGTTCGTTTGGAATCAATGAATATAAAAACAGGAAAATACGGTAAAGTAGCTACGGCACTATCCAGAGAAATCAAATTCAAGTCCGCTACACCTATTTGGGATAAAGAAATCAGATTCTACCCCTAAATGTACAGCCATTCCGGGAAACCTTGGAAATCATTGCCAACAGCGATACTTTCAATGATTGCATCACTAGATTTGCCACGAATTTAGAACCAATTCTTCAAGTAACGCCTTTTCCCCTACCAAGATACCGCGCGAGCAACCAACGTTATGCCTAGTTTCTTTAATAGAATACAACGTCGCATCTATTTATTGTCAAGTTTCAGCGTCCAAATTGTTAATGCGTTCTATTTTAGTTTGTTTAACTTCCTTGAAAAAGCCATGTGGTTGATGTGTTTATTTCCTACGCCAATAAATCGGATCACTAGTATAGTGAGATTAGTTAAGATTGTTAGTTTAGAAATTACGCAAGTTTTAAACACAGATATTTTAGAATTGCGATCTGTAAACAATACGAAAAAACTAGTATGTTCCCGTATTACAAAAATTTTGAAGATGGTTCCTCAATTTTGAGGTACTGGATTTAATCTTCAGATACAAGTTCATATTTGAATCTTCAGAAATCTTCCTTGACTCATTTAAGATTAACGCTCCTAAACTTCACCCTTCGCAGGAATAAAGCATTCAAAATCTGGCTTTTCCAGAGTAATTACATTCGGTTTTTCATTCAATTTTGAAATGTGGGAAACAGTTATATTACAAATTTAACTCTGCAGGATTTATCCTACTTCCACGTTTTGAAGTAAACACGTCTTGAAATTCCAGTCCTACCTCACTTTAAATTATGTATTTAAGAAGCAGATTCCTGAGCAACATACTTCCAGCTCCAAAAATAGTTCTAAAAATAGTGTAAATTTAAGGACACTTATCCTCAGTCAGCAGAAAACTAAATGACAGCGATTTTAATTTATTTTTTACCAAGCAGATTCTAGTAAGAGATCTGCTTTTCCCCCCGAGATTCATAGGCGGCGGATATCTAAAGTTTTGTTTTAAGATCGTTTTCATGTGACCGTAGGAAATGCAGTTCAGTTTTTCCCTTATTTGGGTGTGGAATTCAGTAATTTCCACTCATCGAAAATTCCCATCCAATCGCTCTCAACGACACAACTTATTTTCTTCCACTACCTGTGGTATTTCACCAGGCAGACCATCTTCGCTCACTGCCTACGTTACGTAGTTTACTATTCACTCATTAGATGTGAATAAGAATCATTGTCAGAAGTCTAGTGCTGAGGTCACTTGGTCAATAACATTCTTTTAAATGTGTTTAAAGTACAGTAAGATATCTATCCGGGGGAGGATAATTGAATTTTTTTCGTTGCATACTTTCATTCAAGTTTATTTCGTCGAACGCGGAATAAACTGCAGTTTCTCTCGCGTAAAATTGCCCCATAGGCCGAAAGAACCACTTTTAATGAAGGCCTACTTTTGGATGGGCATAATAATGCTTTATGTCTGCTATTTGCAGCGATGGGTAGGTAGTAAACACACATGACCCATGGTACTGGTCACAGGAAACAGCTCGCAATGTCCACTGAGGTTTGCAATTTCACCGACATTTACTAAATTCTGAAGTGCTTTGTTTTCGTAAAATGTCTGCTCCTCAACTTTGAACTGTTGATATGCTAAGCCCAGTCAAAACTGCACTTCAGCGACTGCGGCAAAAACAACACTATTTGAAGTTTGTTTTTTCAGTTTTCTTTCGCCTATACTGAGCTGCACTTCAAAGCTTTCGGGACATTTCGCAAATTGAAGTCTCGTTTGTATATTAAGTTTGCACAGTGAATGAGAAACGTAACTAGGACTTCCAAGCAATATCTGCGTGTAATTGTTTTGCCTAAAACTAAACCACTAAGATATCACTCTTCTACACAGATATGAATTACAGGTTTCAACATTTCTTTGCTACAATTTACAAACCCACGTGCGGACTTCCCTTCACAACCTACATGGGGAATCCCATGTAGCCTCAGTTTTCCGCTGATCGTATTACAACCCGACGACAAAAAACGGTAGCTCTAATGTGTAGAAAAAACAGTTTTAAGAAATGTTAAACCAGTTTTATATTTTCCTTATGTTCTTGTTTTTGCATGTACGATTTTTTCAAAAGCCTGCGAGTTGCACCATGCCTTTTGTACCCAGAAGCCAACAGTAGGTGCGGCGGGTGGTAGGTCACTGGGATAAGTTCAGAAAACTGACAGGCTCAGAAATTTCGAAAATAGTAACACGTTCTGAAGTTGCCGAAGTAGGCTTCCTTTGGCTTTTCCTTCAATCATACTTTGAGAATAATGTCAGTGCAAAATATTTCAGAAGTTGAACGTGTTTAAGATGCAATATTTTTTTCTATTTCCTCTAGAATATTTCTTATTTACCCACTTCAAAATGGTAAAATATCGTTCGGCAAGTCAAACAGCTTTCTCCATCACCTTACCACTCCTTAGCCTGGAAGATTTCCTTTGAAGTTTATTGCTCAAGATTTTCAGAGTACCTACTCGGCAGCACGCGTGATTTAAGATAACATGTGTTCTATGGAAGTATTGTTACACCGGAGCCTCCCAGATTAGTAGGTTTGGATTAGAAATTAACATCTTAGAACTAAAAAGGCTTAATCTGACTCACTGGTACACGAAAAATGCTTCAGAACTGCTACGCTGAATGCCCAGTAAATTTCTTAAAATACAGCAAAGCCTTATACGTATATCCAAAACGTCCGTTTTAGTTGGTACTTACTACTTGTAACGTGCATATTTCATCAGATTGACACTAATTTGAGATGCTGAGTGAAAAGGTACGTTTGCGATGTGTTTTTGCAAGCTTACTTAACGTGCAGTAACACCTTTTGAACTGGTAATGTATTGAAGAGCTTAAACATATGTAGCGCATTCAAATATGTACTGCAGGTAAACGACGGCGGTGTTAAAGATACTGTATAAGTAGTACCCGAAACAGATTTGTTTCTCACTGTTCTTCAGATGAACAGTCAGGACAAAGGGGGAATCCTGATGGCCAAACTACTGGGTCAGCATTTTCCGGACAGCAAGCCTTATGGAGTACTCTCGCAGACTAATGGTACCTTCAAGCAGTAAACAGGAGAGGAAACCCCGAACCGCTGGCTATGTTGGCGATCAGCTAAGGCTATACCGTATGGGATGAGCAGACAAAAAGCTCAACTTGCTGAAATTTGAATTATGATGGGAGTAATAAGTCACAACACAGTACACCTAGCGCAGGTGAAAATCGGGCTGCCTAGCCACAAGCTGCTTCGAGAAACTATGCTGTTTCAATTCACCGCGAAAAGCACTAACAAGGTACACGCAAGGATCAGAATTGGACCTTGAATGATTGTGAAGTCCCCTGGTCAGATTAATCTTTAGTACCACGTGGATGGCAGGGTATGTATGAGTCGTTCACCTTTGAAGTGTCAAAAGGACACGTGATAAAACAAGGGCAGTGACAATGCTTTACGCAATGTTCTGCTTAGTTCAGTCATGTGCGCAAAACTGACACCTACCTAAACATCACTGCAGACCAGGCAATTCCTCTTATGTCGCTGAACTTTGGCTTACTTGTGTGGCTTATTAAAATGGAACTACATTAAAAGTAACAATGGGATGTATACACAAACTGCTTCCGAGGAAGTCTAGATACAAGTTATGGTATATCTAATAAAAATACTAGACTTAATCCAATGCCAGTACATCCTTCAGTCTCTTAGAACTGAAATATTAGAAATAAAGTTGTACTCACAGTTCCACTGTCAATCCTTTCCTGGATCATTTTCGCAGCTGCTTCTTTGAAAAAGTAATAGGGACTACTTGAAAAGGACGAATTTTCAGCCGCTTTGCCACAGAAGGGAGTGTAGCTGAAAAGATAATTCAATACAAGAAAAATCCACAAGTCATTAAGCAAATACAAAATTGCTAAGAAACCTGCCGTTACTGTTCGGAGTTTTAAAAATCCATGTTAGTTTATGATAAGCAGTATGCACGAGCACAGGAAAATGAATGGCTTTTTTAAATATACGTATACGAGTGCTCATCCATATCATTTTACCAGTTTCCTTGGTTACGAGATTCATGTACAATTTGATATCTTTTTAAGAACGATTAAAGACGCAGTTTCATCGGGCAGACAAATCAGGGTTTTCTATTTTCCAACTTCCATTATAAACAGTTACTGCATCGCAGTTTCCATTATAACAGTTACTGCAACGATTACTGCATCGCAGTTTTTCCATGTGAAGTCTCAAAAAGGCGCCAAATTTGAGCCCACCTATAGCGGATAAATGTTGCTGGCTCTAGATTTGCCTCCATGAAAACGAGTTAATTATCTATTTACACTGCTCGACATAAGGGTTTACCTTCATTTTATTTTCAGACACTTTATCAAATGATATCCCGCCGCACTGTGAGCACGCCTCAGTAAGATGTTACACTGCAGCGAACGGCAATACAAGCAGCAATACGGCTTCGCAATGTCAGTCGACGAATATCGTCCTAAAGAACGGATGACCAAGCACGGTCGACTACCACAATTCAAGATGGTGGTATGACTTTTGGATTGGAGGTTTAACCACCGTGAGCAACTCAATGAGCTGTAAGCAGACGCCCGTCCCTAATTTCGGGCCAGTGGTTCCAAAGAAGGGAAGCCAGTGCCGTAAGACCAACATCCATGCCTCACAGGGATTCTAACACTAACCCCTTTCGGACGAGTGATCAGAAGCCATCGCTTAACCACTGCGCCACAGGGGAGGCCAGGCAGATTCGGTTGCCGAATAAGTCCAGTGCAATAACTCAGGTTTTCAATCGGGACAAATCAGGCGATCTTGCTGGCCATGACAATGTTTAAACATTTTGCAATCTTTGTTTTGCAGACCCCGAGCGGTGCGTATTTGGAAGTTACCTTGCTGGAATATGGAGTGCTGCAGGCTATTTAAGAATAGCATCAAATGAGCTACATAAACTCGTTCCCGAATTGGGCTGCTTTCAGTTGGCCTTGATGATGCGGGCGAAAGTGACGTATCATGCAAAATAGCCCCCATGCCCTGCCTGCCAGGAAGGAAGGCGCTCACGAACGAAACCTGGCATCAGTTGGCTCACTATTGTCTCTAGATTAGTGTAGTCGACCGCCAGTACCCAGACAAACTGAATTCATCGCTGAAGACCGCAGTGGTCCATTAGTGATCCAGTTCGCATGACTGGGTCAAGAAAACAGACTAACGCTGCGATGGTTCGCAATTAATAGTAGTAGACGTAACTGTTGCCAACTGCGCACGTTTGCCACATTTAACGTTCAGTTTACGGTTCGGGTCGCTATGGTTAAGTCCATTGTCACTCACGGCAAGTGACTAACAGTGAATGTTCAGGCATACTGATTTCTTTCGGACTGCACTGACGCGCGTACGAAACTTCTAATAGCTACTGGTGACAAGCGTCCAACAGTTTGTTCATCCCGTTGCACATGCGCAGCTATAAGGCGTGTAGACGAATCAGTTTCACACAGGCCTACAATTCTTGGCAACGCATTCAGATGTTGAATAGCTCCGGATAGCGTGAACCCAGCACTTCGGCCTTCGCTGAAGTTTTCCAGCACAAAAGTGAAACTGTCGCGACTCTTCCACGTGCGAAGATTTTACCATACCTGTTGCTGTGTGCAGCTTTACCTCACGAAGGTGTGAAGTCATCGGCTCCGAATGAACATTTGTATCTAGTGGATACACTCACCCTGCATGTTTGCAACACACCCAGGTGGGATTATTTCCATATCGGGGAGTTACAAGAGTACTAGCGATAAACTAGTTCAATATTTTAGTCTCCATGCAAGATATTACTTAAGTACAAAAAAATTAAGGGATCACAAAAACAGCCTAAAAAGTACTGAACGACAAATTTATATAGAGAAAACACCGGTAGTGCTGCAGAGAAGGGATTTAACGCTCCTGTGGCGCTTAAATCATGCTCCATCGATAAACACTTAAATTAATTGTTGCGAAGTTTAATGGATTAATTTATAATAAGGACATATAACTATACTTTATGTATTTAGTTATAGCAACTATAAGTAATACAGTTTGTACTACTTAACCTGTTGGCACCAACTGCAGGGTATAGGCCTCCCAGTCCTTTCCAACTACCTCGATCCTTAGCTTCAGTTCAACATTTAGCACCCCAAAATTTCTGAAGGCCATCTCTCCAACTTTTTCTCTTAGCCTGTTTCTATCTTTCGGTTGCTATTCACTTATTAATAGTGTCCATCGTTTAGTCTTCCAACATGTCGAGCCAATGTCCACTTTGATTCATTTGTTACTTGCGAAGTTAGAAATGTATTATATGAGAGAACCGATATAATAGAAACTTCACTATTCCCAACATTTAAATCTTTTTCCATATTGTTCTGCGACACTCCGCGTTTCCATAAGTAAATATGGGGTTAATATATGCAAGGAACTTTTTTTAAACAATGGAAGATCGCTGGTTAAGTAGTCAGTCGACAAAATGCTATTACCTGGGATAGTTATATTGTTTTCTCTTTAGCCTTTGCACTAAACTAGTAATCCCAATAAACTAGTCAAATATTCGGATTACTAGTAAAAATACTAATAGGTATTAGTAATCTGAGATTACTAATTTAGCTACTAATAGAGTCGCTAGGTGTAGAATAGAAATAAATGTTTCTAAGCTTTCACACATCAACCAGATTGCTCTTTAAAGGAAGGTAGACCGCAAAATAAATAGACCCTTCAATTTAAAGGTCGCGACTTTATAAATGTTTAAAAAGTAGAGTTGTCATTTACTCGAAGAATGAGATGTCATGCTGGTTGGGCACCATTGGAGAACACTGGGCATTTTAATAGATTCCAAATATGAGAATTCTTGAGGGCGGTGTCATTGCAAGCTTCGTTTGCTATGCTGTGCAAGGTGTGAGAATGGCAGTAAAATTCGGTGTGGAGTAGGAAGCTACTCACCTTGTACAATTCCAAATCCGAGAATGATCAGCGGACTAGCTTTAACTTCTCTGGATAGTAGTGGTTATTTTTCCAACCTTTGCAGCTCTTACGTTCGGAAATCTAGGCGGAAAGCCATCAGAACATTCATGTCATCTAATTCACTTTATTAGCACTTGTCCTCTCCAGCATGTTCAAAGTAATAGGCTTTGTTTCAAGTTCTAGCTAGTTACCATGAAACATTTATAAACTAAAAAAGGCGCTCCGAAGGGTTTTTCGCTTTCAGCCATTCTCGCAGAAGTAACACTGCGCCCCATTAGGCGAAACACAAAGAACTGACAATGTGAAAACCACGCTCAGATATTACTTAATGCTTCTTCATACGTCAAAATACGCAGAGATGTCTACCACATTCTAGTTGCAATAGCTTTTAGAACAGCAAGGTCTTGCTTCAGTGCATTTAAAGTGTCTTGTTAAAGTTTCATGGGGTCAGTACGCAATGAGCGACCTCACGGACTTGTTCGTGGAAGACTAGTCTCCGCGACAACAGTAGTCAGTAATCTAGCGAAATGAGACTACCGTATGTGGCAAAACCACGTCTGGGAAGAACAGAAGCGGCCGGGGAAGTAGCCTTGACTGATGGACAGAATTAGCCAGGAACCCGTAATAAGGCCACGCCAGGAGAGTGACTAGTCATGAGAGTGACTGCATGTCTAGTATTAACTAAAAATGCAAGGAATTGCATGAAAATATTCACAGCACACCTGGTGAATGCACAGTGGTGCTATGCGCATTTGATGTGGACTCTGATGCATGAAAGCTTGTAATGTAATTGGATGAATCTACATTCACAGTATTCCCCAACCGTAGGAAGTGTTTACGTGTCTAGAATACCGTAAGAACCATGCAACCCATACTGCCCGCTCCGAACAGTGCAGCATGGTGGTGGTTCTGTCATGCTCTGGGCGGTTATATCTTAGTTTTCAGGTATCTAGATCACCTACAAAAGATGGATGACTAGCAGGGCGTATGAAACCATTTTGGACGACCAAGTCCATCCAATGGCTCAGGCATTGTTTTGTGCAGGAGATCCCATCTATTAAAAGGTAACTCCCAATTCACAGGGCTCTGAATGTCTAATCATGGTCGGAGAAACACGAGAATGAACATTTGCACCTCCTTTGGCCTCTTTAATGACCAGGCTTAAACAGAGCCAGTGTGTTAGAAAAGAGTCACCTCCAGGTATACTCATCGTGCATTTCTTAAGGACATGAAGCAGTTTCTACATTAAAAATGGTAACTTCCCACTAATTACCATCCACGATTTGTAGAGTCCATTACACTGAGAATTTAGGCAATTTTGAATGCCAAGAAGTGGTCCCACATCCTACTAAGTACGTAAAACCTTTCTAGGTTCACATTTTATCCAACCCCTGTATATTCAGCAAAATCACCCGAAAGCTTGACACCTGCCTGTGATATGCGGAGGGCTTATTTTTCCATGTGCTAACGGAAAGCAGATTAGTGTCTCCGATAAAACCTATTATATACACTAAGATCAATTTCACTATGGATCTTTTAAACAAGTTGTACCTTTTCTCAGTCTTATCCCATTTACGTCCCCAACCTGATGCACCGCAGATCATTGTCCTGATAGTAGAATCATTCTGTCCTGATTAGAAGAACAGGTCATCTATGTTCGCTCTTGACAATACGAACTAAAAATCGAATTAGTCATTGAGGTAGGATACTCCTCGAACAAGATGCGTAACTTCAGCCAAGGAGGTATAACCAGAAGTGTTAATTTTTCTATGCGGCAACTTCGGCCAACCAGGGCTCTATTCCCTATACCAAATGTTTTCTATATCAACTCAAAAACGTACTCAACAGGATGAACTTCGGTGGCTGATATGGTATTCAGCATAAACTTATGACGCTGAATAAATATTGACAAGCCTCTTCTAACGCGGCAGGTGTTTATGCAATCTTAAAATATCCGGATATCTTTAAGCGTTACTAAATCTGGATGTTTTAGAATTAGAACCAACGATTATGAGATACAATGGATGGAGAATTTTCAACTGCGTATTTACAGAAATAAAGTTCGCTGATCCTGTTTGGAATGGCAGAGAAGTCATTATCCAAACTTAAAATCTGTCATTCGCAAAACGTTCGCTTACCAATAAGACAGTTGTCGGAATTGTTGCAAATTTGGAAGCAGTCAAATAAAGACTTTTCTTCCACGGTACACAGGGATCAGCCAACATGGCTATATTCCTTGGGATAAAGAATCGCATTTTCATCTTCATTTATTGTCTAGTCAAGCTACCACGCTCAAATTATTGAAGTGTTCTATTATTCAGTTTGCTGTCTACCTTCCTTGAAAAGCCATCAGGTTGCTGTGCGAAATATTGGAAGCTTATTTCCAGTCTACGGCAAGAAATTCCGATATAGTTTTACCATTTTAATGGTATGTTCTAACGCATTTTGTTCATCTTCCAATGTATGAATCATTGTAAGTACGACGCATCTATAAATCTTTTACCATATCTTGGCAATAAGCTGAACCGCACATACCACTGAAAATGAACATAAAATTTTTTCAATGCCAATTCGAACTGGAAGACACATCGGAACACATTGAAGGTACATTATAGTGGTTTGTCTTCGTACTTAAATGACAGTTTAAATTTTGAATGACATTTTATCAAGATACGATAAATCAAGCTTTAGCTAATAATTTGTAATCAATACCTGAAAACTCCGATTCGCATGTTCATTAGGCTGGTCCTTATTTTGTAAAATTATAAATCTTGCTCCCACCCCTTACAAGATTTGTTTAAGATAGACTTCTGTTAAAATTTCATGAAGATTTAATTATATTTAGGGTCGCCCAAGCATTTTTACTGAAGTAGCATACAATGGACGTTAGGGGTTATTCTTCCATATCCACCTAACTTTAAAGAACCCGATTCGGAAGGCATCCTCTTTTAAAACAAGTCATTGAAGTGTGGAACAAGGCTCTTATACCAACATGCAGAAAAATAACATGCCACTGAAAAACTACGGAGACTTGAGTGGATAAACCTGAAGACTCTTCGTGATTGAGAAATCTTTCAATTGAATATGAGTTTCGTACGAAACAATCTCTTCGATTGTTCTCATGCGGAGGCACTTGCCCTCATCAAAAGAGGAGCAAAAAATTTCTGCTCATACACCTTATTATAGGCAGGTGGTCATAGTGTAATGGCCTATCAGTGTACGTACCTACCCACTCACATGAACCTTTCTGCGCAACTGTTCGTACCACTTGCTTAAGTAATGCAGATAGGGGAAATAGTATACGCCCGTGTGTACATTAAAGTCTTGTAAACTACTTTTAAAGTGTAGTTGTAGCAAAATACTTTTTAAAACTTAATTTTCCAGCACTAGTTTAATCTCTATTTCTTAATCAAATTTCTTTTGAGGAAGTTTAGTTACATTTAGAGTGGTTTCAGATTCATTGGAATTTTCTAAAAGAACTTCATTTAAAAGAACTTCATTTAAAAGAACTTCATTTAAAAGGACTTCATTTAAAAGGACTTCATTTAAAAGGACTTCATTTAAAAGGACTTCATTTAAAAGAACTTCATTTAAAAGAACTTCATTTAAAAGGACTTCATTTAAAAGAACTTCATTTAAAAGAACTTCATTTAAAAGAACTTCATTTAAAAGAACTTCATTTAAAAGAACTTCATTTAAAAGAACTTCATTTAAAAGAACTTCATTTAAAAGAACTTCATTTAAAAGAACTTCATTTAAAAGAACTTCATTTAAAAGAACTTCATTTAAAAGAACTTCATTTAAAAGAACTTCATTTAAAAGAACTTCATTTAAAAGAACTTCATTTAAAAGAACTTCATTTAAAAGAACTTCATTTAAAAGAACTTCATTTAAAAGAACTTCATTTAAAAGAACTTCATTTAAAAGAACTTCATTTAAAAGAACTTCATTTAAAAGAACTTCATTTAAAAGAACTTCATTTAAAAGAACTTCATTTAAAAGAACTTCATTTAAAAGAACTTCATTTAAAAGAACTTCATTTAAAAGAACTTCATTTAAAAGAACTTCATTTAAAAGAACTTCATTTAAAAGAACTTCATTTAAAAGAACTTCATTTAAAAGAACTTCATTTAAAAGAACTTCATTTAAAAGAACTTCATTTAAAAGAACTTCATTTAAAAGAACTTCATTTAAAAGAACTTCATTTAAAAGAACTTCATTTAAAAGAACTTCATTTAAAAGTTATTTTAAATTAAGTTACGGGACTAATGCTGCAACGTGGCTCTCGTAAAAATTTTCAGCATCTTCCTAAGTTTCCTTGAATCAATAAGGAGGCTATCGTGTACACTAGGAATAAGTGTCCCCTTATCACAAAAAGACATGGTCCCTGAGGTAAATCCAAATCTTTGTCTTAGAGCTACGAATTAGATTAGTACCAGATCTAGGAGAGTCAAATTAAAAAGATTACCCAAAATATCAAACCACTTATCACAGTGCGGGTATTCCGAACTGTGCACCAGAGTGACAAAATGAATTCTAAAGATTGAACACAAAGAAAGTGATACTTACTGCATACTATTGATCTCCAAGTCATATTTCCATGGAAAATCTGTCGTGCTCGCAAAACATATTCATTTGATTCGTTGTAGGAATCTGTCTTGTAGGAATAGACGATGCTAAGAATCACTTCCATGGCGAATCCGTCAAATTGCCTAGAGGGAATATATTTGCACTTATTGACAAATGTTACAATAAGAACAAAGCTAGAGCAAAAAGAAACTGCGCCAACAGTTCTCACGCGATATAAAAGTTGTGCAACCTACTTTTAGTAAGACTGGCATGAAACAGTTCTGGGATTAAAGTCAGATTGTTGGTTGGAGTCTTCTGGGGGCAAGGGCTTTGAAGGCCCAGTGAGCGCAAAGTCAAATCAAAAATAAACCCAGAATTAAAACAAAACGGGACAAGCAAAATGTCCGCATTATATAGAAGGTAAAATTATGTAGAAGATAGCTCTGAGCCATCAGTTTGGGTGATAGGACTAGGACTTGCAGGGAGCTAAGAGTATGGTTTCGAAGAGTAATTCGTTACAGTAAACAGGTCTAAAAGTAGCTTATAGTTTTTACAGGTTGCGTACACAAAGCAGGTCTATACAGGAATTACCCAACGTGGTGTTCTTTCCCTGGGTTTCCTTACATTCCTAATCACTTGCCTCTTTGATTTTCCTCACTTTTGCTTACGTTCATTCTGCGGATTTCGCTGCTTTGTCAGAAGCGTTCAGTTCAC
Organism: Macrothele yani; assembly: GCA_039090855.1. Lineage (NCBI taxonomy): Eukaryota > Metazoa > Arthropoda > Arachnida > Araneae > Macrothelidae > Macrothele > Macrothele yani. The sequence goes on along the minus strand of CM077025.1, from coordinate 8,770,395 downwards.
AAAAATGCTTTTAAACTTCAGTTTAAGCCACATTGAAGTGTTATTTGTATAGATCTCTACAAAAGCTTTAAAACTGTACCACCTACAGTCCTGTTGAGCTCATGGTTGTAGAGAGTCAAACGCGGTGGCACTCAGAAATATTGCATCTGCCAGCGCACAAGTTTCGCTGAACGATATTGGGTAGTACGCGAATTGGACTGCATGCTGTTTACTAATACATTAACACGATTAGCGTGCGGCACGTATTGTTATTGTGGTTTAACGACCACCGTTAGCAACTCAAAAGAACGAATTTTTAACGTTGCGATTTCAGGTAGGACCTATTTTTGTAATAGGCGATTGGCCTTAAGTCGCCCCCATACTATCCGCGGAGTTGGACGTAGTCCGTAGTCAAAACACCGGTACAAAATCAGCGACTTATTTTAACATTAAAGATTCCATAAAAATACTGAAAGTTGTAAATGGCAGATGAAACTAAATTGAGACGAACAACATTAGTACAACTGAGTAGTGACTATCCTGATTTATATAGGGAATATTAATTCACTTTTTGCCGAGTTTTTAAGCACACCCAGACAAAAGAATTACGGAATGCTGTCATCCGGAGGATGAGTTTGAAACTGGTCAGGCAGAGAAAAATGCGTGTATACAATGGAGTGAAAAGTATGTTACTTGTTCAGCTTTATAAAGCGTGCATGCCTAATCAGTTTTATTGTTGCTTACCTAGTTGTACCATGGGTAGAAAAGGAGACAGTGGCAAAAGGGAGCCATCGTCCTTAGTCGTGGTCATTTGCTGAGAGGTGGCGGAGTTCGTTGGCGTGTCAAAGTCCACAGTCTGTGCTTATTTAGCGTGGAAGGAGTCAGCCAGAGAAAATTCCCGTCGGAGTAGCTGCGGCAGAAAACCCATCATGAGCAACCGCGATCGTTGAAGTCTGGGGCGATAATAAACTGCAAAACGGGTACAAACCCGGCAAGAATTGCTGTAATAGTACAATGCGACACCTAGTCAGCCTGTTTTCGAACAAACGCTTAAACGAGAACTGCATGGTGTAGGAATATTCAGTCGTGTAGCTAGGGTATGCCCAAGCTGTATGCAGTACACAAGAACAGCTGCTGGAATGGTGAGGGAACAATGACACTGCACCACAGAACAGTAGCGACGCATCTGGTCTGACAAATCCAGGTTCTGCCTGTATTCTAAATGATTGTCTATCCAAGGTCATGCGGAAGGCCGGAGAAGCCTTCAACGCAGTGTGTGCGCAAATGGCTGTACAGAAGGGGGTGGCAGTGTCATGTTTGGGGTGTATTTTCAGTGCTGGGGTGGGTCCCTTAGTTCACGTGTCTAATGGCATGAAAGCTGTAGACTGCGTGACTGTTGGATAACGAGGTGATGCCACATGTCCAGTTCCTCCAAGATGTTGCCATACCAGATCCACGTTATCAAGATAACTACACTGTCCACCGAGCTGCCATTGTGCAGGAATGGTTTGCAGAACATGAGGTCGACGTCCCACATCACCTGGCCCACCAATTCGCCTGATCTCAATGTTAGAGAAAATTTGGGACATGCTCGAACGGGCCGTTAAGAGAATCCTAATTTGACCGCTCTGCGGGACCAATTGTTCACAGCGTGGGGCAAACTGGATATTAATGTCATCTGCTCCCATATTGACAGCATGCCAATGAAAAAAGGCTTCGCTTCGAGCTAGTTGTGATTTAACTCCTTATTAATCAATAAAATTAGCATTCCGTAACTGTCCGGTGTGCTTAGAAACAGTTATTTGAGGACTTGCTTTTAATCAAGTACATTAAAAGTTTTAAGGTAGAACACATTGTCAGCTCTCTCCAGAGGAGTTTCAAGTGTGCTGTTCCAGTGTGGAACGGTATTAAAAGTAACAACCAGGAGCACACTTAAGAGAAACGCTGGAAACCACTAGCGTTAAGACTTGCAATAATAGAGTCTCCCTGGAGTGAAAGATTAGGATCCAATTGTTTAGCTACGAGTTCTCTTTCTAAATAGTCAACTGCTCTAACGCCTCGTAACTTCAAATTCAGAACACGCTCTGCATTAATTTTTATTAGGTAAATTCTTATCCATATTAAAGATTAAATATTCTAGTTTTCAGCTTGTCCTATGCAGTTAACATTAAAAATGTCATCCGTTGAGTTTAGTGTCTGCTGCAAAAGGCCGGTTTAATGGTTTTTCGCTAATGAACAGAGTTGTTTTTTTACTAAGTCTTGTTGACTAAGGACAGTCCCCTTTCTTGCCAAACACTTAAACTAATACGTATCCACGGGAAATTTAAGTAAAACATCAAAACGTTCATAAATGTACGCTTTTTGAAATAGAGGGAAGTACTTCGGAAAAATAGTTCGATCCAGCAGAAACTTCGTACGAATTACCTAAAGGACAAATATGAAAATGGTTAAAAACTAACTACTAAATAGTTAAGGACATAGGAGTAAAGCTGGCATGCAGGGACAAAAGTTAATGGATTGCGGTTGAATAAACCTTAAGGACTGAGGATGTATCGACGTCGAATCAGCGCATAACGCAAACGTTAAGTTTGAGAAAGGAAGTACGATTGGGTTGAGACTGGTTAGTCAATTCACAGTAACGCCCGGCATTTGGATCGGTGTGACCCTGCAATCTGACAGTGTGGTCGCCGTTGGAGTGAAGATAGAGCGGCACGCGGATATTGGACGGCTGAGAAGAACGACAGAACGCGAAGATAGATAACCACTAAAACAGAACCGAATTAGTAACTTTAAATTCTATGTGGCCATGTTCAGTCTTCCACAAGAACGGAAGTCATCCTGAAAGTTGCCAAACTACCTCCGGCAAGAGGAAACTACTCCCAACTGATAATCGCTGGCACGAGTTGTGATTTAGTGTAGGCCGATCAACGTGGGATAGCTTCTGTAGTCTTGATTTAAGTAGTTGTCCGCGTTTGCACGTTGCTCCGATGACCAGAGTACAAGATTCTTGAGACTAACCGACGATCTTAAGGATGCGGCCATTAACGTGGAACCGCACAGTTCGAACATCGGGTGGGGCAGACTGGGAGCGGTTTCCTACAAATCGCCGGATACTCTTTGAAGTTTTCCGAACCACCTTCACAGCACAACGGTACTTCGACATTCTATGACCTTGTGTTGCGATTTGTCACTGCTTAACAAAGTAGTTTAACAAAAAGGCCCGGCCACACTGAACGTTCTCACATGCTTCACTACGTCACGACTGTTCCATGGCCAGCTTGATCGTCAGACCCATCACCAGTAGAACATTGTTCAAGTGGGACGCCACCTACGTCCATCCCAGAATGGGGTGAACTAAACAGCTATTTGACACCCGCCATGCTAAAGCTTTGAATGGTATCCGTGAACCGTAAGTGTCTGCCACACCGGGTAGCCGCTTGTATCCGCCCCAGATGTAAGGGCCACAACGTACTGATTTGTTCCTTCTTTATCAGAGAAAGTGGCCTAACTGCTCTGCAATTAGAGTCCTTTACTTCCCTACACATTAGCTTTCTGGAATTTGTGGATCTATTGGAAGATTCATCTTGTTTCTGTTTTTTGGCAAAGTGTTTGCTATAAACACGCCATGCCATAAAGAGCTGCTTTTCTAAAACGTCAGTGTTCTCATTTAGTTTTTTCACACTGTAGAGGTATATGGAACCAATTAAACAACCACTCCCGTCTCTGGCTAGTAGGACAAAGTTATCTACCAATCAGGGGTAGAGCGTCCAGGATTAGGTAAACTGGTACGTTTTTGTTTACAGCGCTGGTTCTGGGCCGTCCCTGGAACCAGTGTCAAAATTACACTGGAGACTGCTTATAAGCCAAATAGTTTCTCCTAGTAAAACTATCCTGAAATAAATCTGTTCACAATTGTTTCTTATACTTACTCGCTACAGTTTCAAGCGTTAACTAGCTACGGTTTTTTTCCTTTAAGCCCAAATGAAAGTTTCTTTCTGTAAGGAAAGAAACTAAATGAATTACCAAGTGTTTCAGTGAACTTAAATGCGGCAGTTCTTTGCATTTTTTATGTAAGGTTTTCCCCACGAAGTTAAGTCACTGTACTTACATATACCAAGCAACCGAAGTTTTGTACTTCTCATGGAAGCGACTAGAGATTACATTTTAGATACTTGTACTTGCCTTTTCATATCTACAGGTTTCCCATCTAAAGTAACCTTTTGCAAGTTATCGATAAGATTTTCAGCCGCTACAGCCATCCTTCCGCTCATCTGAAAAATAGATAAATTTAATATTTAGTGACGCAAGAGCTTCGAAAGGCCAAAGAACGCAAAGTCCAATATCTTAGAACATTTACAAAATAAAAGACATAGTAAAGCACAAAAAGCGGGGTAACAGGCTGATAATTCATTATACAACGGATCATTATTTAACATAAAATTGAAAATAACGAGAAGTGCACGAAAAAAAGTGAAAAACATTAGGACAACGAAGAAAGCAAACTAAGACAGTTTTAAATGCAACCGAGTCTTCTGGTAAAGTGCAAATGAATTTACACAGGTAAATCACACACCGTGGCAGTGTCAATACACACTGAATAAAACTACAGTGCCCAATGCGAAGACGCAATGGCGCCCATGAGTACTTTTACGAGGGCTAAGAAAAATTCATACCTCCAATGCTGTCAAACATTCTAAATACAGAACAATAAGTTACAACAAAAATAAGTAATACAATCAATTAACCTTTTTAAAGCACTTTAAAATAAAATCTATTTTAGTTTTCAATTTATCAAACTTTTGGCTATACCAACGGCTTAGGGGGACTATCCTCCTGCCTCCCCTTATAGGCGCCCTTGCGTAGAAGTGGTAATATAATTAAGATATCTGCGAAACTCCAGACAGCAAGGATTAGTTTAATACCACATGTTGCTTATTTTCCACTCGTTGGTTCCATAGACCATGCCACATTTTCTTGAAATAAACACGAATAAGAAAACGTAAACCACGTTGAACCAGTGGAAGGGTATGACTGGCAAAACGGAAGCCGATTTAGCAGCCGGATAAGCATTAGTTTAGTAACTAAAGACTTCGTGCCAAATTGGCATGAAGAATCAGAGGCTGTCGTATGCAAGATTTAATAGTTCTCTGGAGCATATGTTAACACTTACCCAGATTGATCGCGTAGTTAGGGCCTTGCCAGAAACTCGTCGAGATCCTGTTAGACATTCTATCGCCAAGGTGTTGGCTAGACCTAACTTGACTCTTCAGGTCTCATTCCTCACAACCTTCTAGATTAGAATCTTACCTAAGCTATGAAAGAAGTCAGCTTAAAGCAATTGCCAGTAATACTGCTCTCGCTGTTATCAGTGCTGAGCAATCACAGCAAATAGTAATACTGGATTCCAGTGACAAACTCTTGCAGCTATCTAAAAGATTAATCATAAGATGGTCTCAAGACTAGACAAGGCCTTGATATCTGCCATTTGCAGACTAAAGTCAGGGTTTTTACCCCAGGTAATCTCTGCAAACTTACATCCGCCCCTCTGGACCCAGTATCCACTTTCATTTGGTAAAATAATGTTACACAAACCAGGTTATCCAGTTCGTCCCCTGGTCTCGAGTGCAAATAGCCCATCTCGGCCCCTTGAGTCAGCTCTGGTGAAGTTTTTGGCTCCCTGACTAGCTCTTCCCATATCCTATTAGAAGTTGCACCAAGCTCAGGATATCATTCGAGCATTTTAGTTTCAAGGCAAATTTCTTATGGCTTCATTGGATGGTCTTCATTTCCAAATTTGCCCATCCCTAGCGTTCATAGCATTGTAGAGAGGAACTTTCCAACTTAACCTGGCCTTTCCCCTCTCGAAGTGGAGGCCATGATATCAGCTTTACAGCTTGTAGCCTCACGATCATTTTCAAATTTAATGTAGTCTACCAACGGGGGGGGGGGGGCCCTATGGGCTCCCTGTATCCTGTTCTTGAACAGAATCTTACAGTAATTAGAAAATACCGCTCTTTGTTTTTCCTTTCAAACCCCTTCTGTATGTTATGTACAGGGCATTCTGGTATTTGGTCTTTCTGTTGACCAACCATTCCTTTACAGGTTTTTTTTTTATCCTCACAGTATCCTACGATTAAATTAGCCATTGAGTTAGAACAAGGATCCCTACCTTTTTAGTCTTTCAAACAGTTCTACAATATTCCGTGCACAGGAATTCTGCGTGTCCTGTACTTATTCCTCGCGACTCTTCACACCCATGGAGCCATAAGCTATCTGCTTTTAGATTTTTTACTCAAACGCTCCTATTCCCATTCCTCGAACCCTTTTTACAACGAGCAGAATTTCAGAAGATTTTGACAGTTGATTTCACGTTTAGCTACTCACGACGCCATGTCTTGCCTGGACAGAAGGACGAATAGTCTTCAATTCACAAAATTGTAAACTGTACGATGTGGGTACGATTGTCAACATCCTTGGGAATGCCTGTGCTGGGTTCCATATTCCTTTTGGAATACTACCTTCAATTTGCTGCGCAAAGACAGTGACAAGATTCATCCACTACATAGATCTGGTGTTTATAACATCACACTAGTTTCTTATTCACCGGATTCTGAAGACACGTATATAGGCTCTACCCTAACGTTCAGTGCAAGTACGGGTGTCAGCACAAATATGCAGTTCGTGTTGACTACCTCTTCTGCCTTAGCCCGCACAGTGGCGCAAGGTCAACATTACCCAGAACGGAGTCATACCACGTGATTGCCTCTGCACCTGATAAACATTGCTTGCTGAAGGTTTGTGTATTACACGGTTTGCCTCCAAGTGTTGCAATAACGATTTGTCTTTATACCTCGCCCTTTGATTCTGCTGTTGAACCGGCTAATTGCTTCACCTTTTTGATCTCCCGATAAGAGTTAAATTTACATAATTATTTGTAATATGCCATTTCCAGTTTGGCAACACCATTTGTTATTCCACGGTTGTGTATGAATGCCTGTAACCATTTCGCGCAATTAGGCCCGATGATGAAGCTAAAGTACCCTCGAAAGTGCTTGCCAGTGCAGCAGATTTTAACTATTTAATCGGGCATACGACAGATTGATTCTTCAAACTAGTTTAGCGAGGTTCGAACAAATCTAAGAATCTAGCAAGATTTTATCTGGACTATCAGAGAACACATTAAGTCTAGCTACAAAAAGCAGAGGATGGCGAAATCAGCAAAAGACTGCAGAAACCCTAAAGGGTCCACATAGATTACAACACTAATCAGTGCTTGAATGTACGTGAACAAACTGCGGGATACACAGCATGCATCTCCGCGAAAAACATCCCGGCCTTAGCCGACATTAGTGCTACAACAACAACAGACTGCGGATAGCAGAATAGATAGTGAATATGGTAGTCAGAATTGAAATAACTTCAGCGAAGAGCTGCTGGAACACTAAGGGGTTTAATATTTATAAACAAAAACTGGAATCAGCTATGTCACCGAAAGGTTGATCTCAAATTCCATGTTTTTCCAACCAGGGAAAAACCTAGCCCAGCATCCCGAGCTGTGGCAGACATACCCAGCCAGAACGTTGGAATGCTAGAGGGCCGGTTTGTCAAAACCTAGCATGCTGGGACGAAAAAGTATCGTATAACGGATTATCTGGAAGAGATCCAAATTTTAAAGAAACATTGAAGAGGCAAGTGCAAACTGCATAAGTCAAGCGATGGTTCGTTCACATAAAGCCAGGAAATCTGATGTGCGAAGTGCCCCTGTACAAAGACGGGACTCGGGATGATGAACGTAGTCCAAAAGCCTGAGAGTGGAACGATGCGCATAACCATATACTACACAACAGCAGTGATCCCGTCTCAAAGAACGGCAACTACAGTTCTGTAGTCACCGCACGAGACTACCTAAATGATTTAAAGAATCTACATGGCAGTCAGACAAAATGTAGTGTTCCGACGTGCGCACCAAGCGCGAGGACGGTAGACTTAAACCAAGATACCTGATCGCCGGCAAAACTGGTATGTTTGTAGATTCATACTATTCAGCCCCTTTATTGGGAACAGGATGCACCTCGAGAAGGCAGTGTTTAAATTTGTCAAGGGTAGACTGATGCACATCTAACCCTGCATCCGGAAAGCATGTAATATGCAGTACATTTTTTGCACACTGTAGCTTTGTAATTTCAGAGTTATACTACTTCAGTAGGCTTCTTTCAAATCAGCAAACGCAATTAAGTTCAGACTGAATCTTAACATATCCCAGACATCATAATTATGTAAAATATTAGTTCAGTTTATTTAGTATCAATTGTTTAGTATAATGTTGAGGGCGATTTAAGTTTAATGATTAGGGCCGTAAGTAAAGATAAGGCAAACTAAAATGTTTCGTTCTGATGTTTTGAAAAAAATATTCTGCTTGAGATGAGGTACAGTCAGGGAGTAATGACTTCGGGACGGCTGTTTTCGGCGCATAAGATGCCTGCAGTCTGCTTAAAATTTTAACTTGCCAGTTCTCGGTACATTTAGATCTTAAGTTCTTCCTCAGAACGTTCAGGTGATGGCAGTTGCTCAAACCCAGAAGTGAAAGCGTGTCCATCCAACTAAAAAAATTCATATTCTTCGTGGACAACAATTGGGTTACGCAGTTCCTAGATTTGGATAAAGGACGATCTCTTAATTACTTTATTTAAGATCTGGGTTTAGTTGGGTAAATGGATGACTGGGTAGCAATTATTTCATATTGGAGATTCTCTGTGGGACATTCGATCATAACTGTGGCTGCGAGATACGATTGCTAGCTACATTCGGGCCATTTGATGTGGCACCGAAATTTCGAACTGAAGAGTAGTTGCGGAAAGTTCTACTAAAATCCATAGTTTCATTGTGCCTCCAGCATAGAAATAGCACTGGGGTATCGCTGTATTTGTGTGTATATTGCTATTAAATAGTGTTTATTGCATAGGCGAAATATGAGCGCAGTACTTTGTGGTTTGCCCCGATACAGGAATTCATTCCTAGTTACACCTCTTCGCATATAGCATTTTCTTTCACTTACTATGATATTACATCTACATACTGCAAAGTCGTGGAAGAAAAATTTATAATAAAGTCTAAGACAAAAGATTTTTCAATCTTAAGGCCAACCCATTGTGAAGTTACAAGGGAAAATATGGATAGTAAACTAATTATCTTCTTGAGTGCAGTTTTACTGTGCAATGTCTCAGGATCAGAACTGATCCGACGAACTGTGGTACTAGTAAGAAAATAAAATCCAATTTAACTAAATAGAGATCTTCATTTCTAAATATCTTATTTAACGATACCATTTAACCTTTCTCGCTGCCATAGATATCAGGAAACTATGAAATTTGCACACTCTTAAGTCTTGTCGAACTGGAATCTTAAAACTGCAAGTGCGGGGAGTAAAGTTTGACAGCTTCGAATTTTGACTTCGGGGTTTTAGTTTGACGCAACACTGGTAAATGTGTTCAAGGCTTTACCTCAAAATTCCTCACTGAAAGGCCTCTGAAAATTTTAAGATTTACTTTCAGAATAGTTTAAATCCTGGAAGTTACACAAAGGTCTGATAGAATTAACACCACGCTCAGACACTTCACTGAAGTCAAGTGCATACCTCGTAATACGTATGCAAAGGTATCCGCCAGCTTTTGGTTGTAATAGCTTTTAGAATTTCAAGCTTGTTTTAGTGCATTTAAAGTGCCTTACAAAGTCTTTCAAGGTGAGAACAAAATGGGAGACATAACGGACGTCGAAATAGGGTGAACTATCCGTGGGCAGCTAATTGGGGCCTATGTGACAAGTTGCCAGTAATGGGGTATCTAGAGCTACTGTCTAGACCCATAACATACGTTCGTGGCAAAATCTAGGCTGAAACAAGAGCGGTCGGAAAACGACCCTGACTTACAGGACAGAATTAAAGATTTTTACCCGTAATAATTTCACGGCGCCTAAAGTTATTTCTGAGCTCTGAGTCATAAGCAAAAATAATGTTTAGTGTATTGCGTAAACGAGGTATTGATGGCAGCGATTCTATTGCAAAGCCTCTGATCCCGGTCAATGCACAAGGGCGACAGCAGTGGTTCCAGGAAGAAGTAACGTGGACTGGCGATGAATGGAAGTTTTAGTGTGGTCGGATGAATCCACATTTACACCATTCCCAACGGTAGGACGTTTACGTGTCGAGAACACAGAAGGGTACAAACTGGACTGTTTGCTCCAACAATACAGCATGGTGGCGGTTCAGACATTCTCTGGGTATTCATATAGTGATTTGCAGTAGGTTCCAAGATCACCTTGAAAGGACGACTAGCAGGTTGTATAATACCTTCTGTCAAGATATCCGATTGCTCATGCACTGTTTCTTGCAGAGAAACATTTATCAGAATTACACCCTAATTTACAGAACACGGAATGTCCAATCATGGTTTGAGGAACATGAGGACCAACTCAATCTCTAGTCTCTCCAATTATCAGACAAATGAAGGTACGGTGGTTTGTGTTGGAAAACAGATGTTATCTTCCTGCTGTACCTGTTAATGACCCTGACCAGTTTCTGCATGAAGAATGGTGTAACATCTTACTAACCACAACGCAGATCTATTTGAGATCATTGTAAGGAGGATTCAGAAGGTCTCACACCCTATCATTTAAGTAAAATCTTTTCCTAGGTGTTCGTTTTGTCTAACCCCTGTAAGTCCCAAGAACTGATGAGCTTATGGTGCAAACTAATAATGCTCCTAAGATTAAAGCCTACAAACTAGATTTTTCAGAGCTAAGTAAATAAAAATGTACTATTTCCATTGAGTGGAAACAAGGACTTCATTCGGTAGTTTACAATACACAGGAACGTTTCTCTGCAAGGAAGATTTCTATGAACGACGGGAGGAGCTTTTTGAAATTAGCGTTCCACGTGCGAAGAGGTATTGCATTTGAAATTCATTGACGTCCTAATGCCACAAGAATTTTCCATGTATTATACTTTCGAAAACTCAGTAAGGTTTGTTATTTAGGCTGTGTCATCTTTCATAAAATTTAAGACTACACTGGATCCAAATTTACAGCTTGGGATGAAAATAGTGGCTAAATCCCTTCGCGATAGTTTTTTCCCCCCTAAAGTATATTCATTCTGTGCAATGAGTATTTAAGGTGTACTAATACGAACTCCTATTGGTCAAGTCTAAACATGACTGGCAAGTCTATGGTGTGGTGGCAACTACAACTATCGTCCAGGGCCCATAGTTCCGAAAACAAAAAATCACGTTTGCTAGAATTCAATTGCTGGTCTTTACGTTCTGGGGCAGAGGTAGTGAAGATGTTTAGTAAGTGTTTAGTTTACAATCCCCTCCCTCTTTCAAATAGACTCACCCTTCCTCTGAAACATTTGCACATCAAGCTATTGTATATAGTGGCCAGAAACTGGCTTTGCAAACTGAACTGGCTCTAGTAATGACTGAACGGATATTTAGAATATAAGTTCCGCAGCATGCGCTCGCGGTGTATAAACGAACAATCGTTTAAGCTCACGGTTGCAGACTACGGAATGTTAGAACAGCAACTTTTTTCACTAACAAGCCCCGTGGAAAACTTGCGTTGAAGTGGTATTATGAGACAGAAGTGAACGAAGTATTTTTATATCAAAGACTGCATGCGAAGTACGAAATCAGCACTACATACAGCATATAGTTTAACTTAAGGATAGCATAGGAATGCCCGTTTAAAAAGTGAAGACTAAAACGCCAAAGCAATAGCACAATCAATTTCGATGTTTACAGGTAATTATAAATTTTCAGTATCTCATCCAGCGACAATGACAGACTAAGGCTGACGACACATTACAGCAATATGCTTTAAGATTGGTCAGATATTGTGCGCTTTATGACTTTCAGTTTATGTAGTGTACGAGGTTAGTATTTGTACTAATTACATTACATAACCCCAAAACCAGAAATCTGAATGAAATCAGGGAAGCGTGCAGGCTAGGGGGAATAAATGACGAGATAAGACTGTTGGAGAAACGCTGTTGCAAAGAGGGTTTTCATGGTATTGGTTTCACTAGTTGGGGATGGCACCATTCTGCATCATAATATTCTCCCAAGCATTCCGCTGTTGCAGATTAAGCATGGCACGGTTTTTCAGCAATGCAGCATATCGGCAGTCTGTTTCAGTGCATGTCCATAATCATTGAGTGGCAGATTCAAGAAAATCAGTTTAAATGTTTTACTCACGTCGTACGGTTAGTTTTCTTATACGGGAACATCTTGTTTTGTCAGACTAGTGCAACACGTTCTTGAAGTTAACTTGTCATGTTACTGTCAAATCTGTTTCAACTGCCCAAAAGAACTCAGTGCCACGTCATAAAAATCGTACCGTATTAGAAATTCATTTGCGTGGTCTAGACAGTTCACTGTCTTCATTCGTGCGTGCTGTAAAACCCGGTACGGGAACACAGACTGATCAAATAATCAGTATTACGGTACCCTTGGGTACGCCCGGCACCTCTTGCTCCTAAATCTTCATGGAGGACGTGGTGGAATTCAGCTACAGTTTTCACAACAGTTGCAAATGGTACAGGTCAGTCACACAAACATCCTGCATCTTCAAATTTACGGATCAAGTCGTAGACAGATTCAGTAGAGCACTGACCTCTATGTACAAGATTCCTGAGGAAGACGCGTAACGCAACTGCAGCATTGCAACCATCAGGTACTTACATTTCGCTACCTCACCACGTACCTTCCCTATGAGCTATAGCTAGTGCTCCCGGTTGTCGGCAGCATGCTGCCTATGGTATGCCAAGTGATCTAGTTTGATCACTATACTTACGTGCATCCGACCGCAGTCGGTCGTGCTAATTCCTTATGTCCATTTGAAGATCTTCCACTTTTTTGTGTTGTGATACCATTTTTGAAGCTAGTCACAATTTTTTCATGGAGCTTTTTACCTACGTTAATATTTCGTCGTGCCATTCAAGCATTCAGATAGTTGCTAACCCGCAACCGTGAAAGCTTACGATATTTAGTTTGCTCGTCGCGATATTTGCGTAACATCTATATTCTGAATTTCTGTTACGATCACAGCCATCAGTTAAGCAAGTTTAATACACAAAGCAACTTTTTGGCCACCCTGTATATTATATATGGCACAACCTTGCTCATTTTACATATCCTGATCAAGGTGAAAGTCCTTGAAATAGGTGTGACTGACCTGTACCATTTGCTGATCAAGGATCGGAAAGAAATTAGTTTCTTCAGCTGACTGCTGTAAGTGGCACTCAGTCGAGCTTGGCCAAGTACCCTCACTGTGGGGAAAGCTGCTTTGCTATTGTCAAGCAGCTCTTTCCCCACAGTGAGGGTAGAGGGGGAACCACCCACACTAGGGCGCGTTTTTTGTGAGTGAATCAGTTTTTATAGTACACGTAATAAGTATTATCGCAGTAACACGTGGCAATTTGTCTTTCCGAAAAGCTTTATTGGACGAAACTGCCTTTCATGAGCATAATTTCGGTGAAATATGTATTAAACGTTCGCAGTCACGGTTTGCTAGTAAAGAAACTAATTGAGAGTAATTCCCGTTGTCATAGTCTCATTTGCCTTCCAGAACTACACATCAAATCCGGGCTGAAGGATTTACTTCCTACAGTCCAAATTTTGTCCAACACATTCGGAAATAATTCAATGTCATTCGCTTCCCTCTGCCAGATTCCAGGCAATGGTCCGTGCTGCTTTAAAATTCAGGGACAGATTCACCGGTACATACGATTTGTCAGCATTTACTGGTGAAAAACTATTTTAGATTCCGCGATAGCTACTGATATAGCTATTAGTCTTATTGAAAATCAAGATAATACTTACGCCCAAGCATACAAAACTAGCTCATGCGATGGAACAAAGTAGAATAACCTGGACCTCCGTTTTGTTAATATATTTACAAAATATTGCCTTAGCAGAATACATCAAGCTTCAAAAATGTTGAAATTTAATTTCCACTTCCTTGAAAACAAATACTAGATTGAGGCTGTAGCCATTAACATACTAGTACGTATATTTGACCACCTTTAACTTTTTCACATTGAAATAGCAGATAAAATCTCATTAGGAGAATCCCTGCTAGGTTTAACAAATTGTGTAAACCAAATTATAGTCTTACAATTTCAAGAACAAAGGTTGCGAAGTAAACTAATAGAATGTTACATTAAATGCAAGCATACCATCTTTACATCTCCAGTGAACGTTGGAAGTACGACTAATTTCACTCTCCGCAGCTGCTCTCCAGAGAGATTTATCAAGACTGTGTCTACAGCTTCGTCATAGTTGTTTATTGTCTGAAAATAAAGAGGGGAACTAATCTTGTACTGATAAACAGAAATTTAATCGGTATTTACTTTATAAACTTCGGAACACAAATTAAGATATAAACATACTTGTCACAGAAAGTCAGGATGTTACGGTTTCGAATGAATACCTGGAGATGCAAATTTAGGTACCACTGGGGATTTGGTACACTACAAAACTGAAGTTTGTCCCGCGTCAAAACAGTGGATATTACGTTTCAGGATCTGCTGAAAGTGAAAATTGATGAATCTCAGCATTGTGCAGGGCTCCAAAGCAGCAAGTTGCCATGTGGTTTGGCAGTTTGTCGTACGCGAGTCTGGAGAACTTATAGGCCGCTGTGGTGCAGTGGAAACATTACCATGCGTAACTGGAAGACCCTAGGTTAGATTCCCGGTGGCGACCAATTAGAATTTTTCCGCGATTCACTTATAAACGTGGAAAGAGACGGACGTTCCTAGTCCACGTCAACTGGGTATTTAAAGGAAAGATTGTTTTGAGTTATATTAGTGGGTTGTCCATAAGAGAAACCGAGAAGTTTAAAAATACCCAAGTCAACAGTATTGGATGTACTGAATACGTTGCGTGCCTGAAGCAGCAAATCGTACCAGCAGACCAAAGAAAATCAGTGAGGACGTTGAAGACTCAGGAAAGTAGTTACAGCTAATCGATGGAGTACTGCACAAGACCTCAGTGTATAAGTTAGTAAAAATGCTGGAACCTCTATGTACACGTACCATTCTCAGGTAACTTAATTCCATGGGTTACCGTGGTCGTGCGGCTGCTCATAAACCTTTCATCTCCACTCTGAATGAGACTTGTTTAGCATTGTGGACCGCAGATGAATGATAATGGGTCCTACGGACTGTTTAATCCAGATACACGATCCAATCTGGTAGCCGCGTGAGGGTATGGCGGTAGCCGGGGAAATTTTACTAGTGTACTCTGTGCTTTTAGTGGCATGAACCTAGCCTTGTAGACAACAGCAGGATAATGAACGTAGCAATAAAGCAAGGACCGTTACGGCGGGGTTTCGCGATAATTCCGTATCGTGTGGACTGGCCAGCAAAGAGCCCTGATCTTAATCTCAAAGAGCACCTATGGGACGAATGATAGCTCCGCATAAGTTCGGAATGAAGGCCTACTATTAAGCAACACTTAGCGGTAGTATTATGTACTGAATGGAAGCGCATACAAATGGCTATTCCAAAACCTTGTCGAAAGCATGTCTTGAAGGGTCAGGGCATGCATTAAGACCAAACTTGGACCTACAGCGTAGGTCAATAAAGGATATGTTTTGTTTCTTCTAAGTGTCCGGTGACTTTTCACTAGTGTATATTGTGCTTCTGATTGTACCTGTATTGATATTATGAATATTTGTTGACTAATAGATTCTTCCCAGTTATGATTGTGGTACAAACAAACCAACTATTTCTTGTACTTATAGCTAAATCATTAGCGAATGAAATTACAAAAACTGTCTGAAATGACATCTTTACGTAATCATGTTTCGGACAATTTCCAGTTACTGTGTATTTAATGCTCTTTGGTGTGGTGTAGCAGAACATTACAAAAATTCATTTCAATATTACTAGCCTACGATGTGCATATGGAAATTACGATACGGATGTTATATTAATATGGACGTTTAATATTATTCCGAGCGGGTGCGGGAAAATTGTGGGGACCTTGAATTAAACTGGTACCTGAACGTTCAGTGTCCAAAAGGACAGTAATACAAACCGCTAGTTCATTCCGGCAAAATGTTATTGCCCACATTTAAAATAAAGTTGGATTTTATAAGTTTTGTGAAAGCTGTGAATAAAGCGGTAGCGGATTTCAGTATTTGAAAGAATTTTCAGAGATTGAGCGAAGCATAAATGGAAAAGGTATTTTTAATGGACCAGAAATCCAAACTACCATGGAGGACCCTGTTTGCGGCAAAACTCACTTAAACCGAAACACAGCGTGGATTGCATTAAAAGCTGTTTGCGCGAAATCTGGGAAATTTTAGGCAGAGAACTTGTGAACTAGCGAAAGCTAGGCATGACCAAAGCCATACAAATTTACAAGGTGCAACATGGCCTTAAAATCAATTTGCTCGCACCTAGACTTTCTCTTGTACACCCCTCCCAACCTAGATGTGGTTAGCAATGAACACTAAAATTCCACCGAAATATATGGCAGGGCGATATACGAGGAGGTGGTTACAACACGCTTATTTGACTACTGCTGGTTTCTTATTACAGAAGTTTCGGAATCCAGTCACAAGCGGCGGTGTTGAAGGAAAATATTTTGAAATTTGAGGAAACATTTAAATTGCACTCACGAGAGCACCCAGACAAGTTAGTAAAGATTTTACGAGGGAGGATAAACACCAAGGTGGTATTGCCATTAGTGAAACTACGATCCACTGTTGGGGTTTACAGTGGTCGGGCTAGAGCAGATCTTTCCAACGCATCTCGCAAATTCCAATTGGGTGGAGATCCGGCGATCGGGGAGGGTTATTCAAGTGTAATCTTGAATTAATGCCTCTGGAGCGAATTCATCGCCATTCGAGGAGTACGGCGTTATGGTGCTAAGACATTTGTTATCAATGGAGGTACAAAGGCGAGGAAGTTAACATTCTTTGTTCCCGTAACAAATGTCGAATGGTAGTTTAGACTCCAATGGACCACATGTAAATGCAGCCCGAACTGTTTCACCTCGACTTGCCTGTATGATCCCAATTGGAGAGCAGTTCATTGATATGCGATCAAACAGACTTCCATGGGAATGACAGTTGAAGTAGACAGTAGCGCACTTTGGGTGGGTTAGATACTCCAATCGCTAGGTACAATTTGGGACTTTTGTAATGCACGAGTAAATATTTGGTTTTGGATACATTACCAACAATTTGAAAGAATTAAGATCGATATTTATAATAACTTCCCATTATTTGGGGAGACACTGTGCTGAGCAGTACTTGCAAAACAAGGTCATTCCAGGTGTGCCACCGCTTCCATGAATGATTCAGAGCGTAGAGACGATCGTTTTATAGGGATTAACGATGTGTCCCACGTGACCGGAAGTGACACTTTCCATATTGTTATCGGGGTATACAATCTGTTTTTTTCAGTGTAAGACCAACAAACACGGCCGTCTACATCTGGCTATTAATCCCACATTTATCAGTTCCATACTAAGTAATCTAATGAACCCATATTACCAGAATTACCTTAGGGACGCACGTGATATTAGAAACAATCTTAATGCTAATAAATTACAGGGTGTGAGGTCCTCGCACGACAATCGCGATAGGCAGGGATGAACAGGTGTGATGAGAGTTCAGACTGGCTAGTTTTTGTATGATTCATGGCGAAAATGTCCTCAGCAATGCGTTCAACTAACAAGTTGAATTCGAAAAGTAACTAGGCCGTGAATATTTTAATTACTGTTACGTTGGAGAGGGGGGGGTACCAACATAAAGCATGAAATTCTAATTCAAGTAACATGCATTGAAGTTACCTCTGAAAGCTGCCTAAGGCAAATGCGTTTACAGAAAAAGTTTACTGGGCAGTTTCTCCAAACATGTATAGTACTTTGGAGAAAACGGGGTATGCCAGGTACTCAGTCCATATTTCACTGAACGAGAAACTTCAGTTGAAAGTAAATGAAGTGTCATGTCAACGTGATTTGAAGGAATCTACGGCGAGGTGTGGAGTAAAACAATTTGAAGCTGATCAGATTTAGCTGGACATGCCGCAGTCCACTGGATTGTGTCAAAGCATTCCAAGACTGCTGAAATTTTAGAAACCCGGAACACTTCAAACCAGTTCCGATCACGGGCGTCTATCGCCAATGACACCAAGAGAAGAACCTAGTTCGTTGGTTACTGGAAATATATTTAATACAACTGAACTTCAAACGCTCTTTCACTGCATCAACGGAGAAGTCTGTATCCGCGTGATAGTACGAAGTAGCTCTCACCATGCAGAGCTTTGTGCTCTGCAGATTACACAAACAAGCAATTTTTATCTTATATCCTCCAGAGACTACTTTAACCGTGATTAGTTTATCCGTACGATTCAGCGAATAGTCTATTTAGACTGCATCTTGATAAAGTAACCAAATGCCTTTCTTTTAGGAAAGGGATTGCGGCAAATCTGGAGGCACTGTTAAAGTAACAGTGGGCGTACTACTACATCGCCAAGAATGAATCTGACCTGAACAAAGGAGACAAGTTTGCGACCTAACTGTCTATATAGCAACAATTACTTCTAATAGATTTACGCAGGTAGATTCAAGAATGAATTTGCATCCATGCTCACCGGTCCTCAACTCCATCCAGCATGCTTGAAGCTTAATAGGTAGACTGTTGCAGCTAATCAAATCTCACTAGTTTGTTCTCACAGCGTATGCTGTCAACGAGAGTTTGTAAAGAAAAAGCACTTCCCTTTCCTCTATTGAGGGGTCCGAGGCTGCACTAAACATGCCCAAGTTCACAGTGTGGTACGTGGCGTTAACGTTCGAACCGCTCTTTGGGCACTAACTGTTCAGAGTTTCCGGGGAGGGGGTCTCGTTTAGTAGTTCTCTTTTCTCACCCTTGTTAACTGTAGGATTTTTCGACGGTCCTTTTCCCAATAGCATCGCGTTTCCTCATCTGTCGCTGTGGGGCAGGGTGCGGATCATTTTCATTTTCAGTTCTTGAATCATTCGTGGACCTCACGTTGCCTTGTGTTTTCCTCTGAAGTTTCTTCAGCAGCCTGTTTTCTAAGGCACATCTACCACTGAGTCTGCGAGGATTGTCGCTAATGGTTGTGTCTGGTTGAAATTTCCTTGCGTTACAGGACCTTGTGATTAGTCTTCCTGATATAGCATTGGGAAAAGCTGGAAAATTTCCTTTCGGCCCCTTTCAAGTTGTGCAAGGTTTTTTATGCATGGAACGCCTACCTTGATTCCCAATGGTCTCTTCCGGTTGAGAACTAAGACTCGTTCGGTTCTGGGGAGCTTTCCCCACATCACCTACACGTTTACAGCAGCTGTTTGAAGAATCTTCTACACACCTGGGTCACATTGTGACTCCTACTTTTGATACCAACAGCGCGTAGCCAATGAAATAAGGCACGCGTCGTGAGATAGCTTGGATGGTATAAAGGTGTGCTCTAAGCATTTTAAAGAGCATCACTCGTAGCTGTCCTGGATAAAAAGACAGATTAGCAAAAAAGAATGATTATTTGCTTTCGGGCCACGCGAGGCAGTATTTCTGGAACACCTCAATTTGTGAACTGAGAGCGTGCTGCTGTGGTTAAAATGCATCTTGATTGGAGAAATGGCACCATTGCGAATAAGCGATGTCGAAACTGTGGGTCCACGTGCCATTAATGTGAGGAATGTCTGCTTCGAAGGTGCGTGAGGGCTAATCGACAAGCTACAGAGGAGCAAGTCACTGTCCGAATGCACCAGAGGGCTATCGGAAATGTAAAACGACAGTTCAGCGAACTCTGCTGGGTATGGGGCTCCTATGCAGAACGGTTACTGAACCCGCTAACGAAGGATCGGCAGAAAATCATTTGCAAGGCTGAATCTGAATTTCCCATATTGGCAAAGGATTGCCTTCTCAGACTAGTTTTCTGCTTAATCGAACGGATGGACGTTGGTATTTAAGGCGAGAAACCTCAGAACGAACACTTAAAACAATTTCTAGCAGAACACAAGCTGATGGGGCAGCGTTATAAACCGTGGAATGTTTTTTTTATTGGAGGTTTAACGACCACCGTGGGCAACTCAATGGGCTATATGCAGTCGCTAGTCTAATTTAGGGTCACTGGTTCTAGGGAAGGAAGAGAACCAGTGCCGTAAGACAAACATCCATGCATCCCGGGATTCGCACCCCTTTCAGACGAAGTATCCGAGGCCATGGCTTAGACCAATGCGCCACCGGGGTGGCTACGGAATGTTTTCGTAGCATTCTCTGGGTTCACTCATACCTGTGGGAAGGCACTGTTTACCGAATTGTGAATCGGTCTTTTTAGACCACGTACACCAATACATGCAGATTGTTTTCCTTAGGGTGAATGGGATCTTCCATCAAGCTAATGCGACGTGGCATACAGCCAGAGAGTTGTTGGAAGAGCACGATGAAGACTTCCAAGTACTTCCCTGGCCCTTTAATTCCCCAGACGTAAACCCAATAGGGCATCTGTGGGACCACCTTGATCGTGTTCGCTCAATCTATTCAACACACCACGCACCCTCCAGCACCTGTTAGAAGCACTGCAGACAGCATGTATCCCACATATCTGTGGTCACCTTCCAACACCTTATCGAGTCACTCCCAACCAGTTTAGCTGGTGTCAGACCTGTACATTGCCCTTACTCTGGATATTAGCTGGTGGTCACAATGTGACTGCCGTGTATTCCTCTATTATACGCATGACTAACTTATCTTATCAGTCAGACTGATGCAGAAGTTTGACCTGTTTTCAGTTTGTCGGGTCAGGCCTCACTTTACTCTTCCGCTCATCTCCTAGGCTGTTCTGGTTATTCAGAGCAACATTGATTCCCTTACTTTCAAAGGCGACTCTTCAATCACGTTTCTTCCACTGGCTTTTATATCTCGACATTCAGTCCCTTCAGCGCTTCCTTTTGTTTAGTTATCACGTTCTAACGGGGGTTCTGTAAGTTTTCGGGCTTGTAGAGCATTTAACTAGCTATGGTATTCATTGCTACAGCTTTAATACATCCAATACACTTCAATACGCTTGAAGGAGGCGTGGCTAACGTTCTCCAAAAGGTCACTTTCATACATCAGTGGGCAGAGTGGTACGAATAGCTAACTTCTAATTATTGAAAATGTCTGGGTTACAATCCAGAGCGAGGCACGATTTTATTCTTACGAGAGACTGCTTATGCCCAAATGAGTTACGCACGCTAATAGTTAAATCCCAAACAATATTTTATGTCTCAAATATGCTCTACGTAGACAGTTCTAGTTAACACCCTAACGCAGTTTGATTTAGTTTCCCTGACTGACACTGGTCAACAAAATATCTAAGTCTTCACATGAAGTAAATTAAATTTTCCATTTGTGATTCATCCAACATCGCGTTCGAAATCCAAACTGGACATTTACGATTGAGATCTACGACTGAATTCTTAAGAGTAGGTTAGTCTAATAACAGAATTTTACACTACACTTGAAAACAGCACAACTACATTAGTTACCTGAATTTAGTTTACCTTCCTTAAACAGGCTCTGGTTGAAGTATCTTTGCAAAACAGTTCTATTCTACGCCAATAAATTCAGGTAGGTATTTTATAAATCAAAAAATTTGTCGAGAAATGGAACGCCGAATGTAAATCGTGGTGAAGTTATGCCTGAGAACGGCAGAATACATGCAAGAAACTAAAGATCACAGGATATAACAGTCAAATTTAACATTTTAATCAAAGTCTTACTTATTGTGTCTTGTCTACAGAGACAAAAGTGTTTTACAACACCACTCATTTTATTAAGATAAAACAGAACGCAATAAATATTACTTACCCTACGGTTAAGGAAGACTGAATCGTGTCTAAAAATTTCTTTGATGACTCTAGGATCCCCTACAGTCAGGGATGGTTTACTGCCTTCGTACAGCCTTAAAATAAAATTTCACATGAGTAACATTAATAAAAACACGTTTACTTCAGTTATGGAAAGAACATAATATCCAAATGGCAGTTCATTAGTCACATAGTCATCCTTACAGAAAAGGAGTGAATCTCCGACAATTTTGACCTTAGAGATTACTAGTTACGTTAATCTTAAACTGGGCATACTATCTCAGAGACTGCCTTGATATTTGGAATGTTTTTAATGATGCTTAAAACCTGGTAAGTGTTAGTTTTAAATAATCAACTAGGTCTTCAAATTCTGCATATTCACTGATCAGTAGGCCTTTTTTTTTTGATTGGAGGTTTAACGACCACCGTGAGCAACTCAATGGGCTATAAGCAGTCGTCCGTCCCTAATTTAGGGTCACTGGTTCCAGGGAAGGGCGAGAGCCAGCGCCGTAAAACAAACATCCATGCCTGACCGGGATTCGAACCCGGACCCCTTACAGACGAATGATCAGAGGCCAGCGCCTTAGACCACTGCGCCACCGGGGCGGCCCCTCTTAACATTTTCACAAAATTGCAAGCACTGAATCAGACTGCTTATGGCAATTTCTACAACTGGGGCGTTCAGTATAAAAACTGCGCATAGATTCCCAACAGCACAGAGGAGAAAGATCCAACTCGTGTTTAAGCGCCCAGCCATAAAATTACGATCGTGTCACGTGATGCGGTACCATTGGCTAAGTAGCACCGCTGAGAGTTGTGAACTGGGGCCGCGGGTGAATAGTGACTGCCACGGAAGTAACCAAATTAGACCCTGTGCAGATACGAACGCTCGAACCACTAAGTATCCGCCGTGCGTCGGATGGCAACGTTAAGCCATCGCACCCGAGTACTGGCCCCAGGTAATAAAGGAGTCCTCATCCCCTTTCAACCTCGCTTCCGTGTCACTTTCCTATACGGCAATCTAGCCCAAATTTCCTAGCTTATTTTTAAGGGTTGTTAAAGACCTGGGTCAGACACTACATCAAATCAAATACATATGATCTGAGTTTTGAATTCTTGAAAACAAGAATGCTTTCTGCTCGAAGTTTTAGTTCCATGTCAGTCCACTGGCGCGCTGTTCTATTGAGATCTTCGGGGCCAAATTGCTGCCATGTATCTATGGAATATATCTGCTACGTATCTAGTAGTGCGCACAGGGGCACGTGGTATTCAGAAAAGGGGCTCGATGAGCGGCATGTGCTTTAAAGAAAATCAGGACACGAAATCCTGAAGGTGCGAATGTGTAATTTACTGTATCAAAGACATAGGTACTAGTGCAAGGAAGCAGAGAAGCCACCCAGTGAGATGTTTCCAAGGAGTGGAATCTTGAATAGTAGGATGCCCGCGCTCCAAGTAGCGTTGCAAACTAAAGGAATATGTTCCGCACTGAAATAATTAGTCCCTCGCTCCACTACTACGCACGAATAAATTTGTAACAGAAAAATGTTATCGACGCTCCACGCCTGGTCAGCTTGCGAGTCACCTCCATTGTAGCACAGGTACGCAGATATTCCAACAAATCAAAGCCTGTTTTAAAGGAGTAGGGCAGCTTCAGTACCGGGCCGCATTTAATTGGCATCACAATTACGAAGGATGCTTAAATTCCAGTTTTAAAATTTTGATAGCGCAGCTGAAACTGCCCTGTAAAACAATTCCTTTTTGGAAGAGTCAGTAATTATTGTCCCCAGTCAATCCTTAAGTTCTTTTGAAGTATTACCGACATTCCGTATCCACAAGTGATTGCAGAGGAAATATCGCGGTACCAAGGCAATGGTTTAAGGGGAGGTATTACTGGGCACATCGAGATACAAGTGCTGGAAAATGGGATGGGAGAACCATATTGTAACGAGGATCATCCTAATGTTAGATTATTCAGTGGTGCTTTAGGCGAAGACTTGCATGGAGGACAAACCCGCACATCCTATGACAGCAGTCACTGCGACTAAAGATACTAATCGCATCTACTTACTTGGCCAGCACGCTTCCTGACATTAACCCCAATAACAAGCGAGACTCATGGGTTCCCGGGAACGCTGCTCCCTCAGATAAGCAGGGCTTAGTCCGTACCCTGTGTGATAATAACAGATTTGCTTTGGGAACTCTTGGTGTATTGGTTATTTGGATGTTTTATGTATTAGCCTAAGAAGCTGATAAGCACCAAATCAGAACTTATATTAAAAAACATAAGAAATCCAGTGACATACAACAGGCAGTGCAATACGATAAAACAAAAACGCACTATGGAAAAAACACCAGTACAAGTAATTATAAATTCAGTATTTAAAGAGAATTTAAATAACTGGCCGACGAAATTACACAGGAAAAACCGGTACAACGTAGATAGATAAATTACACAACACTAATCCTTTAAAGAGGAGATCCAGGGTTTGATAAACGTTCACGGATCAAACAGAAAAGTTTCGTAATAGGTACATTACGTGTTCCACAGATAGGGAACAAGTGTCCCCACACAGCAAATCACAGCTACGCCCAATGAGGAAGCGTATTAGTACGTGTTCAACTAGTTGTCTACGGCGGCATGACAAATTGAAGATTCCAAGGACTGATTTTCCCGCCTGATGGTCCCACAAACCCCTGGGACGTTCTCCCTTGATATCAAGAAAGCGCAAATCATTGTGAAACAGTGGCAAGGGTGTGACAACCTAAAAGGTTGTCAGTGTTCACTGGTGCAAGAGCCTAAAAGGGTTAAAAAGCGTCAAGTCGAATAATTAGAGTAACAAAACACTACCTGATGACGAAACAGGAATGTCATGCATCACAAGCGGTTTAAAGAGTCGAAAGAAAACATTTTACGGACGAAAACGCGTACAACGAAACAGATTTAATAGACCAGAATAGGAAATAGATCTATCAGCTGATACGTGATCTGGGATTTTAGTGTGGACAAGAATCTAGCAGAATTTTATGTGGAAACCGGCATCGACACAAAGGAGTAAGCATATCAGGAAGCCTAAATGGCATTACTTACCCATGAACAGGACCTAGAGTCTTGTATCTTTGCAGTTCAGTTTTTCGAGCATCCTGAAAAACAAAAGGTAAATCAAAGTTACATAACTATATTAGTGTGCCAAAAGTTTTCCATCGTAGTAAGGGACGAAATACATTCAGCTTTAAATCATAACAGACTTATATAAAGTAGGGCATGATCCAATATCAGTCGCACATTAACTCAATGAGCGAGTAGCCGTGAAATGCTGACAAGGACATCCCTAGGAGAAAGTAACTTACTCTGTCCAGAAAGCGGCCGAAGAGAAATTTAAATCGCAGATTAATTTTAACCATACTTTGATTTTCTCTACTTGTGAGTTCCTGTTAGACGAAAAATTTGTTCCCTTTTTAAGTTCAGTACAGTTCTGTTTAGATGAAATGTAGATTTCATATTATCTCCATCAGAAGGTACTAAACCAAATGTGCTTATGATTTATTTTATTCATTTGCTTTCAGTTTCTTTGCTTCAACTGTATTTCTTGTTTAGCATGGCGTTTCAGTGTTTGTAAATGAAGTGGAGTTCATTGTGATCCACACAAAGTCTCAAATGTGAAGTGTTGCTGAATTCAGTACATGGAAATTTTTGGTCTTTCATTTTAGCCTGTCTTGAAAAAATTAGCATTTCGCTTAATGTTTCACAGTATAATTTAATAAATTTTAAGTGAAATTTATTATGGCGGATTGTACGAGTTCATGAAAATGAACTGTAAAAATCATTAAATGGTTTTAAAGTGAGATTTCGAACCTGTGTTCAATGACGAAGTACCGATCATTAATGAGCTATCTCAAGTTGGATCAGTTTTTGCCAGGGTTGATTCCTCCAGATTAAACTTGAATAATCGCTCATGATAAGTCATCCATAGCCTTCATTTCAGTTATTTCCTTGCTGAAACGTTCAAACATACGTTTGGTCGCTTTAACCACACTTTCATTCCTTTATTTCTGTTTACCTACCAGTTTCTGATTCAGTATTCTTAATCTCTAGCGTGGTGCTGTATTTCACATAGTTACTTATTTGGCTACTGCCATTTCTTTTAACAGTTACACAGGGATGCCCTTGTCTGGCCAGCTCTTGGCGTTAGAGCCTTTCTCCAAATAATCGAATCTAATTGCTCATTAGGCTTTCAGTACTAGACATAGCATAAGCAGTGAGAACAGTTTCTGACGACATCATTTAGTATAACCGATTTTACAGAGATTCAAGAATCTCGTGCGTATTAATCAACGGAAATACTTCGTAAGAGAAGCGCACTGACCACTGCTTCTGCAAACTATACTGATCAGCCATAGGGAGCGAAGTAGAATTCGGACTGCCAAAAACAGAAGTCTGGTAACCTGGTTTGCCTCATTAACACTTGGCACTCTACAACAATTCATCTGCATTTCTCACTTATTAGAAACTAATTCACCATCTTAAAGATTAGATTGTAATTGCCAATTTAATTTGATTGTACTAAACTTCTAGACATTCCAATAAATACAAAGCCTTTCGGATTATTCCACTCTTTCCCTTATCACTATTACATGTAATATTCACTTCACTAATCCGTATCTCGCCACCTGTAGTTGCGTAAGTATTTATGGATTGTTAACCACTTATATTCTGGAAGCTTATTCTTTCTTTACAAAGAAGCTAACTTTATGAAAGTTTACCTTTTCATATAACACCCTCGCTTCAACTGCAGACTAGAACCCTTATTCTTTCATCAATTCATACAGAACTCGATCGCTACTTTTATTTTCAGACATTGAAATACTCCAATGTTATTGTTGCTTAGAGCGTGAGCAATATAACTACCTGAACAGAACCTTGGTATAAATGACTCCGGAGTCTTATAAATTTCTGAAAACAGCTGACCTTCAGCTACGATATTACATCACTCAAATTTTCCTCATCTTTCAGAGCAGATTACTCCTACCGTATGCACCGTCACGCTACCTCAGTTTACGTTCTTTGCGATTCAGTCGCACTGGCCACTCACTAAGAGCTATGTTCATATTCTCCAGATGTCCAACTGTTCCAGTATAGCATCGGCTTATACTCGCAGTCTATATTTGGATGGAATTTGATTCTTCCATCTCATCCAGAGAGGTGGCTTTTGCTTAATTGTATCCCTACCCCCACTCAGCAGAGTATTTTCTACCCGGATTGTCAATTTAGTCATACTCCACGCAAACTGACAAGTTTGGCTTCTTGCCACCATCTCTTACCACTGTATTACAACTGCTATTTCCACTAGCAGTTCACCGTAATCCTCGTATACCATACTCGCGTTTATTCCGGCCCCAAAAAGTTAAATATCGAGTTTATAATACACTGACGGAAAAATCCCAACACCACGAAAAAATAGTTGTAGAGGAATGAAATGGCGGCAATACATTTGTATAGGTAAAATTTAATAGATTGAGGTTCCAAGATCACAGCTTATTGTAAGCGCGAGAAGAGCCATTTTAAATGTGAAATTCTGGTACATTAATAACCGGTGTAGCCTCCAGAATGTTGAATGCAAGCACGCAAACGTTCATGCATTGTGTCGTACAGGTGCTGGATGTCAGTTTGTGGGATGGAGTTCCATGCCTGTTGCACTTTGTCAATACAGGGACGGTTAATGCTGGTTGCGGGTGACGTTGGAGTTTTCGTCCAATGATGTCCCATACGTGCGCGATTGGTGAGAGATCTGGTGATCTAGCAGGCCACGACAACATGTCGACACTCTAGAGCATATTGGGTTACAACAGCGGTATGCGGGCGAGCGTTATCCTGTTGGAAAACACCCCCTGGAATGCTGTTCATGAATGGCAGCACAACAGGTTGAATCACCAGACCGACGTACAACTGTGACGTCAGTGTGCGTGGGATAACCACGAGAGTGCTCCTGCTGTCATAGGAAATTGCTCCCCAGACCATAACTCCAGGTGTAGGTCCAGTGTGTCTCGGCCGCAGACAGGTTGGTTGCAGGCGCTCCCTAGCCAACACACTGCCATCACTGGCACCCAGGCAGAACCGGCTTTCATCAGAAAACAGATCCCACTCCGTTCTCCAATGAGCTCTAGCTTGACACCACCGACGTCGCAAACAGCAGTGGTTTGGAGTAAGTGGAATGCACGCTACAGGGAGTCTGGCTCAGAGCTGTCCTTCAAATAACAGATTTGTAACAGTTCGTTATGTCACTGTGGTGGCAACTGCAGGTCGAATTGCTGCCGCAGATGGGGTACGATGTGCCACGGCCATACGCGGCGGTCTTCCCTCTCAGTAGAGCCACGTGGCCGGCAGGAACCCGGTCTTCTTGAGGTAGTACCTTCCCTTGACCACCGCTGCCAACAATCATACAGTTCCTACAAAGTCGTTCTGCAATATTGCGGGAAGAAAATACACTTTCTCGTAGCCCTATTACACGACCTCGTTCAAACTCCGTGAGCTGTTGATAATGGCTTCGTCTTCTTAAAGGCATTCTTGACTAACATCAACACACTACGTCGAATCTCAACGATAACTAGCGCTCAGGAACGTTACAGCGCGTATTTACAGCAAACCTGCTTCGAATGTTCCGAGGGGCGCTACTAGCGCCACACGTATGCTCCAAGCGCAAAATTTGCGTAGACTTCATCTTACAGATGTATTCACCGCCTACCAACTGTCGTTTATTTAACACAACCCCTTTGTTTTTCCCGTCAGTGTATGAAAGGTTGTAAACTTCATGGAATAAACAAGAAATTAAAAATTGTTCCATTTACTTACACGCACGAAGCTTTTCCATGTGTTCCCCAGGAACGGAGCTGGAGTCTCATATGGAATACCAACTCTTTTCCAAAACCTATAGGTTGTGGTGTACATGCTAAAGAGAGCAAAGCAAGGTTAAAATAATAGTTTGTATTGGCGTTTACTAGTATTGCATGAAATGGTAAAATAAGAACTTCAATTAAACATGTGTCAATTAAACTGCTGGAACGTACCCTTTTAGCATGCAGAGTATTTTACGAGGGTTGTACCGAAAGAATGCAAAAGTGGGCATACGTTCTATATAAACAGACATCGTCCAAATTGCACATGCTTGTATAGTAACTTTCTCTACATGAATGAACTAAAGTGTCTAAAACAAGCTATGCATTTACGCCAACGTTGAACCAAACTAATCCTCTTTGAAAGTAGTTCAGGCATGGAATGCTGTACCCACATCTTCACAGCCACTTACACCTCGACGGACCTGAAGACTCCATGGGGCCACACAGGTTAAAGTCTGAGGGCGCCAGATCTGTATTGTACGATGGATAGGGAACCACTGACCAGCTTAATTTGCTCATCGCCCGATTTGTTGCCAAAGATGTGGCGACGCATTTTCATAGTGGACCCATTTCAGATTCATGTTCGGTCTCTTACGGCTAGTCTATGCTTATAGAGTCAATATACCGCTCGCTCTTTACGGTACGGTCACGTTCCAGAAAAACCAAGTAAAACTACAAGTCTCATTCAGAAATGTCAGTATGACTGCTGATCGCTGGCTGTAACTTATGCCCTGGTGAAGATTAGTGGTGCCATTCCATGGATTGATTTTTAGTTTCCGGACCGTAAAAAAGTCATTGGCTTTACACGCTTCCAACAGACTTGCTCGCTTCTCCTTCGAATCGGGCGTCAAATGTTAAGGGTACTCACTTGGCACGCTTTCATATACCTTACGTCTTCCAACATCTTCTGTATGGCATTTTGCCCGTAGTCCAGTTGTGCCACATGCTCACTGATTGTGACCTCTACGTGCGAATCAATTCATCCACTCGCCTACAGTTTTAAACTGCGTGGTTTGCCTTGGAGGATGGTTTCCCATTTAAAATTCATTTGTGCACATTGCGGAGATAACACAATTAGCAAAAACAAATATTCTGTAGCCTGTGGATGTCCGACAGCCTGCACTATTCCTTTAAGAACTCAACGAAGAAAGGTTGGTTCCGCTTGGAATCAATTATTTACTAGCAATTTAGGTTTACTATTGAGGGGAGGTGCTCCAAA
This sequence comes from Macrothele yani, assembly GCA_039090855.1. NCBI lineage: Eukaryota > Metazoa > Arthropoda > Arachnida > Araneae > Macrothelidae > Macrothele > Macrothele yani. The sequence goes on along the minus strand of CM077025.1, from coordinate 8,740,431 downwards.
ATGTGCAATTTGAATGACCTGTTAATAAGGTTATTCCCATTTTTGCATTTATTTCGGTACAACCCTCGTAATAAGATTACAGAGCTCACATTCCTCACTAGAACAAGAAATACATCTAAGGGCGGTGCACGGCATAAATCAGGTAGAACTCATTTAGTTTCAGATTGCAAGTCTGAATAGGAATGATCTGAGCTGCTTTAAACGTTGTACTAGACACCAGACGTACGAGTTTGAAGTACAAGATTACCGTGCATCAGACTTCGTGCACACCTCACAGAAGTTTACCGTAATGAGTAGGAGATACAGAAACTTCTAGCAAGTTCATGAAAATTTGCCAACCCAGGGAGTAGAACGAGGACTAACCACTCAAGATAAGAAATTTCAATAAATACCAAGGGAAGAACACTCAGATTAGTACAGGGCAGACTTTTTAGAACCTCAATTCCGATAAAGAAATCCATTCGCGTAGGAACGCGAGAAATTTTAAGGATAATTTCCAGTTATTTTCAAAGAATTCAAATTACAAGAGCAATAATTAAACGACAAAATTCAATGAAGTATTAAGTACAGTAATAAATATGCCAGCTGAGAAATTTCTAGGAAAATTAATCATACAATGAGCAAAAAATTAGTAAGTCTGGCATTAAAAGTTGCAAAAGATTAGGAATGAAAACATTTCCTGTTCCGATAACCTCAGAAAACCCGCAGATCTACCCAAAGATCATAAATTGTCATTTTTAGAGTTCGTAATATAAAATTCAAGCTCAACTACAAGCATTTAGAAGACTCAAGAAACTTTATGAATCGCTTACAAAAATATTTAAGGAGTATTTACAACTATGCTTCCATAAGAGTAGAAACCAAACTGTACAAAATAAATCATCGTTGTGGAGTAAACCAGTCCTAGTCAAGAGATGAAATTTAATTATCCCCCGAAATGCAAGTCATGAACTCAGTCGTTAAACATCGAATAAGCTATAAAAACTATTTAGACCTTGAAGATAATATTTCAATATTAATCTGAATTACGAGAAACAATTCCCTGTAATACTATGAGCTTGAACATTAAGAAATAAGTTACCGACGAATGACCATTAACAATGGAAGTTTTGAATGTGGAAAGAATTAAAATCTTTAACTACAACCATGTTCAGTTAGGGTCAAGTACAAATCGAAACAGCGCTTCGAGGAAACGCGAGATTAAAATCATGTATAGTGTCATTAGGCCAGCGACGCTGCCGAAGATGCAAGACCAAATTACAGAGCAGAAACTACTGATAATTACCAGTGGTACCTGGATGGCTCGGAGACCAATAAATTCTTTCACAAACCAATTTAGAATCTAATGCCATAGCTGACAGGATGAGTGGAATCTGCCGATCGTTGACTACACTGAGAACTAGTGTTACTCGTGGACGAATTTTCAAACCCACTTAAAAGCAACCAAGATGGCAGAGTCCAAATGTATGACACGCAAAAATTTCCAACTATAGTAACTTAAAATTTTAGCAGTTAGATTACGGCCAATGGATGGCAACTGGCGGCCCAGTCATCTCCCGTGGAGTTATTTTAACCAGTTATTCTGGAAGACCGTAAAATTAAGGTCCAAAACGTTAATATCAAGCCATCATTTGAAGAGCAATGTCCGTAAAAATGTTACCTTATTTAGTTTTTTTATTTCGGAGCAACTACTGAAAATGAAGTTTCGTTGTATAAAATCAGGCCTATATTTTAGGCCAATAACTTAAAATAAACTGACCATATTCAGTAAGTCTACATTTAAAGAAATTAAAGATTTAAAGTTATCAAAAACGCATAAGTCAGTATTGGTGTCCATGGCACAGCGTTCAATACTGATACAAGAGAATTCTAAAATTTTGCATTTTAGCCAAAAATGAATACAACTATAGTTCATTTAGGTTTTATTAGTGCCAAATCTAACCATATTTGGTTTGTCATACGCAAGTAAAAAAGTAAATGCTATCTAAAAATTCCACGGTAAACGAAGAAGGAAGCTACCTCAATATAACACGTTTGCGATGGATAATGGGTACTTCGAACACTCACAACGCAGCGCTCTGCCGTTAGTTAAGAAGCCAAGATCAAATAAGTATGGCTGCTCCGCTTGGGAATTACATCATTGAACAATGCGTTAGTGAGATTTCTATTGACAGGAGTGAAACCTGCTAAACTTGAATGTAGGATGTTTGTTGAGAACGGAAGTGGAAACAGTATGACAAGTTTATGAATATGTTCAAAGCAGGAAGAAAGTAACCGACGAAGCTCGATCCAATGGGCCATCAACATCGCGCACACAAGTACGAGCCAAAGTAAAATGCTATACAGTGAACAGACCGACGACGTACGTTGCTGTACATGTAGATACCAGCTATGAATTCGCATATAATTGTGTACGATGACTTGGGGTATTGTGAAGAATGGTACCAAGATGGGTACGCAAGAAGCTTAGTTGTGTACAAGAAACAGTGGAAGTTGCGACTCTATTTCTGAAATGTTACAAACATTTAGTGTCGGAGTAGATTGTAGCCGACGACGATACGTTGGCTCATTACTGAATCTAAGGAGACAAAGCGTACAGTGGAAACACCAGTCTTTTCCAAAGAAATCCTAAGGACTGCTATCTGAAGGAAACTTGTAGGAAGATTTAGTGTCCTAGTTCGGCGAATTTTCAGAAATACGAACAGTGCCTAAGCAACGTACCGTGCTATGTCGCACGGAAACAAAACTGCGTTCCGCAACAAAAAGAATGCTATCAGAAAGTTAATGTACCATAATAGTTCATGTCCTTAGGTACCAGCTGCAACGGTGAACGAAACAACGGTTTGAACGTTGTTCACATCCAGACTCTGCGCCATTCGAATTATCACGCTTTTTGGTCTACTAGAAAGCCTCTACGCGAATTGAAGTTCGCTTGTGATAAGGTTAAAGTAACTACACACCTGGATTCGGAAGCAGGCATAACGTTTAGAAATTAAGCTAATGGAACGATACTAGAGCAACGACATGGAGAAGGTATATGTTCATTAGCTCAGTTACCGGTACAAGTTATTTTGACTTTACTTTGATTCTCCCTCGCATGTTGTGCTTGCACAATTTTTAAGAACATTTCGAGAAAACCATATATCTGATGTATATTTAGTACTTTGTATTTATTCAATTTTTAGCCTTACAAGGTCAATTTAAAATGCACGCTTTAGTCGAAACAAGACTAAGATGAAAAATCAAATTTCATGTGTATCTGTGGCGATTTAGGTTCAAGTGGACCCTTCAGATCAAATATTCGACGAATATTTGATTTCAGGAGAACCAAAAATAAAGTGAAAAATCAACTGGAAATTAAGCCCATATCCCGTTTTAGTTGGTTTCAAAGGAATGTTCATGATTAAAATTAACTGCGTTCAAACTTCTTCGAAGTCTGCGTGTGCGCTTGAATGCTTGTTCGTAGAATATACTATAAATATACTTGTTTGTTAGTCAATAACTTAGACATGAAATTCCGTATTCAAGGTTTCCTTGCCATTGGTGAATGCTTATATTTCAAATTTAACTGGTGGAACGGAACTGCGAATTTTTGGCGTACTACCGAAGATACAAATAAAGCAGCTTTAATTAGAATTCTTTGAGATTACACTGGGCAATAGCCAAAATGTGTTCCAGACAAAAGTAGCTATTTTTAACTAATGGACATGCTGATCACGTATAGGAACATAGAATTTCCTAATTAGCTTTAGTTCAAAAATACGGGAGGGGTAGTGGGAATTAGAGCTGAGTTCGGGCTCAATTTTCGGAGCCCGAAACAGTCCGAATACTGCAAGACAGAGCCCGGGCCCGAACGAGCCCCAAAACTGGCTAACCTATTGAACCATTAGCAAAAAACCATCTCCTTTCCCACTCTTCTCCTGCAATTAACCACTGTATTTCTCAAATAGGGAATTGATCTGTATCTATTTTTAGAGTGTGACTGAATTATTTTCTCCGACAGTTTGTTTCCACCTGAGGTATGTATTTGGAACGGCCGGCATCCAAAATGATCGGGCGGTGCTGCCATTGTATGTTGCTCAAATAATGCAAATATCGCGCCATAATGCGTTGCAGTATGTACGTTGCTAAATAGAATTTGCAGGGAGCTGCTGCGTGGAGATTAAGGGAAATTATCGTCGGCATGCTATCAACTATCCAATTTTTGAAAAGCTCTGCAGAAACACTAAAGCGCGGACTATTTAATTTTTACACCCAAGCCCGGAATAGCCATCTTGAATGCCAGCTTCCTAACCAGAACTAGTTGCCGAATAATTCCATTTACCGATTATTAAGTGCCTCAAGGGCTAAATAATAAAATCGTATATAAAACAATTATCTCGCACTCCTGAGAGTGCCAGCCCGAGCAACAGTAAATATTCTACAGCCCGTGCCGGGCCCAGGCTCTGCTTCAGGCTCAGCGGGGGTGGGGTGGCTGCATCAGTCTGATATGTAGAGCGCGATATACCTTACGGGACTGATAACCTTGAGCCCAATTTGATTACGTAATCTGTAGCAGTCATTGCAATCACCCCTTTTCGTCGTGGGTTTGAGTGTAGACGCCACTAAAGATAATTCGAGATTGTGAACACAGCGGATAATTTCACATATTTGTAGACAGATTTACATTAGAAAAAGGTGACCCATTACACAGATGAAGAAAGCTTACATCCGTGATTTTGGTTCAGATTGGTGACCAGGACCGGTATTATGTCCCACACAAGTTCTGTAAGGAAAGATCTGCGCTGCTGGTTGAACCGGAAAGGACATGCGTTTAGCAGTTCCCGTGGTGTGGAGGGAACTGACAAACAATCTAAATATTTACCTTTGCAGGAATCTTTCAATTAGACATTGTATTTGTAAAAATAAAAGTTGCCTTTGACCTACCCTAATACTCCTACGCTCACACGGGTAAGGAATTCCTGCTCCGGACCTACCCGATTCTTATTTTCTGGTAGAAATGTTAGCCAGGGTTTGTAGACTACCGTGAGCAATTCAGTGGAATTAAGCAGTAGTCAGTTCCCAATTTAGAGCCACTGGTTCGAGGGGAGGGATAGAACGAGTTGCCGTAAGAATAACATTCATTTCTCTCGGGTCTCGAACCCGGACCTTTCTCGGTCGACTTGTCATAAGCCAGGGTTTACTCTAGGCCACCGGGACCTACTCTCCGGATGATTAAATCAAGGTCAGTGAACATCAGTCAGGGAAGAGTGGGCACAGCCATAAAGTTAGAATTTAATTACCTAGTGAGAGATCTGGAATTAGCAAAAAGTAAAGTACAGCTGCTGTCCTGACGACAGCAATGGAATCTAGAAGAAAATGCATGTTTTCGTGCTCTGCCAAAAGAATTCTATTTTTATAATTGGAATCTCATTTCTCGCATTGATATATGATGATTGCAGCACTACAAAGACAGGCTGTTCATTAATTCTTTTAATTTAAGCTCAAAATCTAGGCTGCTTCACAACTTTAGCGTTTTACCATACGTTCCAATTGGTTATGCAGTCCAACTGAAAATTTGATCCTGTGTAACATGAAACTAACACCATTAGTTGCTACTAGTGCCAGATTCCCGTTGACGTTAGGTATTGGCATTTTGATGGGGGCTATAGTAGTAGTATAACACCAAGTTTTGCAGTTTCCTCCGGCTCTGGGGGACAGGCTTGCCACAGGAAGAAAAGGGATTGGCCCTAACGAAAATCTCTTGAACGGGGAGAAAAGAATGCTTGAACTTACTCTCTTCTTCCCACAAACTTGGATTTATGGGAAGTTTATTAAAGACTGGATCGAAACAGATGGGGAAAGATTTGTCACTTTGTACTACATTTAAGAGTCCTAATGATTCCATATTCAAAGTGTATTTGTTCAGATATGTCAGCTCTTCCGAGATAGGCATTTTGCCGAAATTCTCATGAGATTAAGAGTTTAAAATTATTTCCAGCAAGTGGCCACAAATTTTCAAACAAAGCTTAACGACTATCAGGAGCTTGAAGAAACCATCTTCCAGAGCTATTAGAAAGTAGGGTAAAACAAGTCATTGAAATTTTACTTTACCCTCATGTGGATTCCTTCCCGGCTAACTACGGTGCAATCAGTTACAATAACAGTGAAAATTTTATCAGGATGCTACATTGTAGGGAGAGGTAAAGGAAAATAGAATTTAGCAATGCTAGCAGAACGAATGTAACAGTTGGATTCACGAGAGATACCCAGAAACTCTGCAAGCGCTAGGCGAAGCGGCGTCGTCATGGAACACTTGCTCAGAGAATTCTCGAGTACGTATGAAAATTTGTTCTATTTGAAAGAGCAGAGCTAGTCTGGTGTTTTAACGGCCATTTTCATATTCCGCACAAAAAGGAGACTAATTTGAGATGCACACAGATCAATTTGCTGCCCAGGTTTTAGAGAATGAACGTAAACTGAGGGACATTTTGCAGCACGAGCATCTGCTACGTAAGTTCCAGGTACATTTAGAGCAATAATTGACCTTTAGTTTGCCGACAAAACTCCATACCCAATCTCAACAGCTGGGCTACAAATACTAAAGGTTGGTTGAAACGGAATCACCCGTCAATTATTCAGGTTATTTCAATGCAAATTTGTTACCTTTTAGCAATAGTTTTACAATTACAGGTGCCCGACTTAATGGAAGGCTGAGAGTTACCGTGATCGGAAAATTCCAGTTTCCCCGCTACGAAATGCAAAACCTTTTCCGTTGCATAGCACTTCAAAGTCCTTCGATCATCCGAACGTCGCGAAAAAAAATTGAAGAGCAGTTCTAGGTAATAAGTTAAAATCATGCAATGCATTGATTACACGCTTTCTAACATACGAGAAATAGGAACATTCCTTGGTTTTGAGAGGATGAAGTATGGTTTGAAGTTCACATTAAAATTAGATCTTTGTGTGCGTTACCAATTTCTGTTATCGAGAGCTACCACATAAGTTTTATGATTAAAACTGCCATCAAAATCTGGCAATTTCCACTGAAGTTATCATGCGAGAATAATGGCTAACAAATCTCACGCATTAACTACAATTTCTAAAATTTTTTTGGCTGAGCTGCTTACAAAGTAGTTACTGAACGACGTATTGTATTTCTTCGCAATCTAATCGTTTTAACGTAAATTATCACCCAGGGCAGTAGAAGAATTCCAATAAAATCTTGCGTAAAATATCTGCGCTACGTCGTGGGTGAAACATCTGGTTTAATGCTTCTCGTATGTTATGGGTAACCTAAGGTAGTTTTCATTCATTTAAGAATTGTTACCAAATAAACCCAAACACCACACATTGAGTCAAATTTGAATAGTTTGAAAGTGAAAATGCAGGACGTTAGTATATACACTCAGTTCCTAAACCTTCAAATGTTTTAAGTAATAACTATTTTGAAGTTTTTGCACTTCCCTCCGTTGTTCCCCACAAAAGCATACTGAACGGTATAGAAATCGAACAATCTCTACGTTATTCTGACCTCAGACAAACCTTCCTACTTACCCTGAATATTGATTTGTTCAGTATACCACCAGAACACAGTTTAGTCGCAATAAGAATTTTTACGTAAGTTACGACGAATAAGGGCGACGGAATGTATCCCGCTCTTATGACTTTTAATCCCATTTCGCTCATTTTCAATAGGATTTGTCTCCATGTTGTCCCCTACCACATACTAAAATTTCATTGAAATTGAACCATTTTACGAGAGTTATCGTTCGGACAGACTGAAAGCTCAAGCATATACGCTTCAACATAGTTAGAAAGCTTAAAAGAAATCATGAATTTTCGGGTAGCACCCCTACCCTTACTTAGAACTGGACGAGCAGGGATGCAATCTGAAAGTTTGCACTGTCAATATTATTTATTCCTTAGAAAAACCTATAATTTTGAGGTTATAGTTCATAAGTCTAATAATAGCCATGTCAATTGTTACAAAGTTCAAAAGCATGTCTGAAGGTTACATATGTCTAGTGGAAGATCAGATAAGCTAGTTATCTGAACAGTCTTATTACACCTGGGATAGCCATTCAACGTGGCACATCCCTTTAATTACATGGAGCTTGTTATTTGACGCCTGGAAATTGACATCACACAGTGCCCAAATAAATATATGCAGTTCTTCCCTACTATCTACAGGCATTCTGCAAGACGGGTAAGAACAAACCTAAGACTTATGGATTATATCGACACAAGGTGAGAAAAACCACCTGCCTAGGTACAAACAGTTGAAGCGATTTTGATACCGAAACTTCGACAATAGTTCTCACAGCAAGAGCACAGACTTATTATATCGTTTATCTTCTATGTGGAAGTCCGGACGGTACTTTTGCCGAGTCGGGGATGAAATTCCGTATTACGGCCTGAAGCATTTTAGTGCTGGCCCTAAAAGATAACGCATACTTTACATGAACACTGAAGGCAGACAAAAACCACCATCAAGAACAAATTCCAAGCTTAAGAAAAAGGATTGAAAGTTATGAAATAAGTTTCGACATCCTTTCCAGGGAGAAGGGAACTCTGGTATTTTGATTTTTATAAAAAATCAAAAATACGATCACTAATTTGCGTAGCGAAAGTATTCGCACAGCCAGGGTATTTGCTTGGCGAATATAAGAATCCTATAAATTGGTGCAGACTTTTTAGTGCAAGTTTCAGCGATGGATTTTTGAAGTGATATCTGACGAATTAGTGACCACCTTTACGCGTACTCATGTAAGATTAAATTTTCAGTGCTGCTTTTGAAGTCTGAACAATTTGTCTACACAGATAACCCACCAAGAACTTAGTTCACACAAATCGTGTGATATAACTTACGGACACCCTGCTACACAAGTTGCCATTTCATGAATACGTAAAAGTAAGGTGATTACAATGGTTTGAAATCAGATTATAGTGTCTGTAGAACGAAGCGCTGCAGCCTTTTTTGTAAGGGATAGGGTATTGTAAGCTAAAAAGATCTTTTAGGGCCTCTCGCCCTACAACTCAGGAGCAATCAGTACATTTTATCAAGAATGGTTTTGTTTACTTTGTCCTCTCCGGTTGCACATACGGTCCAGCTGGCACTGCCGATGTGACAGAACTCCACGAGAGTTCTGTACAACAAGCAGTAGTATGTATGCTTATCGCTTAATTTGAACTGCAGTTTGCTGTTCAGACATTTGTTGTGGTTTCTAGGAAGAAATCTTCGGACTTTGAAGCAATAACCAGAGCGGTCCTAAAAATACCAATTCTTTAGTGATATTTTAAGGAACTTTGTGCTAAGACTATTTTAAAAATTTCACTGCGTTTGGCGGAAACTGAAGTGTAGTTGCGTTATCCAGGAAATCTTAAAAATCAAAATTTAGGTACATAGATTCCTTGGAAGACTCACTGAAGAAAACTGCGAGATACCAGAGGGTGACCTGACCCCCGTGTTCCGTACCTTCCGCCGCGTAGGACTACGAAATTGGTATTCCACCAGCGAAGCAATAAATAAGTTATTCATTAACGCCTTTGTTACTCTTCGGAGAGTAAGAACGATTTTTATGGCGCAAGGACCATTTTTGGTCCAAGAGCACAAAACACAAGGTAATTAAACAGTATTAAAAACTAATTATAAACGATTAAAATCTGGCCGATTCAGTTAAAGTGAAAAACTTATTATTGTGAAAGAGCTAGAGGTAATGAAACAAACAGTACTCTGCGGAAAATGGTATAGGGTGTACGAGATTTTTCTGCTTCCTACCAAACCACCCTTTTTGCTAATGTAAACAGCAGCAGAAGACAGTACATAGCCATTTCTCCCTCAATGCAGGTATTAAATCTCAACCTAGGACCATTACACGTATTTCCGATTCTCACACACACCTACTTGTTTGTAGGGGGGCAGTGTTTTTATTGGAAACTTGGACACTTAGTTACTGCGTGTCGTTACAGACAATCCACTGCCACTTCGAAACCCCAGGGCTCGTGATCTGAAATGGATTACGCCACGATTCCAGTCAGTACTTAATCCTTCCAGGAACTCCCGGTATTTTGTTTCAGGAAGTACCTGATCATTCTGCTATTAACTAACTGACCCTGTTTCTTCAGTAGTTTATTCTGACATTGTGTCAGACACATTTAGTCTACTCTCAGATAAGGGCAGTGTAGAAGACACTGCCAAGAATATTCAACCCTGGATATTGCTAATCAGGAGACTAATGCTGCCAAACGCTTGCTAAAGTTAAGATAACCCGCATTCAAAAACCTAATCCTTTTGCCATTCCGTCAAGTCTTTCTTCAATGCGTTACCTCCCGATCTTCTAATTAATTTCTGCCTCGTTCCTAAATCTGGAAATCTTCAGAACCATGTACTGGCGTCCAGTTTCTTAACTTAGATTAAGAACTTTTGCCTGAAATCCTCTCCGGTTTAGTAGTGTTCCAACTAGGTTAATCCATCTGGAGCAAACTAATTCTGATTGATCACGAGGTTACAGACAGCATTTCTAATTCATAAGTTATTTTCTGATGAACTATTTCAAAGAACCCTCGCAGTTTAAGGTTGACTAGAAGCATCCCCATCTTTTCTTTTTATTGTAAAGTGTAAATTAACGGAACTTCGAAAAATAACGTGCAAAGTTAACCGCATGCGTCCTGTAACTTCCGTATTGCTACAGAAGTTTCGTAGCTAGTAATTCAATTTCAGGAAGTCAGTTTAGTTTTCACCGTATTACACAGAAATTTGGCAAAGTCGAAGCGCTCAATTTTTCAGCTCTTACCCCAGAGAACCCCTGGGCGCCGGTAATCGAGATCGAACTGTGGTAGTTTGGGGTTACGAACTGCGCTTGTTAACAATTCACCTAGAATTGTTCCAAATCAGATTCACATTTAAGGTCAAATTTACTTATTTCCTCTTGGAGCATTTTATAAGTTAATTTTTCTGTAGGAGTTTTTCCATCGTGATTTTCGAAGCAACAATGCTTTGGAATTACATCTTATAAAGTAAATTTCTCCGTCATTTTTTATCCGCGCCAGGATTCGAACCCGGGTCCCCTCATTCCGGAATAAGTTGCTCTACCAATTGAGCTACGCGGACGTCAATTCTAATTGCTATCTGTCTTTAAGTCATGTGCGTCCTGCTGGCAGGTACGTCACATCTCCTTGTATACGTTACATCATCTCCCCTTTTTTTTGAAGTGCTGGAGAAGGGATTCTCCGATTTTTCCTATCTCGCGGTGTGGAAAGAACATCACACCATTGCGAAATTTTGAACGGTCGGGTCATCCAGATAGTTCGGGCGCCATTATAACGAAGTAAATTTCTCCGTCATTTTTGGTCTACGCCGGGATTCGAACCCGGATCCTTTCATTCCGGAATAAGTCACTACCACTTGAGCTACGCGGACGTTTGTAATGACTACTACCTGCCTTTGTCGTGTGCGTCCTGCTGGCAGGTACGTCACATCTCCCCCTCCCCGAAAGAGGGCCGGGGGCATGGCCCACGGGTCAGCCGTGACCATGAATCGTTGCAGGCAGACATCCACTGTAGAACGCGCACTTGAGAACTCCCAGTCAATCTGGTGTGTGGAATGCAACGTCACACATTTTTCGAAGCGCTGGAGAAGGGATTCTCTGATTTTTCGTATCTCGCGGTGTGGAAAGATCACACCATTGCGAGTTTTGAACGGTCGGGTCATCCGGATAGTTTAGGCACGATTAAAACGAAGTTAATTTCTCAGTCATTTTTATCCGCGCCAGGATTCTAACGCGGGTCCCCTCATTCCGGAATAAGTTGCTCTACCAATTGAGCTACGCGGACGTCAATTCTAATTGCTATCTGCCTTTAAGTCATGCGAGTCCTGCTGGCAGGTACGTCACATCTCCTGGTATACGTTACAATCTTTAACCGATAACTTCAGATTATCTTTAGGATAAGGGGATGCCCTGTTTCGTAGTATTTTTTTTTATTGGAGACCACCACCGTGAGCAACTTAACTGTAAGCAGTAATTCATCCCTAGTTTAAGGCCCCTGAATTCCAGCAAGGGAAAGATTCAGTGCCGTAAGACAAACTACCCTCGGGATTCGAACCCAGACCCATCTCGGGGTAAGGATAAGTTAGCGCTTAGACAAGTGCTCTAGTAATATTTCAAACTTAATATAAAATTTACTCTTTACAGCTATAATATAGCACTTGTATTAAGGATTCCAGTGATGCATTGACATCGTACAAGTCGCCTGTACAATAATTTCGTACCCACTGTTACGTAACAAGAGGTACAGTAGCTGATGCACAAAATGTGGGAGAAACTTCCTGTGCCACACTAACCGAAATTCATGCGATATGCTAACGACAATGTCCTATCAAGTTGCAGAACTGAAATAGATTCGACAGAAGTTTGGAATTTGACAATTTGTCAAGTACAGTATTTTTCGCGAATCGCTATTACCGAAAAGTGAGAATGATATCAGAACTGCGGAAAGGTTTCGTAAGACTGAATTTCCCGCTGGCGTACGAAAAATGAGGCAAGATGTTTAGTTTGTCATTTCTCAAAGTTTCAGAAATATGCTGAGTTACTTCACGAAATCTGGAAACTGGCTCGTAAATTTCAGAAGTTCATTTTAGATTCCCCACCGACTTGTTACTTTCTCAGTTTAGTTTCACGCCGTTTTTAGTGTTCATAACTCCGTGACAGTCTTTTAACACTAGTAGCAGACAGGGCTGTTTCCTGTCCGGTAGGCCCTTTGTTCTAGCCTTTGAACCTTTACCGACATTAGTTTTTAACTCTCCTAAACCCATGCTACTTATTCCTTGCTTTCCCCACAGAGTTAAGTACAAGCCGCTGTCCGGGAGACAAGGCAAGTCTCAGACCAGCGACGGAGCGTACAAGGGAATCCAACCTCATTAAAACTGCATGGTGTTCATTTCGGAAAACATGCTTTTGTTGCTACTGGCACTTTGTTTCCAGTTGTACAAAAGTCTATGAACTATTGGACAAAACTTCAATCTCACCTTTCATTTACTCATGTGTACTTGAAACTTTCGTTCTGAAGTTGCATATGAATTACATAATGGTCAATCACACACAATACATTGTTTAATTAAGGTCTCAGTTTCTTCACACAATTTTTAGAAGTACAGCACAATATATAACTACATATCCCATTCACATAGTAGGGAAGAACTAAAAATACCTCTAAATACCATTTAATCCACAGCCATTTTCCCACAGTTTACTTTGCCTACTTTATTACATCGAGGACCAACTTCACCGTAGCTTTACTTAATAACACAAGTTTGATTTCCAGCAACTCTCCTAGTTTTAATTTCAGGAAGAACACTGATGGAACTCGTAACAAGTCTCTTATCGAAGCTATTTTAGCCGCCCCGATGGCGCAGTGGTCTAAGGCGCTGGCCTATGATCATTCGCCCGTAAGGGGTCCGGGTTCGAATCCCGGTCAGGCATGGATGTTGTGTTTGTCTTACGGCACTGGCTCTCTCCCTTCCCTGGAACCAGTGACCCTAAATTAGGGACGGGCGACTGCTTATGGCCCATTGAGTTGCTCACGGGGGTCGTTAAACCTCCAATATAAAAAAAGAAGCTATTTTATGTATTACTAGCTGGGCGTAGCCCAGAGCATCTCGTATAGGGTTAGACTCTGGCATCTGTTTAACCAAACACAATATCCAGTTAAACCCATAGATAAATAACGCGTTAAATATAACACCGTATTTTACCATGTACCCCTTCACTCTCCCAGCTACTATGTTCAGGACGTGCGTCCAAATAACCCCAGTTTCTTGGAAGTAACCCAAACACCTGCTTAATCTCCGGTGATTATGCCGTAAAGCCAACCATGCCAGCTATGTCCGAGAAGCAAGCTGAAAGGGACTGATTTAGAGTCATTCCTCACGGCAGCAGTTACGTCCCTGAATTACGAACGTCCCCTTAAACACGAGTTTACAAGGCTTAATGCAGTTGCGTTAAAAGTTTGACTTAGCATAAAAAATAATCAGAATTTTTTAAGTTCTTTCTGTAGGTTCTGTTAAAATACCACTGGACCCCCACATATTCAACAAATCCTAGTAAAAGCTAAGGTACGCAAGCTTAAGTTTTATTGCTGTAATATCTTTTGAAGTCTCTACAACAAAAATTTCCTAGTAATAGCAATGTATGAGGTTGCTTGTTGCGTAATACTTAAGTGACCTAAACTCTTACTCAGGTGTCATACCATCTGAATTAATGAGTTTCCCCTTTCTAGAGTTCGGTTTCTTTCTGGAGAGGACGCATGGAATTCATTTCTCTTCAAATAGGGGAGTTCATTGTAATTTGATATTCACGAGTTAAACAATTACGTCGACTCTTACTGTAAGATTGAGTATAAACCTGTGACTGTGCTACGGAAACATACTGCGTATATTAGTGTACTCCAATACTGCAATCCATATTTGTAGAAACTACTGCATAATCATGCTGATAAGCGTAACCTGAAGTAATGGGTATTTTAGATAATTTGTATATATATATATATAGGATGCACAGGAAAATAGTTATATTTCACAATTCGTCACTAGGGCAGGGTGAAAACTGGCGCCTGTGATACGTTCAGTGTATGTTAAGGAAACTCATGTCGTAGTTTACAAGAGCCTGTGACATGTAGAAAATACCTGTATAATACCAGTTCAACAATTAAATTAATAAAGTTTATGATCAAAAAGACCACGTAATGTACGTGCGCATATGGCAGACATTAACGGAATTCAATTGTTTTCTACGTTCCATCTGTAGGAAATATAATAGGACAGCTGGACCTCCTAGGTAAGCTAACCTTCAGAACCTATCCATGACATCAAATAGAAGTCATCGCTTTTTCCACTTTTAGACAGGGTGCTTACCTATCCATGCTTTACAACAAATTTTCTTTTAATTAATGAACGAGATTTCTGGGCATATTGTGCAAATCACCTTACGCAGTACAACATAATTTAGATCGAAACATGAGTCAATCTCATGTTACTTTGACCGGGAAAGACACTTTGCAGAGTAAATATTAATGACAACAGGTTTTGTTGTTCGAAATCTTGAGTTACCTTTTACTAAAGGTTACGAAATATTACTCGATAGCAACAAACCCTGCATAGTATTAAGCCAGACCAATGATAAGCTCTGATCGTAGATCAATCTTGTACCTACTACGCTTTGCCCTTCACTAAACATTTGCTTCCACGTCGGAGTTTATTCAAACTACGTTACACAAAACTTGCACTGAATTAAGACACAAAGCCAATTATTAGATACTTTATTCTTCGAACTAACAATATTAAATGACCACAACATTTCCCCCAAAATACTGGAATTTCAAAACCACGACCCTGCATATTTAAAATATTTACTGTAAACACAAAAGAGAACTTACCGATGAAGATACACTGACGCAGCCCCTAGGGCAACACCTGCTGAGAACGCGGACACTACCGGCAAATACTTCGAAACCTTCGAATTACTCTCCATGACTCTGCGAAAAGAACCCGACCA